>JASJUZ010000443.1:1200000-1697637 GCA_037159825.1 Tupiocoris notatus | reverse complement strand
CATTGAGTTTCTTTTTTGCCCTCGAGGTTGATATAGTGTAAAATCTGCATAAAGCTTATTGGACTGATACGAACTAACCGCCTACTGAAGAGCTGCAATGTCCGCAGAATGGCTACGATTGGCGAAGAAAGCTGAGGAGAGATCTTTAACTACTGAAGTTGTCCAATGTTGAAAATTTATAGCAATAATATGCTGCGATACGGTGATAGTAGTAGTGGTCCGCCGACGTGATATATTTATGTGTTTAGATGTAAAAGATTATTCCTCCGGCTATTTGTTGACAATTCCCAGCGAAGGATTTCTTTAATTCGGAATGTTGTCGGATTACTTTGAAATGGAAGATCATTTCGCCTCGCAGTAGGAAAAATACTTGAATATTTTTGTTATTCACTGTTGATTTACAGTTTCAAGCTGTTTCTGAAGAAAGTTAGCATATCAACCTTATATGTCCATAACATGCAATACGTGATCTCACTAAAAAAAAAAAAAAAAAAAAAAAAAAAAAAAAAAAAAAAAAAAAAAAAAAAAAACACTACTAATTGCTGTATCATAGCTAATATTTCCTATCACCTTCAAACCGAAGTTGTGAATATTTTTGATATCGCCGCTTGTCGGATAACTCCATTAGAACATAATTCTGACTATAAATCAATATTCTTCATACCTGTTTGTCAAATTATTGAAATAAATTTACTTGGTGTTCCGTCTTAATGATGATAAATCAAATTTCACGATCGTTCCTTATCGATTAGATTCTTTCGAAAGCCATTAGTTTCACATGTGTTTCATCCATTGCCGCATTCGTTTTCCGTCATGTTTATTCAACGGTCAAAATTACCATCGATTGGATTAATACGTCAGTTGAAAGGGAAAGTGAAAAAGTCGTGATTCTCGTTTTATGTCTTTGCCTAACAAAACGGTCCTAACGTTATATTTTCACTCGATCAAAAACGCCCCCATATCCGTTCGCAAGGAGGGAGAGCTTTCACTATAAGAAGGAAAGACTCGTAGGCATAATACAGTCAGGAAGACGTATCGTGTATCTCCAAATAATACGTTGTCTACCGCCTTGAACCGGCAAAGTACGGTTGCCGACTGGCCAAGATGATTTATACGGTGTAAAAAAGGACAGGGTCGAAATTCGAAGAAGAAAACAGTTTCATATTATTTACTATTCGATGGGAGCTTTGCGGCACATATGAGAAAATCAAGGGAGTAGAAACGCGTGTAACTTGGAAGTATCGTGTGTGATTAGGAAAAGGTTCGGCTTCTTGAGCACGATGATCGAAAAATCGCAACACCAAAAATGAAATTTGGAGGGAGGCTAGAAAAAATTTTCCGTGGGAGATACAACAGTTCATTATCGAATATTAATAAAATTTACTATAATTAAGGAGATATTTGAGTTGACTAACAGTTGCATGGTCATGCGATTCAGTAAATCAACTAATTACCTTTTTGACAAAAGAAACCTCCTAACTGAAGCAAAGGAATATTGAATATTGATTCAGTGAAAAATATTCGGCCTAGGTCCTTAATTAGTTCGATAGTGTTTTGATATTACTTCCTGTTAACATGAAATAAAGTGAAAACAGGGATCAAAGCCGGTGGCAACGTCGTCCGTTTAGGGAGCAAAGTCAGTCTTTCTGTCAGCCGTAAACAACCCACGGACGGTTTCAACTCGAGACTTTGCGTAGACTTGCGTGGAAAGACGAAGTAAATGAAGGCCCAGAGATGGCGAGGAACCGCTTTCGCCCCATTAGTGCGATGTTAACATCGACCGACCCCCCGCAGATCGGACTACCGTCGAGCTCAAGTTCCTCAAGATCACTGTAGATGCTGGGTCTGATGCTTTTTATAGTCTTCATATCACTATGGTAAAACATCTGTCCGGCCCTCGAACGGAATGTCTTGCGTATCTTTCAAAAGCGGCTGCCACTTGAGGCAAGGGCTTGTCGTTATCGTTATTAATCTAGTTTCCAATCGGAGATAGTCCAAGACGTTAGTTGTCGGACAAGTGCAAAGCTGTAATTTATTATTGACACGATCGAGATAGTGTCAAATTGGAGTTATTAACTAACTATGCACCTGTTATTATTCTATTATAATATATATTTCCTGATATATATTTCCACAGTTGAGGGACAAAATTTTTCATGATCTTAGGTTACGATTTGATCCTAAGAATGATTTTTCGGCGAAGAAGCTCAAACAATGAAGAATTCAACCTCACGCATTTCGAACAGTGCGAACATTCCCGAAAAAATCGAGGTTTTTAAGCGGTTTTAAGCGAAAAGATTTTTGAAGTCCGTTCTTACCTGGCTTTCATCATTTTCTCATCTCAATTTTCTGTAAATCTTTTGATGATGGACTGGCAAGCCACTATTTTCGTGAAAGATCCTCGTTAGGCCAATCTAGAAACGTCCATTGCCTCGTTCTGTTCATTACAAAGTGCCAGCCGAATTTGCTCTAAATGAAAGTGGACGTTTTTCGAGTTACAAAGGTGTTCCGCCCCAAATTTTTCCTTTCTATTCCAATCAATGGATCGAACTTCCCATTCACGACTTCCTTGAACCTCGACACTTGAGAACTCCGTGGCTGTCCAGGAACTCGTAATACCAATCTATTGTAGGCTCATGTCCATCTAAATACGCCTTCCGGCTACTGCTTGCATTGTCTTCTTATTAACGGAGAAAGTCTTTTTCGAAAAGCAAAGACACATCACGACATTATCTAGCTGTATTTATGGCTGCGTTGATGCGAGTGGAAATCCCAACTCGCTCCTTTCGGTCGTTGTCAATTACAAGGCTGAACGAATAGCGTGATCGAACCTCACGGCCATGTGCATGTTCCTCTGTACAAAATTGAACTGACGTGTGCAAAGACACGATGGAAAAGTTCGATTCGACATTGCGTCAGATCTCATCACTAGGCAATGGTTAGTTATTTCTACCAAGGACGGCGAAGAAATTTATTTCTAAAAAATGATTATTTGAAAGCTTGAAATGGTTATTTATTTAAAAAAAAAAAAAAATGATAATTTGAAAGCAGCGCCTCAAACTTTATTGATGCCCTGTTCGATCCGCGGGTTACATTATGTTTCCGAAAGTGAAACCGAGCGGTGGTTGACGGCGAAATTAAATGGCAATATTAATACAAGCTTACACTCTCGTGTGTATGAGGAATTGAGTACCCGTCATTCGAGACATTCGTGGAAAAATGCCAGTCTTACATCCAAGATGATGTGACTTTCTTGCATCCTTTTGCCCAAGGCCATCAAGAGTCGTGAGTATAAAGCGTGTGTATTATCCGCAATAACCTTCACCCGTCCGGATGATAATATGAACAGTCGAGACGAAAGGGTAAGAAAAAGGCCTCGCATCTTCAGTACGCTTTCTTTTCCGTGTTTTCAACGACAGCGATGAGTATGATCGTTGCTTTTGTCGTCAACTTTCGACTGTCAATTTGAAATTTAACGGTTTCATAGCTTTTGTATTTATGAGCTATTCTCAGGAACTGAAACACATCTTATTCATTTTGGTATGAAAAAAATATTAACTATGGAAAATATTATTATTATTTAATATTAATTATGAAAATATTATTTATGTTATACCTATATATTTTTTCGGGAAATGACGAACCGTTCATTTCAAGTCTTAATAAGACTTCACCTTCCAGTTTTCATCCAGAAACCCCTAAATTTTGAAGAGAACAAGCACTTTTTACTTCCATGTTTACGTAGTAAATGGAAGTATTGAGATCGTCTGAAAAGTCGAATTCGGAACCGAGGTCCTGATGGAAGAAATTTTCATAGTAGTATACTCAGAAACACTTTCTGAACAAGTGTCTGTGTGTCTGTGTGTCTGTGTGTCTGTGTGTCCGTCTGTCCGTCTGTCCGTCTGTCTGTGGTCACAAACTGACATAAATCGCCATATCTCCCTGAAAAATGGATGAAACCCCATGAAATTTTCAGAGAATGTTTTCCCAATGATTGTGCAAAATTAGGTTTTTCCGGATTTTGAATTACACACAGTACTTCCGAGATATAAGCGTTCAAAGTTTTTTCTGTTTCGATTTTTACAGGCTATGAGAGTCAATATTTTTCTACGTTTGAGGGCTTGAAATGTCGGTTATGGCAAGCAGAAAACACAAGATTTTTTGTATAGTGGGTCACATACAATGCCTCCACGTTATGAGCGTTTTTCACGATTTCACAAGTGCATGTTTTGTATTTTGATTTTTACAGGCCGCAAAACTCAATGTATTTGAATGTTTGAGGTCTTAAAATGTTGGGGTTGACGATTGAATGATGCCTGATTTTTATGAAGTGGGTCACATGCAGTACATCCGCGTTATTTGCACATCTGCTACATTTTGATTTTTATAGACCACAAAAATGAATATAATTGAACGCTGGAGGACTTAAAATTTTTCTATATGACAGTTGAATATCGCTTGATTTTTATTATTGGGGTCACATGCAGTACCTCCTCATAAAACGCATTTTCTGTTGTTTAATTTGTATTTTTTGGGTTTCTTTGCTTTAAATATGACCAACTTTGACCTCGTTCACAAAACTTGTTTTGCATAGTTTGGATAACACACAGTACTTCCGCAGTATGCCTTTTTTTAACTTTTGAGATATAATCGACCGTAAGAGTGAATATACATTAGACTTTGAATTTTCTATATGACAGCTGAATATTACTTGATTTTTATTATTGGGGTCACCTGCAGTACTTCCTCGTAAAACCATTTTCAGTTATTTTATTAAGCGTTATTGTACTTTTAGGGTCTCATTGCTATAAATATGACCAACTTTGACCTCGTTCACAAAACTTGTTTTGTATGGTTTGGGTAACACACAGTACGTCCGCTTTATGCCATTTTTTAACTTTTGAGATTTTAATAGACCGCAAGAGTGAATATACAGTAGACTTTACATTTTCTATATGACAGCTGAATATTGCTTGTTGCTTGTTTATTATTGGGGTCACCTGCAGTACTTCCTCGCAAAACGCATTTTCAGTTACCTACTGTACTTTTTGGGGCTCTTTGCTATATATTTGACCAACTCTGACCACGTTCACAGAACTTGTTTTGTATAGTTTGGATAACACACAGTACTTCCGCCGTATGCCGTTTTTTTGCATTAGAGATTTTTATAGACCACAAGAGTGAATATACTTTAGTCTTTAAATTTTTCTTTATGACAGATGAATGTTGCTTGATTTTTATTATCGGGGTCACCTGCAGTACTTCCTTGTTAAACGCAATTTCAATTATTTCACTTAGCGCTTTTGTAACTTTGTAACTCTTTGCTTTAAATGTGACCTACAACGACCATGTTTTGTTTTGTTTTGATCACATACCGTACTTCCCCCCTGCGCCGTTTATCGCTGTTAAGCTTTTTACAGGGTGCAAAAATCAATACATTTGACGCTAGAGGTATTAAATATTTGTAATGGCGAGTGAATGACGCCTGATCTTTACCGCTAGGGTCACGTTTCGGCCTTCGTACGATTTTCTCGATTTTATAATTGGTTATACCAGTTACCGACTCAAACATGGAAGTACTGTGTGATCTATGCACACCACTGGTTTAATTACGTAACTTACTTTTCTCAAATTTTCAGTTATCCGATTATCTGCAGCAATAAATAAACTCAACCTCAAGAATGTTAAAAACATCATTAGTTGTAGATATCTGGGGAAATTAACAACCTACCAAAAATTCCGTGGACTCATCAGACTTTTGAATACCATCGAATTTCTGCTGCTTTGTCTATCGAGGATATCTCGACAAGGGTTCACGGTTTACGTCGCGATAAATTTGAACTTCGATTCAACTAGCATCATTTCGAACATCCGTGTCGGTGCAGCTGCACATTTGTCTCGCATCTTGCAGTATCGGATGCACGAATCTAAACCTTCACCTGCATCCTCTTCCTAAACCAGCTCACCTATCATTTTCGACGCTCTTTCGAGTAAAAGTGTTAACAGAGTTCGTTCAGACATTCGTGAGTATAAATCTTCTTGGAAAGTATTCTGTTCTCCAATAGTTGTATTTTTATTCGTTCATTTCTGCGTAATGCTCGCCTCCAAAACATACCACGAGAAACGTATTCAAAATAGCTCATTCTTCCCACTGTATTTTGTTAATTTTTCTATCAAACACTGACTTTTTTCCAAACTTGGGAAACTTAACAAACTTCCCTCTTGCTCATCCGCATATTTCCAATCAGCGGAAGTTCAGAAGTTGCTTTTTCGAGGTCACTGGCTCACACCGCTACAACTACCAGTATGTTAAATGAGCGACGATGGCGTCAACTGCTACCGGTTTCACGTTGCTGGACTCGGTGGTAACCAAGAAGTTCGGAAGCACCTAAACCCGAGGGCATTGCGGTGTCTTCTAACGATCTTTTCACTCATCAATGGATAGAAACGCCACTAAAATAGAAATCTCCTTTGCATACTGTGTCACCTAAATACATGACATTTCCTAGTTCGGGTTCAGGTTTGATTTAATTAGCTTCGCAATCATTCAGTTTATTCCTTTGCGTGTACACCTTTGTGATGATGGAGTAAATACCTCATATGCGATCGAATTTGTGATGACATCATTACAAAATCGTAACCTGTGAGGTCTCCGGTTAACCTCAATTCTCGTGAACTATTTTAGATTTTTTCTCGAATTCGGTTATATGACTAAATAACTCTAGAATTGATTAAGTTGTCAAAATCGTTATTATACATGTTAGAAAATCTTTTCGAAAAGGTTTAATTTGAGTTTAAATCAAATTATTTTGGAAAAAAGAGGCAATTTTTTGAGAGTTGAAAATTTGGATGTGAGAAGTTTGCTTAAGAATGCCCATTGTTAGATAATATTAACAATACAAAAGAAATTTAAAAATATGTTATAAATAATTGCTAGCATTTCAATTGTCCAATCTCTCTTGTAACGTTTCGAACATAAAATCTCCAGAGGATGCATTCTTGAATAAAGGAAGAAACGTTGAAGCCTCGAATGGTGGTTATACTCGCTATTCGATGCTCTCCAAACCTACCAACGGACACGTGGTCGTTTTGTTTCAGCTCTTCTTTTTCATGGTTCCCTGCAGCGATAATATTAGGGTACTTAGAGGTACCTTCGGCTCGTTCTTAGGTAGAAACCGGGCTCCAAAGGTGCAACGAAGGGACGCTGAATACGGTAAGGATGCAGGAATCATCAGACGAGGCATCTCTGAACCGATTTGCCTCAGGGCTGTTACCTCCAACGGCCGGGGCAGTCTCATATAATCATCTCGATCTTGGCCCAGAAGACCATACACGTTCACGACGTATAATACTATTACTGTGCGACGCCAACCTGTGCATTACACGCTGTAGGCCAGTAACCGAAGCTAAAGGCTCTGCTTCCCGTTTTGGAGGTCAAGTGCGAGTCAGAAGCGATTTATTCGCAGTGAGAGTGGAAACAAATGATTGCCGGTTGCTTCGACGGAGATTTCGATTCTCGTAACTCGAACAGTCCCTTTGATTGCAATCGAGTTCACTTTCATCGCTGAAAACAAACAACCTTAGTCGAAAATGCGATGATCCCTTGGAATGGAATCAAGAGGAAGGCGTAATTCAAGAAGATAGGCCATCTTTATTTGGAAAAAGAATAACATGTTCGTATTCGATGGGCATAAATTTTGGCCAACGATCTTGTCTATATGACTTCATCTGCTTTCGTTTTTATGAAACTCGCAGCTATAGAAAGCACAAATTACTGTCCGAAAATTGACCGAATTTTCGCGAGAGCGTAGAAAGAATTGTCCCGGGATTTCTTATCGGACAGAATCGATTTAAAAATCACGCAGAATAACTGTTAATTTTCTTGAAAGCGATTTCAAATTTCGTTTCCACAACGTTCCACCGCGAACTCGCTCGAATTATTTTTTCGGCCGTCCTCGTCGGAATCCAAATACCTTTCAAATTCTTCCAGCGCTACTTCATACTTTCCTTATTTTGCTTCTGCGATCGGAATGCGCATCTGAACGATGGAAGCCTGAATGCGCTAATGAGGGTAGGGATCTGGTTAGTTAGTGTGACGCGCATCACGTAATTTTGCTTCCTCAGTGCTCGTTAAAATGATGCATCAACGAAACCTAGGAGAGGGCGGTCGTTATGAATAATTACGACGTAAAAACGCGAAGGTCATTTTGTTGGCTAGAATGTTGCCGATGCATCTTACAATAGTTTTCAAAGTAGTTCCTCCCCTCAGCACAAGCATTGCTTAAAGAGGGGAGTAGCATAAAATTTTGTGTATTTCTTTTTATATGTATAATTGTAATAAATGCAAAAAAAAAAAAAGTAATGTGGCCAGGGACGAAATCGCTGAATTTTGTTGCGCACAAAGAGGCTACGTATTTGAGCGATGAAAAACGCAAATAACAGTAGGAAAGAAGTTTGATCGACGTATATCGACGCTAACGATTGATTCTTCGCTAGGGTGAGAACAATAATATTTTGTATTATATACATGGAGTTTTTGCTTTTGCCGGTGTTTTTACACGATGGCCGTGGAGAGTATTTATTACTTAGTAAAATCATACGTCTGATTTTACAAAGTAACCAATGTTCCTGACGGGTCCCTTGGGAAAACACGGTAGAAGTAAAAACACCCTATTATCGAACGTACTGTTAAAATGTCATTTTTTCAGACTAATTAATATTGCACACAAATTATCGACATATTAAAAAATATTGGGCCACATTCATGCATAAATGGATTATTTTGTGCTCAACTTGAGCTCTGAATTAAATCCTTGAGCTTTGAATGAAATCGTTTTAAAAACTCGTGTATTCTAGCTTCGTAATATGTCATCGAAGTCTTTTCAAGCGAGCCGGTGAAAACTTCACACAGTTGAGGAGAAGGGAATAAACTATGAAAAACTTGGATATCGAGAACGACCTAGACCTTCCGTTTGCGTTCATTACCATTCCGATTGTACGCGATGAGTCAATTTCCGTTCGCATACAGTCGAAGCTCTACAAAAGAGTGCTAATTATTCGGAGAACCTCCCATGAATACAAACGTATCTCAAAAATAACCGCCTCATTTCACGGTCGGTAGTATAAAGATGTCATGGAATACAATAATAAAGAAAAGACAGGTCGTTGCCCTGAACGTACTCAATTTTCAGGTTGAATTAAGTGTATATTCAAGCGGCTGATAAAACTTCCTGTACACGGAACGCTAATTGTTACTAGGCCGCGAGGCGACTATTATAGAGGAAGTTGGACAAAAATGAGCTAGTTTTCAATAGCCTGATTTCCCTTTCTGAACAACGGTTCATTTTTATGGGCTTTTATTCAAATGAAATGAGAGATCACGAATAAAATTAATTCTGAGAGTTTCGTAAATGGCACAAATTACCTTAGAAAATTAAATTGTGTCAAGAAAATTCAGAAAGAGAAGCTCTGAAGGTGACCACTACTTCATTGGTTAGCTCTTCTTCAAGTCTCTGACTAAACCATTTATTCAAAAAAAGAAGCTTTATGCTGCGTCTAATAACCCGCTCAAATTAGAAATCCCTCTAAGGATTTTGTTATACGTCCATAATAGTAATTTAGACTGAATAAGCGACCACTTCTCCTAACCATTAAAAAATTGGACTTTTTTTTTACAGAAGTGAATCCTTTCGAAAATTATCTAACTCTCAGAAAAACTACTCATTGACTATGATGGTATATCGTTTTACCCATATGCAGTATGATTTCATTGGAAAGCGTCTGACACCGATTTCTTCTCCATCCTTCAACTCTTGTCTTTACCTCCATAAAGTTGTTGATTTGCTCAATGCAAGTGCGAAAGAACAGGAACCATAATAATTCCCACGATTACCTACCGTTACATAATGTGTTGAATGTAATAAATCCCATCTCAATAAAACCGGCTCGGAAGTTTATTGCAAACCTCCACCTGAAACGGGCGTTCGTAAATGACGTAAGCAAGAATGTGCTAACCGCGGTCTTAAATATTGTACGGCAGCCGATTGTTGGAATGACGAGCTAAATATAGTTCCCAGTGGTCAGATTTCTCACCTTTCTCTACAGATTAGGAAAATCGGCGTAAATCACGAGTGAAAAAAAAAACTACCGTAGTTCTTCCCTATTTGCGAACTGGCAATAAATTTGCCAACTTGTCAGACGTTACAATGAGAGGCCGATAGTGTTGAGAAAAGTCGTGTTTGGCGTGTTCCCACTGAAGGCTTTTCAAAATTGAAATGTCCTTCGAATGTCACTGAAACATTTTTTTTTTGTGAGATTTTTTATTTACGTATTTTTTTATTGCAGAAAGTTATACTGATAAGAAGCGTAGTCCGTTCTATCATGCATTTCTCGCAATATAACATTTATGCGAAGGACATAATTTGACCCATCGCTTATGTTCCTAAAGTCGACCAATAAAATTTTTTAAATCGCCCAATAAAATTTTTCCTAGTCAATCGTCGCCTGAGATTGATAATGTATTAAGGTCAGTGAATGAAAGTTAGTCAGATTGCGATTGATTATCTACTTCCTGGTCGAAGTGGCCCATTTAGTTCTGCTGATTCTTCATATTTGATGCTGCGGTATCGTAGGGCCGTATCTCGTGGCAGCGACCCATCGTCACTCGTATTATTTTGCGGTGAATCGATTTGATATACGTGTTGCCGACTCGTAGCCACCAGGTGCCCACGGGGCCAAGTAAATGGACCAGCAGCTAAAACACCACTTGCATGAAGTTGGAGCGGATCAAGCGTTGCAACCGCAGATCGGCCGCTCAGTGAAGGACGTCGACTTTCTTTGACCGCGGAAATTATGATCACGTTCGCGGCGTTCATCATTTTACAGGGCAACTCTTCTGCAACTTGCCAACATAACTTTGCAGTCCGTTCCGTGTTTGGTTTCAAAAATTTGTTCCCGCTTTCGGCATGTACGAGCCGTATTTACGACGTATTTACGAAGCGGCCAGTTACATCATTTTTCACAGTTTGCGAAGCAAATTGAAGTGCGGCGATTGTAAAATTATTTAATGAAAAAATATTTTCTAATATGTAGAGCTCAGAAGCATAGTTCATTTTATCGTGCATTTCTAGCAATAAAACATTTATGCGACCAACGTAATGCGACACATCGCTCATGTTCCTAAAGTCGTCGTTTGAACTTGTACAATACAATTTTTCTGTGAGACTTGATCAAAACCAAAAATTTCAAATGGATTTTTTTTTCTTCGTGGAGTTTTGTAATGTAGTTTTAGAGCGGGAGTAATGTTTCACTGGAGTAGTGCCCCCATCTATCATTATTTCCATGGTTCTTTACCCAATCTGCTAAAGTTGGGCTTTGAACTAAATTTGGACATTAGGCCAAAGTCGGAATTCCTACTGTTTCCCAGATCCTAACACTCGACTCGAAAATTTCATATCAAACGCTTCAGCAGGAGAAGCAAAAATTTTTAACGTAAAATACCGAAATTGTTCACGAAAATTTTTCGACTCATAAACGCCCTTAATGTAAATCAATTAAGATTAACTACTAATCTTCGCTAGTAAGTTTTTCATAATCAAAATCTTATTCAAAACGCCAGCTTATTTCTACGGAAGGATTTAACGGCGAAGTTCGCTGTTACAAGTGGCGGACAGTATCCTGGGCTGGTTTGACATCACCTCCATCAACAACTTGTTCAAGCAGTGTTCGGAAGAGTTTAGAGGAAGCGATAACGTGGTTCCAGTTTCGTGAGCGATATGTTATCTGAGACAAGATATCCGAAGTACATACGCGGGTGGCACGGTGATAGTACCTCCATTGTTCACTCATGATTGTACGTTTTACCTTCGAATGTCACGCGTGAAGCGGGCTCAAAACACATGAATTATTCATTCGCCTATTTACCCTAACACGCTTTGAACGTCATTAGGCGACAATCGATGAGGGTTTCATCAGCCAAATCGTTTGTAAATCCCCTCGTCGATTGAAGGTCGTATGATCGTGATCAGTTAACAGACAACGACAGGTTCGAATTACGGAAAATCCATCGGAGAGAAACCTTGTACGTTATAAGCGACGACGACGTTCATTATATTGGGATAAAATTATGATTATAACGATGTTTCTTGCATCGGATTAAGTATTACGTGAATTCTATCGGAATAAAATTATGGTGCAACGGTATCGAAGGACATTATTTCTAACACCGCGGTCAGTGAAATTATGCCAGCCATAAAATTCATTGCTGCAAAAACGCTAAGAGTGATCGAGAGGATTCATCATAATTTACACTTTTACTTTACTTGACTCTCGTTTTTGTAATTGTTCCCACCATTCACATGATAACTGGTCATCGACGGTTATTCATCAGAACTCAAGAGATTACAGAAAATTTTAATTCTTGAAACTGAAATCGAATTCAATAAACTTTACTGCGGATTTAATAATTCAATTATCGAAACGATTACTCGACTGCTCAAAAATTCAATTTTCTGAAACGATTATTCATTTACAAAAACGACCATTTACCTACTCGTGGGAAAAATTGATTCTGTCACTTTATTATCATGAGCACTTAACCTTCATAGCTTTTTGGAAACAAATTTTTTTTCGTTGTTTCCTTTGGATCTTGTTTAATCTTAATAAAAATTATGGTACACAGGTTTATTTTTCCTTTGATCAATTATGATTTAAGAAAACCATCCATTTGTGATGATAACTATTCCGAGTCTCCACCTTAAAACAGATAGGGAACTATAAAGAGAAACTCGTGGTAATTGTAATATTAATTTTTCTTTTTCTTATAATATATAAGAAAATATAGATAGATATATTATATACACTCAAAAGTTAAATTATTCGCCTCGAGATACAGCAGAAGAGATTGACGTCCCTCCCAACGAACTGTTTTTATAGCTTCAAAAATTCTCGAGCCCTGTACAAAATTTCTGAAAATCTCGGATATTCTACACAACTGCGATTACTCGACCACTATTAAAGCTATCGACTCGGCGATCGTTTCATTCGATTCAGCGTCCAATAATCTATGGAATTGGATACCAAATACGCCTTTGTCTGAAATCGTTGGAAAATAGGATTTTTTCCTTTAAAACCCTAGAAATACCCTGAAAGTTGAATTAGCGATCAGTTTAAAGAATTGACCCATTGTCAGACCAAGAGATTTTTGCTGAAAATTTAACAATATAGTTTTTTTTTCCTCAAAAAGGTTTGTTGTCGTGCGCGGTGTACGGACAGAATTGACTGTTTTATTATTAAATGATAAACTTTTTTATTGGATATTCCGATTTTACTATCTTGAAACGTAAATCAAAAAATTTGTAGGGAGTTGGACTTTTTTCTGGGGGTATTACATTGGTTTGTTATTAAATGAAAAGCCAAAATCCTACGTTGATATTTGAGTAACGCAATTTCCCATTGTTTCAGACAGTTATCTGATGACTGCGCCTTTGATGGTTTTCTTCGGGTGATCGTAAGTGTCCGCAACGTGTAATCAACCCATTCTTTCCACGTGCATTATTTTGTGTGCGAACGCTCTTCAGCGGTTCGATTATGGCTTTCCGTTCATACCGGAAAAAACTTGATATGGCGAGACAGCTCAGCTTTTGGGTAATCACCTTGTCGTGAGTGTTAAAATTTCTCCATCACACGAGCACGTTATGGATCCGTCACAAGTGACGTAGTTGGTTTTTGTCTGGAAAGAGCACTGCCAAGTCCTTACACTGTTCCCATGGTGTTAGAAAGTCATTCGTTTGAGGCAAATTGCTCATACTAAGATTTTTTTGTGAAAGCTGTTCCAGCTAACAACTAAACTACAATAGAAGTAACGTGAATATTTTATTGAATTCTTCGACCTGGATCTTTTTTCTGATACGGTAGGAATACTCAATTTACTATCATCAATTCGATCTTCAAGTCGTTTCGATACAATAATTTGCCCTATTAGCTAAAACCAATTAATTTAAATTATTATTAAGACATTATAGATATGATAACTACTATCTTACAATCGTAAGATAATTGAAATATTAATAAAATATATATATCTATGTAACGCAACGATTATCTGCCGGCCCAAAACGTCGCAAATTAGTTTAACAGAACGGCAATGATGAAATTGCTCTTTATGGTAATAACTCATTATTAATAGCTATAATATTGAGAGCAACTCTGGCATTTAGCTTCCTAATTTTTTTTACCCCTTAAGATTTCATAAGATGACGTAATTTCGGTCTAATTTATTTTCACTATTGATGGGAAATTTTTCATTAACACCTTATTGTTAAAAATTCGTGGAACTCTGATTTCGAAATTTATTGACGAACTTGTTTTCAGTGAGCAGTATCGATAGTTTTTTGTTCAATCATTTTTGGCCGTTTGCATGTTCTCGCCTAATTTTGCCTCAAATATTATGTTGTTGGCCCGCTGGAAGGAACAACCTGGGCGATGAAAAATACTGTTTCAATGCCGCCTAACACTGCCTCTGTGAAGAACAGAAGAAAAAATTGAATCTCATGTCGTTCAGGTCGTTTCCTCTTGCAGTGGTATCACCACTATATATCATCACGCAACAGATGTATAGTAATTTTCCTTTCGTCTGGTACCATTCTGTTTTGCGAAGGACTTTGAAAAGTAAAAGTGTGAGAAAGGGGAATGCGGCGAATCTCGGTTGATAGTGGAAGCGAGAGCCCGACTCGACCATATGGCGAAACTTTTCTTTCTGTCTCACTCCGGTACCTCTGTAAGTTCTATTGGATCTCATAGAGGCCGAGGGACGTCCGATAGGAGAAATGACGGTGTTCCCGACCTCTCGGAGCGCTCGCGGAAATCGTGTCCTTTGGCAAACAAAGGCGATCTCCGACCATATGGCCAAGAAGTTCAAGTCCATCCTTCCTTGCACGGGAGGTCTCAGCTGGGCCCTTCGAGACTTAACTTAAATTGACGTTTGTCCAAGGAGACCTCATTAGTTTCAAAAACGAAAGTGGAAAAAGCTTCTAAATTTATCTTCGTCCGAGTAGGTCTCCTTGCTGAGTGAGAGGACCTGCTGATATTCCTTGTTTGGCATCGGTTGCGTTGGCCGTTGATGGCGCGTTCGCCTACTGTTCCGCGAGCTTATCTTCAGCAAGTTATCGTCGTGACTCGAGTTTGACGTTCGTCAATGCCCAGGACTCTACATTGCTCACACCCTCGCTCCCGATAACCTTTGTCGATACTAGAAAGTCCGCACTTGTACGATATTTTCTATTGAAGAGATAATCGATAATGGATTTCTTAGGAAGAGATTTTTTTAACTCTCGACGAAACTTTGCGATTGATCGTACTACAATTTGTCATTTTTTGGCTATTGCATTTGGAAGCATTTGAAATATTCACTATCGAATTAGCGTGACTTTGTATATCATCAATGATGATAACACTTGAGATATCGCAGATGACAGATGAAATCTGAAATAATCCGTTGTAAAAATTGTTGTGCGCTACGTTATAGACTTTAACAGACTCACCTGGCAGTAGACTATTGATTAAAAATAGTCAGGCTCGTATGATAATAAATGCCTTCTTTTGAAATAGCCTCATAAATCCAACGCTTAAATTGACAAAAAAAAGAACAAAGATAAAAAGGCCATAAATTTGACCTCTTTTACTGTTGACTAGTTGGCCTACTTTGACGTTAGGGAAAACTTGAAAACGGTTGGTTACAATTTAATGGCTAGGTTGAAATGAAACGAGAAACTTTGGGCATAACAATGTGAATTGAAAATTGCTAACTAGATACTAAAATTACTAAAACTTACGACACTCATTTCACTTGAGAGTGAGAAAGAGAGAGAAGAAATTTATTCGAATAAAAACAAGAAAATTAAAATCCCCCCTCGCGTTTGCTACCAAATACCTAATTTTCTTCCATTCAGTTTATAATCGCTTTCTAATCAGTGTGGGCTCACTTCATTAAATCCGAGCTTACTGCGGATTAGCCGATCCATCAGTAAACTACGGCTCCCGATTTCTTCTCCCCACGACGAAGATGGACTCTCGTTTAGAACTTGCATTAGCATCTAGATTGAACACGTTTTTTAGATGATAGCCTGAGGATGAGCCATCGACTGTAATAAACTAAAGGAGCGCAGACGCTAGGGCGAGAAAGTTGAGAAAATTGAGAATCGCATTTCATTCCAGCAGCTGTTGTTTAATGAGATTTACCGAATGATCCATAAGGCATTTTGAGGATGACCGATTCATATGAGAAGTAACCGAACGCTCGTAAATTTGTTTTTCATACTCGGAGACTGCTATTTTCCTTGTTAGGCCAAGGGAAGCATTCTGACGCAATCATCTTATTCTAGCAGGCGATGTTAGGTCAGTGAGGTGAAAAAGTGTGAGCATTCCTTGCTCTCTAGAAAATTAATTGCCTCACGTATGGTCATCAGATCGAGTGAGTGCCATCAGTGCTCACCTCTGCATAAAATTAAACGCGATGAAATCAATTCAAAACGCGTACAAGTTGTAAAGTATCAATTGATAGTTTTTAATTAGTCAACGATAAATGAGAAAATTGGTTGTATATTTAATTTAGTAAGCTAATGAGGTAAGTTAATTTAGTAATCACAGTCAACTAGGACACCGATTCAAAAATCAATGATTGAATAATATACCTCATCATAGCTAATTTGAATAAAAATCGAAACAGTGACATTTTCACATACATTTTTCACGAAACAGTGGAGGGAATTTGAAATTCTTCGTTCCCGGAGTTCCTCAAGGATCCCAATTTGGACCTCTTCTTTTCTTGCTCATCATTTCTATCTATCCAGTTACCTGCGATGCGATTCGCTAGTGGCAAAAGGCGAGCAACTGATTGAATTCGAGGAAGGAGTATTACAATAGAGGTCGTCCAAATGAGATGAATTTGGTCATGCAACGAGTGTCTGCGCCGTGAGAGTTGGAAACTGAGGGAATAACGGTTGCATACGCTCAACTTTGCAAATTCCCTTTTAGAAAACGATGAAATGACTGTACTCGTCTGTGAACCTTACAAATCACTATTTGCGACAACTTGGTACTACACCAACGCAGCCCCGAGCTATGAATGGGAATGACAAACTGTCTACCAAAAAAGGCTAAGACTGGAGCGGGCAACCGAGCACATCAGCCTTGTCACATGTATCTGGGCCAAGAGCGCCGCCCTGTGCACGTAATTCTCAATAGAGCGAGTGGAAAAATCGCGGTTTCCGGGTGCGTGCAATTAGAAGTGTTCAGTTTTATATTTTATTCAATTTATTAACCATCTAATATAAAAGTTGGTTTCATTTGAACAAGTGTTGGACCGAACTAGAATTGGCTCGAATTATTGCAACCTCGTCCAACTGTCGACGTCCGGACTAAACCGCAGTTTTGGACTGGTTTTTGCCGTTATGAATCACCACGTGTCCCTCTGGTTTAATAGGCGTGCTTATGAAAGTCGTTAACCATAGATTACTAGCCTTTTGTGGTGAAGAGTAAATGCCCAGACGGTGGAAAAATTACATAAGCAATTGACGACACTCGCATAGGGATACGATATTCGTCAAACTTTTAAATTGCCCAATAATGACTGGAAAAGGTTCCATTTTGGGGTGCTCGTAACCACGGCCATTTACAAATCGTATTATTTTAAGCATGAAATGAGCGTTGAAGTAGAATGGCGTTTTGGGAGCTTCGAATATAAATTGCTTCCTGGGCAGAATTCCCGAATATTCGAGTGTAAAAGTGAATTACCCGATTATTCTGCTTGGTTAGCTTGTTCAAGTTTGAAATGATGTACATTGAAAGGAGTTTATGTTTTATACATAAGTGACGACCTCGCTCGCCGTTCGGGTTGAAAAAAGGAAGAGTCCGTACCATCAAATTCGCAAAGGTTGTTAAAAAGCTGAACGGACGCAGTAACGGTATGAGTCAACGATGGATGGCTTTTAAACAAGTTTCCGAGCTGATTCGTTTACAAATGCCATTTGTTCGTCAAAATATCTTCAAGTATAATGCGCCTCATAAAAATTGTTTGGCGAGGATTAAAAAAAATACGGGTTTCCTGCCTATGATGAACACGCTGAAAATCTAGTCGTGCCTTGTCCATAGGTTCGCCGATTTCGAACGGCGTACAAGTTTGCCCAGCTAAATAGTCTGAGAATTGAGGAATGCACAGCTGTGCTGGGTCAGCATACGACGTTTGTACTGAGTGAGGCAGAAAATCACGTTCGTGACGAATCACCAGAAGTTGGAAACCACTGTCGCCTCGCACTGGCTGACTTGAGCCTACGTAAACGGATTCGTAGTCAATCCAGTGGAACTTTTATGATGAACAAGTAAAGAACAGTTACGATTATTATTTATAAAAATGATAAAGTATAATTTTCTTCTCCAGGTGTCTACTACAAGAAGATAAAGTATAAGTTAAATGATGTATTGATGGTGATAATTTTGGTATAATGATTGGAATGAGTTGATCCAGCTATCATTTTTCGCCATCGAACAAGCGTAACTATGGATAGAGAAATTCCATTATTCAATGCGGTTGATCGGTTAAAAAAATCATCAGTCAATTCTGAGTGAATGACAAAAACACTGCAAATGGCTGTCCAGTGGTTTATTATTCGCTCGCTTCAGTAGTGATTTAGTAAGTCCATCCATTCGCGATTATGAAATCCGCAGCAATTGAGGTACCGATTTGGTTAAAGAATCGAGTCATTGACAGGTCAAGATTGATTTTTTATGAACATTTCAAGAATTTAGCTTTTATAGTTTCGTCTCATAAGTGTTGACGGCGTACGGCGGACGGACTTTTTTTAAGGGATATTCGGATTCTACATGCATTGAAACGTAAAACATCAAATTTTGAGGGTGGATTTTTTCTTGGGCAATTACCATGGTTAATGATGAACAAAAAGATTCATTTTTGGTTTTCTAAACACCTAAAAATTTGATGTTTTTCGTTTCAAAGCATGTAGAATCTGGATAGCCAATAAAACAATTCTGTCCTTACGCCGCTTGCCTTTCCTGACAAAACTATTGAAGCTAAATTCTGAAACTTCACCAAAAATCAAGCTTGGCCCGACTGTGGCTCAATCAGTTTTTTTTTTTTTTTTTTTTTTTTTTTAAATTTCAAAAGTATTGAAAAAAATATAGCTGAAAATTCGCGCGTGTCGATAAAAAAATGAAGAAATAAGAATGAAGAAAAGAAAAGCGGTCATCTTGAAGCAAACGAATTAGTGTACTATTGACATCTAAGGTTTTTATTACTTCCTATACGTGCGGTTCGAAAAACCCTCTTCCGACACTTTGTTATATAAATATAGCTGATTTTCGTTTATTCATCGCCTTCAAAATGATGTTATGAGAGCATAATATGTTACCTTTTAAGTTTATTTAAATAAAAATGATTTTTCCTTTTAGGAAGGAATCTATGTAATATATATTATTATTATTATTTCCAGCCGATTATGTTAAAGAAAAATGAACAATTTTGCTGTGACGTTCCGGTCTGAGAGCTAATGAAGATAATGCCTTGTGAACGGTGAGAATGCCAATTACCAGGTTACCTACAGAGGCATCAAAAACGATGTCTAATAACCGACTGGACGGGTCGATCTTTTACCTGAGTACCTGCCGGTCGCATCTCATCTCGTCCTTGCTTTGTTCTCGTGGTCGAACGGGTCTGAAAAAATAACTAGAAATGAAAACGATTAATCTTCCTTCGAAATGCACCTGACAGTGTCTTCCATTCGATAGGAAAAGTAGATGTTATCCATCATCGTCAGTCTCCTAAGGCCCATATTATACAAGGCAATAACAGCACATCGAATTAACGCTGTATTTTTTTTATTGTCTTTACCTGAAAGGCAGAAAAATCAGTATGAACGTTGACATGCTTCCTTCGTAAAACGGTTCAAAATTGCTTTTGAATACCAGAGGATTTTTATAGTTTTTATCGTAGAACCATAGGAATCTTCAGGCGTAGATTTTTAGTGCCACAAAAAAAAAAAAAAAAAAAAGAAAAGAAGTATCGTCCGACCATTGCCAGCGCTGCAAAAGTGCTGAAAAGTCATCAAAACCCCAAAGAACTGGGTATTTCGATTTTTCTTACTCTGCTTATTAGACCATGGAAACGGCAATCATTTCGCCGAACGGGACGGAAATCGGCGATGACTGAATATTCTTTGGAGACGTCTCACGCGCGGCGACAAATCTTTGTGAAAAAATGCCGACCTCTCGGAGTTTTAAAGAATAGAACCGCAAACAGTTAACAAGAGTTAACAAGGAAACGTAGCATGAGGTAGAAAAGGCTCTACACGAGGAACAATATTGGCTGAAGAATGGACCTTGAAAGAGATAAACTGAAAGAAGTTCCAACGAATGATGAGAAAAGGTCTGCGCAAAGCGACTGAAATGAGAAAGACTCGAAGGCAGACGAGCCTCGTACAAGCGTCAACCATCTTCAGCCGACAATGCGCAGTAAACTCCGCGCACGGACAAGTGCACAGCTTGGATGTCTCGGGTTCACAATGCTTTCAACGCATATTACGATTTCACACTCAACACACAGGAGTTTTCTGGCCTTCAGCGGCCTGTAGTTGAGACGGGTGGAGCCAGTGTTCAATAGACCTTTGTTTAACCCTCCAGACGTCTTTAGACTTGGATCGAGCGACGAGTTCGCTAACCCACGTATTAACCATACGCAAGTGCTCACTACTAGGAATCTTAATCTACCAGTTTCAATCGCGATTACGAGTCGATTTTCAGAAAAAATTAAGAACTCGGCGTGTTTGAGAGTCCAAAATTTGAAGATGTTTGTAAGTTACTGGTATTGTAAGATCCTGGTAAAAAAGTTTCTGCAACACATATAGTTATTAAATTTTTTTATTAAATAAAATTACAACAGTTTAACCACATTTTACAACCGTAAAATACTACCGATAAATACCTATCCATTTTTCAACCGTTTGTGAGGTATTCAAGAATATTAGTAGAGTGTAAACGAAAAGATCACATTTTTCAACTTTAAACATTCTTTTCATCTATTTAGTGCTAAGGAAACCAAGAATGAAGCATATATTATTGATATACACATCATCAACTATCATTATGCTGAATTTGAGCAAAATCGAAATCAAAAAATTTTTCACAAAAAATCCAAGGGGGACCCCTGCGATTTCTTTGAACCGATCATCTAACGAATTTTTACTTGCCTTTCAATACAGATAAAAATCTGAAATTTTTAAGAAAGTTGTATCTTACCAAAATGTATTTTCGTGATTTTTTTAAATTTTCGCAAAAATCTGCAAGTGGTCCAAAAAAATCAGTTTTTGAAAGCTCGAAAATTGAACTTTAACCGTAATTTTGGGGGTCAAAATTCATTGGAATAAATTTTTTTATTATGTAGGAGCCTTCATTTGAACGCCTTACACACGTATATAGCAAAAAATTTGGTGAAAAAAAATCAAACAGCGCCAGAGAAATTATTTTCCGTAAATCGAGTTTTCACCGGCGGAAATTTCAAGCTCCGCTGGCATCGGTAAGAGTTATAAATTAAAATGTTTGTTTTCAAGCGTTTTTGAAAGCTATTCTCATAGGAAATTGAACGCTGAATCCGAATTCGACGTCAAAACGACGGAAATTAGACGACATCTATCAGTTTGTACTCATTTTAGTACCACACGTTTACATGTCATTCAACTTTGAAAATTCGTCGCAAATATTCACAGTACTGTTCAATATTATTTTATTACTCATTCTTATAGAAAATTAGACGTATAATTCGAATTTGAAGTGAAAACAATCAAATTCTAACAATCATTGTTATTTTATGAATTTTTTCGATTTTCATACTTTTGAAGCTTTAACTTAGGTATTTTTTTGTGCCGTTCGCGGATTTTGAAAAAATAGGTTCAGTGTTAGCGAATTGAAAAAAATTAATTTAGAATCGTTTCATCCATATCCCTCCGCCCAGTTCCTCAATAAATAGTATTCCCTCTCCTCGTTGTGCAGTTTTATATATATAGAAAACAAATATTCCGGACTAGAAATCTCCAATCGGAGTGTAATTTACTGTTATTATCTGTCTTGTAAAGCCAAAAGTCGTCTCATTTCGGTAAGCAATTTATGTGGAAAATTCTTCTCCACTAATTCGATTTCATGTCGTGATCAAGTCGAACGATCGGCCGACCTATTTCCGATCATACCTAAACGAAGAATCGTGCCGATTGTGGAGATAACTGCTTCCAATATTTCTCCATCAACCGATGTAAATGTATAATATTCGAAGTTATGCATTGTCCGTAAGTTTTGCAAGCCGTGCAATTACAAAAGGTTACGAGTTGTCTTCAAACTCCGTCGCCTCGTTTTTGGCTTAGGTCAACTCGAGTGATATCGAGGACGTAATTTTTCCAAAGGATCAGAACATGTTCACGATAATCATGATCCGTCAGTTTGTCATAACTCGGCGCATCCTAGCTCGTCAAACTTGTCAACGCGCGATGTGTTAACATCTTATGTAAGCGTTTTCCCATAATATTATATTCTACCGCCATAAATCTAGCTTCACCTCCTAGGGTTAATTGCCTTGAGCGTTTAAGAATAAGGAAATTCACAATCCCCTGAACGAATTGGTGAGTCGGTTAATTTCCAGGGTGCTACGTACTTTCACATTGTTGCCTTTTACGTTTTGTAAGGAAACGTTAAAAGAATATTTTTACAATAGTTTGTGAAATTTAATAAGGAGGCTTTCTATATAATTTTCGGGCCGAGCAGAATGTTTTTGGTTCTCAGCCGCGCCAGTGCAATTGAAACTTCGATATGATGACGATTTGAAAGAGATATGAGCGGAATTAACTGGGAATAAATTAAATATGAATATAATGATTATAATAAATAATATTCATTCGACGTAAAACGCGAATGTCTAAATTATGAATGATTCAAGGACGTTATATATTGAGTTGTAATATTATTGGAGTCTCTGTTTTAGCGTAGGATCAATCTTCTACCAGAAGTGCATACTACAAGCTAACCGGTCGTCATTTGAGAAGCACTAATTATGTGCATTGCTTATTCATTAGGTGCCAGCTCGTGGAGATTGTTTTCAACTTTTATTTCCGCGAAGAAATATTACGGTCAGACGTCAACTATCGTACAAGAATGCGTCATACCTCGCGTACGCGGATAATAATAGTTCGAGTTGTCAGTTTTAAAATAGCCGATTTAACAACCTATTGTACCGCTGTTGACACTCGAGCGGCATCGAGGAAGAAAACGAGCCGAACTTGGGCTAGGCATCAACATTTTACGAGTTTCAGTTCGCAAAAATTTCATAGCCGAATTGATGAGAATATAAATAATAATTTTACGACCGCGAGAAAACGGTCGGCAGCTCAATAAAATCCTTTACTGACCTTCAAACTCTTCCGCCGCTCAAAATTTCCGCACTTCTGTATCGATCGCGAAGGTGATTAACTCTCAATGTAGTGAAATATAAATAGAGCTGTCGATATTTATTGTGCATTTAGATAGAATATTTTTCAAGTAAACGATTATAGTAGTAGTTTAAGGGGCTCGTTTGTTTTGCTCGAATCGCCGGTTAACATTCTTCATCGTGGTTTTTGCCCGAAAAAATTACCCTGCCGTTTGATTTTCGTGCGAAACAAGTCGAAAGTGGAAACATCCGAGATCACGATAATTGCGCAGATCATTCGGACAAAATGAGGAGCGACCACCTGTGGAAAGTTTGCTTTCGCTTGCTAGTTGCCGCGTCTTCGGATCGAAATCGGATATCCCTTTTTCGATACTCCATGCAATCAATACTATGAATGAAAATGAATGAATGAAAGAAAAGTTTATTCCACATAATACAAAAAATAATATAAAAGTACATATAATATACAAATGGAATATACCCCAAACCATAGGAGAAAATCCTGTGCGGTTCGGGGGGTTGCCATCAATTGCAAGAAATTAAATATTATTAGGTAGAAAAGGTAATTACATTTGAGCCACTTTGTGTGTTTGATGCATAAAATCAGAAAACAAAAAATAAATAAATAAACTTCAATTTACATAAACGCTAGTCATCCAGTTCTTACACTCAGCGGGGCCTTTCCTAATCAGCCATGAAAAAACTTTTTTTTTGTATACATTTCGGGAAAAATCTGATGGCTGTCTCATTTCATCTGGAAGTAGTCGGATCAAGTACGGCATACAAAAAAATATGTGCTTGGAGGTGCTGCTATGACAGATATATGAGCAAATTGAATCTAAAATTTTGAAGTATTCCCCGTGGAAAAAAAATTCGTATCAGATTCATATCTGCGAATCCTCACTCGAATATATTTTCAACCTTTTCTACGGACCATAATAACTGAAACAGAATTTATTAATATGGCCATTACTGTTGGTAAATGTCGAGATCAATCGGTTGCTCAATTTTGCAAAAAATCGAATGAACTATAATTTCAATACAGATCGACAATAGAAATAGAAATTCATTGAAAGAGATTTCCTATTTCGTCCGCAGCCGCTTATTGAAATTGGAATATTTCTATTGTTCGTTCAGTTAATGCTTCGATCGTACAATAGACCAGTTATTGCAGTTCGTGCTGTATCCAAAGCTGTTTACTCGTCCTATCTATGTGAAGTGTCGCCTATCTTCTTTAACGACTCTCGACTCACACGATAATCCGATTAACAGTCAACTATTACGCTCAACTCATTGTTGGGAAAATGAAAGCCGGATAGCGGGTTGGTTTATTGTAGAATATCTAAGAATAAAAGACGTTCCCAATAGAATTTCTCCTTTTTCATCGCCGTATATGGTCTCGCTCTAGCCCAGTAACGCTCTCAACGTCAGCTGTCGTCGGCGCTGGAAGAAAAATTACGTCCCTCTTGAGACGAGGTGATGAAAACAACTCACCGCAGACATCATGTGCTGTCACGATTCTAGACTTGGTGAAATTCTGTAACTTAATCATCGTTCCACTTAAGTGCGAAGTAATAAAATTGGGAAAATAATATTTGAACTGTGACGAATCGTTGTATTAAAATATGTGAATTGAAGTAAATGTAAAGTTCCTCGCTTTATTGAGCAGTACAAACCTAGAGCCGTGTTGCTGAATCAGTTGAACTTGCTCTAATTTTAAGTAATTTCCCGCCGGACCAGCTCCGAGCGAATGTCAAAATAAAAAACCTTCCTTTCTAGTCGTGGTCGCATCGATTCTCACGACGGCGGTATACTTTTTCATCTTCACTACTCGTGCCTGTAAAAAAAATAAGACGAATAATTGGTTGAAGATGTATAATCATTTATTTGTCTTTCAAGTAGGTTCGATACTTGTACAGTAAGTCAGTCGGTCATATAATCAAAAACTTCAATAGACTCTGATTGTATTATGATTGGGACCCATTCAACGAGTCCTTGGAGGTGTTTTTATCTTCCGTGTTCTTCGCCGTACAATCGTTTGTTTTTTCCTCATCAAAAAACTGATTACATTCTCGGCGTTGAGGGCGAAGATGCGGGGCTATTGAAAAGGCTTCGAAATAGCTGCCATCTCCGACTGCACTTGGATATAAGAGTGAAGCTATATCTATCCTGAGTAGTACTATAAATGAAGTATTGAGGTAGAAACAATAAATGCGACGTTATCTCATATTCTGCTTCTATATCTCTTCTAGCGCTTTCGCCGCTCTGGGCCTCTTCAGGAAACATCTTCTATATAAAAGTTTTTTAAAAATAAGGCCCAGTAATAGCTCCACAAGGTTGGGATTGTCATGAATTGGGAATATTTCTAGAACACTTCCGCTTTTTAAACCTAGAGTCTTAACACTTAAACACTTCTAGTCATTCTTAAGCCATATAGTATTTAATGTTAAATTCACCCCTTTCTAGTCACCCCTGCATTTAAATCTAGTCCCCTATATATTTTAATTTATTAGACTCTAGGTTTAAAAAGCGGAAGTGTTCTAGAAATATTCCCAATTCATGACAATCCTAACCTTGTGGAGCTATTACTGGGCCTTATTTTTAAAAAACTTTTATATAGAAGATGTTTCCTGAAGAGGCCCAGAGCGGCGAAAGCGCTAGAAGAGATATAGAAGCAGAATATGAGATAACGTCGCATTTATTGTCTCTACTTCAACCCCACGCCGAATCTAATGGATACGCGACAAACCACAACATAAATAATGAAGTATAGTACGAACAGGAGTTCTTGCTGCTTGTCTTAATGCCTAGTTTGATAAAATGAAGTGCTTTCAAAACTGGCTTCATAATTTTTTCTTGCATTCTCCGATCGTTAATGTGACGTAGAGGCCCTCGACTTTTGCGAATTATAGTTCGGATGTACAATAAATTGCCCGGAATCGTTTGGTAACAGTTATGAAAAAACACTTTCACGATAAGAAAGTTTCGAAAATCTAAACTTGCTGTAAAACTTTTTTAAGCATCCTCTTCGCCGAACATAAAAATCAAACAGCTATACAAATTCTTGACAGTTAATTTTCCAATTTACATCGGTTCAAATGTCACGTATGACGCATGATTCAGCACTCAATATTATTCGACCTCGGATTTATGGATTTACCTTCCGCTTCACTTATATACTATAATATGTTTGAACTTTACGCGCAAGGAAATTTATTTTATGATGATCAGGTTAAGAGTGGTTTGAATTCGTAATGTCGGAATAAATTTGGGTGATGTGAGTTTTTCACTATTTTCTTTGCTTCTGTCGATTTAAAGGAAAAAATTTGTACATTTATCAAGAGGAAGAGTAATAAGACGATGAATTGTGCAGTTTTCTGTTTTGGCTTCGCCCTCTAAGGCAACACAAGAAGGAGAATATAGTATTTTTTATTTGTTTTTATATCATTGTTTGTGTTTTATTGAGAAGTTGTGTTGATGAAATTGGGTCGTCGTACCCGACTTTGTTTGAAATTTCAGTGCATTCGCAAGTCTCACCTAGAAACATCGTTTTCGTCAACCATTATCTCACTGAGACAACTGTTCTTTCCAATGACTTTATTTATAGTTGACAACGATTACAGCACTACTTTTATGACGGGTTATAATCCCGAAACGCCAAAACTTTTAATCGCCGCTCGAATCATAAAACAACATCGATTTATCTCCTTTGAATTGATTATTTTTCACCGGTGCCCTTCAACTACTGCCCCGATGAATGAGCTCGCTTGTTCGCTTTCTATAACAAAGTCATTCAATATTCTTTTATCATATTTCCCTCTTGAAATCCGATAACGACGAAGGAAAATTTTCTATTATGATACAAAAAAGCTTTCGAAACTTATCGTTTTGAGCGCTTTCGCCGTTTTTTGGCAATCAAAATTTTCTGAGCCTTTAGCTGATATTCACTGCCGTGTTCTCCATTATAACAAACATAATCTTTGTCTTTCAGGTGGGAACACTGACCAATCGCTGACCCTCGGATGACTTGAAATCAGGTAACACTTGAATTTTTCTAAATCACAACATTGGAAATTTAATTTAATTTAATTTATTTTATTTATTTATTTTTAATTTAATTTAATTTTAGTTTAATTTAATTTTTCAATTTGAGACTCTTCGCCAACCGAAAGAAAAGAGAGAAAAAAGACAACGAATTAAACAATAGGGATCGTAATTTGTTCATCTCTTTCGTAAGCCGATTTCATCAGAAATAAAAAGAGAATCTTTACCAATCTGAAAATTGATTTCATACGAAACCGCCTTGAGTAATTTCTATCGATCCGCCTAGGCTTGATTTTGTATCAGTAGAATCTGTGCGTTGTTTACGAAATCGACTCCATCACTTTTTCTTCCAACGGTTCGAATCAAATCTGAAAGTTAGACGTCGCATCTCATGGGCCACTATCTCACGCTAAAATAATATCTCGCATTCCTTATGCCACAAAATCGATTAAATCGATCGGTCGCGGTCGGCAGACTTGATTAAAAAACCCTCGTCGGCGACTGCTCCGTGTTTTATTTGCACCGTAGACCTCTAAAATCTCATTTGAACTTTCTCGCTCGTACGGGCCTTCATATCAAATGTGACTGCTGCTCAGTCTGCGAGAAAGTCTTAATAATATCTACGAATCTATGTATTTCAACTGATATCCCTCCATACATTGTCCTTAATAGTAATTTAATCCGGTAATTTTAGTAGAAATACATTGCTATGTAACGAAAATTAAAAACTTTGTAATCTTGAAGTAAAATCAGATTGTTTACCAGCTCCTGTTTGTTGATCATGCGATCTTGTTTCGAAAATTGTGATCTCAGGTTATTGACGATGAAAAACCTCAAAGCAAGGCCAATCAAGGTCGGTATGGACGAGGATCAATTATTTTTACTATCGCATTCCATGCATCGCAGTTTTGAGCTCTCCCTTCGGTCCGCATATTCTCACGGATCCATTGGAGCACCTCAGGATAAAAAGAGCTTTCCCTATTGGCGGATCCATTGGAAAAGAACTGTTCCTCCTTTCTACGCTTCGAGCGAAAACAAGAACAATTCTCCATTTGTCGATTGGCAGAGTTATTATTTTTACTCGCACTTAGTTCATGAGACAGGGCAGAGACAAAGAAGATTATATTATTGCATATAAAAAATATCAATCTTCGATTATTTACGCTCTCGATTTTGTTCTAGACTCACTAATTGCTATTTACAAACGCGAAAGTGATGTAATTTATGGACGAGTTGAGCTGATAATCGCCGGAATCGAATTAGAACAACGCGCTCGCGAATTTGCAATGCAGAACGTTATGAGTTACGCCGTATAACTAATTGAAAGCTAATTACAAATTGCTGAACTAAACTTTCTTGTTCAGAAATATCTTTTTTGACGTCTAATATTGGATTAAATTTTATGTTTTTTTTTTTCGTATCAATGTTTTCTCCAAATTTCACAATTTATCTTCGCGTTTATAATTCATTTTACTTTTTTTTTAAACTTCCTCCTGTGTCTCGACATTTAGACCCTGGGCTATTTGAAAAATTCGTTCAAAATGTACTTGGAAACCAAACAGACCAGAGAGGGACGCAAGTCCGAGTATTTGCCATTGTTTAGCATACAATGGTACACGACGAAGTAGCGCCGTAAGACGTGTCGGCCGGCCTTTCCACCAAGTACCCTTCCGCAATGTACTTCTCAGTTCCGCAATGTTCAAATACAACAAGCGGCCACAATTCCGTCGTTCGTGATATAGTTTTCGGGTCTGCATCTGTCACGGGCTATAAATTCGAACCGCGCTTATCTGAAACTTTCTAAAGTCCTTCTCATGTCTCTGTCGTTTTGGTTAATTATTCAATAATAAACCATTGTAATCGCTCAAGAAAAACATTGTCTAACCCCTCAAAATTTGATTTTTACTTTTCAAGGCATGTTGAACCCGGATATCCAATAAAAAAATTCTGTCCATTCGCCGTTCGACGTCGACGCGTTTCTGACGTTGTTATGACGTGACAATAATTTACAACGTTGTGGAATCACACACTTTTTTGAACCAATAACTCATATTTGGAGGAGTTTTGTACTCAATGATTTTACGTTTAGATGTTACGAGGAAAGTTCGTGGTAATCGTATCTTTGATCGCGGACCTCTATATTCTACTTTCGACCGGAGCACGACGAGTTTTATTTATTCAGACAAGGAAAACTTCGTCGGTTTTTTCCATCGGATTGCAGTATTCGCCATCCCAGTGTAAGCTCTCATTACATGCCGTACTTATATTCAGTCTTAGCTACTACTTCAGCCCCTGCAATTGAGCGTTTCCGTCTCAGCATCGACTTAGCTAACGAATGCAAGTCCACCACGAATCAATACCGGTTCACTGAATCTGAATCTCACGTCAAGTTTGTAAAGCATTCGTTCCATCTCTTTCCGGGCTGTGAAATGATTCCACTGGCTTTTTTCTACGCAATATAAATATCTAATTAATTCAAAGCTAAAATAATAGAAATTGTACAATTAACATCGTCGCTTTGATAGTGATCGTCTATACTTCCTCGCTTGGAGCGAAAAGTCGAAAATTCTCATCGAATCGAAATTCAAATTATTATTTCAGCATTGCAAATTCGCCAAATGGTACTCTGCTTTTAATTTGGTTCTAGATTTCGTTTGAATCAGTCGTTTGCTCGTTCCAAATGAGAAAAGGCCGCTTGTAGATTTTTCCAAGTCAACGAACGGTTTTTTCCTGTGTCCATTTCAACAATATATCAATTTATTGAAATAGAAAGAACATACAAATCATAGATCATTATTATAGGTTATAATTATTAATTATATATAACCCAGAATTATATAATTATAATTTCCAATTCAAGGAACCCATTCGGCGCCCATGTCACTGTATGAAAATGTACTTTATGTACTGTTAGAGAAGTTTATTTTTAATAATTAATGTTCGGACAATTTAATATTTACCCATAATTTTTTCATATTCTATTACTTCCATGTTTACGTAGTAAATGGAAGTATTTTTTTTTTTTTTTATCTATTTCGATTTCTTAATTGTTCATGGGATTAAATAAGAAAAATAACCTTATTGAATTTTTACAAGCCCCTAGTTTGAACGATAGTGATCTTGAGGGCTTGATAATGTACGATAACATCGCTACGGAAAACGGATTGAATTACTGTCGTGCGATGCTCCCACGATTTAGCAACGCTGAGAAGAAATCCATGCTTCGCACGAGACGCTACAATGACAGATAAGATAAATTGGGGAAAACAGCCAATTTAGGAAGATAACGAGGAGTTCTGATAAGGAGCTGTACAGACGGAGAAAATTGAGATTCTTGTGAAATTTGTGACGACGAAAGTTGAATAACGGGAAGATTAAAGGCTGACCGGCGTGTTAAGACCTTGGAAGGAAAGTCGTTTGAAGCTGGAGTCAGTACATTTTAAAGAACCGAACTAAAAACGAATTAGTTTTTAGCATGCGAGTTTAAAATTTTATTTTGATTTATGTATAATTATTTGTTTTTTGAAACTTTCAAATGTTCGTATTTTTTCAAACCGTATGTTCTTGACAACTTTTGATTATTTGGCGTGATTTGTTCATTCCAAAAATATCGTTTACTATCGCTTCTGCCTGAAATACGACCTATTTCTGTGTTCGGTTGTCTACGTATCCAAACAAGGATGAACCGAAAGTTATATAATACTCCCAATAGGCTTTTTATATTGGCGAATCTTTGAATTGGAAACGACAATGTGACATATTATCTACATATTGTTCTACTCCTAGTTCAGCTGTTATAATTGAATACTAGCTTGCGGAAGTTTTTTCAGAAAAATTTTTACCTAGCACGTAGATGAACCATGTTAGCATCAAGTTATCCTTTGAATTTCTGAAGCACGTATTTTACTCTTGACCAGGAAGGTCCCACTGGTCAAACTTTCGTTCCGCATGGTAAGTTCAAACGACTCACGACAAAACGAGAAAGTCACCGAAGAGGGGAAGTTATCATTTAAATATAATCTAATTATTTAGTTATGTAACGGGAAAAATTTAAAAAGTTTCTATCCTAGGTAAGGCGAACGTATAAGATATTCATCTGTTGCCGTACTGGGGAGGTCCTTTCGTCGAGAAACGATGCTAATAACGGCGTCCTATGACCACTTGAAGATAGCGTCATTCGATAGTATACTCTCAGCAGACTAGTCTAAAAAGGGTACTGTTGAAGCCATAGGCAAGCATCTATTCGTTGGCAGTTGCACGAGTGAGGTTTATAGTAGCTCCAGGACCACAACCTTGTAGATACTTAACCTCAGTCCAGCACGACCCTCTAACAAGCTGATAACTCGAAGATAACCATTCAGCGCAATGCTGACAGTAAACGTTGATTAAAAACCCATCGAGTTTCACAACTGGGCGGCAACTTTTGATTTTAGAAGGTCCTCCTTTTTGTCTGTTGATTTTTTTTCCTCACATCGAGGAAATAGAAAGCTTGATTTGACCGTCGCGATTTGGCAGTGAGAAACGACTCGCAGTCGGGTATACAAAAGAACGAATTACCCGACCGTTGATTCAAGTAGTAATCGAGGATATCCGCTCGCTAACGAAGAGTCAAGTTAATTAATTTGCAAGTGATAATTGGCCATTGCATACATGAAGGACACCCTATGTTTGAACTGAAAAAGATGGTTAAGAAGCCATCGCGTTGGAAAAGACAATGCGCGTGCGGTATTTGATAATCCGTACTTTTCGATGTGAAATGGAACCTATTTTGAATGAATTTAGTGTACGATGGTCATAAAAAGCGAAAAATTAGCGTTTGTAATTATGTAAATAAATAGTTACGTAACGGAAATACAGCTCAAGACTATTCTACTCCACTTGGACTTCCACTCAACTCCACTTTTACTCTATTCAATTTCCTTTTTATTTCCATGGTCACTAGTAAATAGAAGTATTGTGATCTTCTGATAAGTCGAATTCGGAACGGAGGTGAATGAAGAAAAATGTTCATTTTACTGTATACTAAGAACTGCTTTCTTAATTAATGAAAGAATGAGATTTTCAGAAAATGTTCACTCAGCAAATAAGCAATTCCAGCGGAATTAGAATTTGGATAACACACAGCACTTCCGAGATAAAAATGTTTTTTTCTATTTTGATTTTCGCAGACCATAATAATCAATATTTTTGAACGTTTAAGAACCGGGAATAATTTTTACGGCATTAGAATGTAGCCCAATTTTTATCGTTAGTGTCACATACCGTAATGTTTGAGAACTCGAATTCGTAATTCGAATTTTCCGTTATTTTATTGAGTGTTTTCTTACTTGTCGGTATCATTGCAATAAAAATTATGCCTTTTCACATAATATTATGCATTGCACCGCTAGATCTCACCCGTTATCAACCTATTTCGTACATTTTTTTTTTTTTTTTGGAAAAATTTCTACAACATTCAATTGAGATTATGGTGGGAAGTAATTAACACGACTGTTCTAAATTTTATGGCTAGAAGTCTGCTAGAAATAATTTCCATGGTTTAATTTTTTAACCTCTTTATCTGTCTTACTTTATAACAACATCGTTTGCCTCTCCATTTCTCGATATTTTGTATTTCGTTAGGCATTTCCATTCGGCTTTTCGCCGGATTCAAATATATAAGTATAGTGTGACCCATGTACACCACATGTTAATTTTTTCTAATCTTATCATTTTCTAATTTACTCATACTGCACCTAACCCACTGGCAATCCTCTTCCTCTCCATTCTACTCTAATGCTTCCTTCCACTTTTCCTCGACTCAATATCTACTATACTTCTGTCTTCCACTTCTATTTTATTTCCATTCTACCTCCTCGCCAACTCAGTTCCCGTTATTCCTCAACGATAGAAATTCCTCAAAAATTTATTCAAAATTTGTGAATTGAGAATTTATCAAAAATTGTCTAGACTGCTGTTTCTCTACCTCTTGTGGAATTTTAGCTGCGGTAATTAGAGTGAGGAATCTTAGCAGATGTTTTGATACCAAGGGGTCTTGAGGGCAGTAAACCACACCTGACTTGGCGATCAGAAAAATAAAATAATTTATTCAGTGAGTGGATGAGTATACGCTTCCTCGAATCCTAATCTTTTTTAAAATTTAAAATACAATATAATCCCCGACAAGGAAAAATCGTGCAACGCGATATAATAAAATATCGGTCGAAGCGAAAGTCTTTGTCGCGTCGCGGAAGGCCTAATTCGCGAAAACGTGGTACCGACCTGATCACGATGCGACGTACAGGTGGGACGGCGAGGTACGTCCTGACAGCACCTGTTATTGCTGGACGGGAGGCGATCCCCAGCAATTTGAAAAGCGAGCGTCGACGAAAATAGAGCCGGGACGACGGCGGATCCAGCGCCGCGTCCAAACGATGTGACGGCGCCGACGGGCGCGCTAATCGTCGTAGGAGGCCTGGACCACGGCACAAACGACGCGTCCGATGGAGGAAACCTGCCACGAAGGTGTTTCGTACTCCTGATAGCAGCTTTGGCTCGGCCAACGATAGGCGTTGGGGCAAAACTGAAAATGACACGATAAAAATCGGATCGAGAAAAAATGTGCGAGCACCGAGAGACGGGGGGTTGCACACGCGATAAACGCAGATGGCGGAAGAAAAGAAAATCGACGATGACGACACGATGGCGTCGAACTAGGTGTCAATGCCTTCGCGATTGAACATACCAACAACAAAAAAAAATAATGTGTACATGACGGCCAGTAGATGTTATACTTATAACTTCTTTTTTTTATATTATTATTATTTTTTAAACTTAAAAACATCGCTTCACTTTCGTGAAAAAATACAAAAAAATTAAAAATGAACTCCAAAACATACCGCCCACCAAAATTTAAATTAAATTTTCCAGTTATCCTTCAAATGAAGGTTGAGATACAGGGAGAAGGGGAATCAATTTTCGAACAGGTCTCTTATATTCAGAAGTAGCGGTTTTGATCAATGCGACTCGTACTCGATTATCACGGCCTGGACAAACTTTTATCACTCGACCTAACGGCCACTGCATCTGAGGACATTGGTCTTCCTTGATCAAAACTAGATCTCCCTCTTTTAAATTCGGATGATCGGGGCGATATTGATGCCATTTTACTCTATTTTGAAGAGTGGCAAGATATTGATTTCGCCAAACGTTCCAAAACTGTTCAGAAAGTCTTTTTGTTAACTGCCATCGCGAAAGCGTATTTTCTTTCCAGTTCAAGACGGTTGGTTCGGGGTTCGCGACTAATGGTCTGCCAATTAAGAAATGACCCGGTGATAAATAATTAACCTCCGACGGATCTGATGAAATTGGACCAAGGGGCCTAGAATTTAAAATTGCCTCGATTTTGTGAAAATAAGTAAAGGCCTCTTCATACGAAAGACAAGCCTTACCCACTATTTTCTTTAATAAAGTTTTGACGGATTTAACGCTGGCTTCAGCCAGGCCCGCAAAATTTGGAGCATGAGGGGGCATGAAGTGCCATTCTACTCCATGTTCATTACCATGGCGGACTATGGAATCAATTGTGATGGGCTCATTATACCACTGCCAAAATTCCTTTAATTGATTGGCAGCTCCCTTATAGGTGGTGCCATTATCTGAATACATGGCATTCGGTAAACCTCTCCTAGACACAAATCTATCAAATGCTGCTAAAAAACATTCCGTTGTTAAATTGGTGAGCACTTCTAGATGCAAAGCCTTAGTAGCTAAGCAACAGAAAATGCACAAATAGCCTTTTGAGGTGGGAGCTTTTCGTCGCAAGTTTTCGCGAAAAATGAATGGTCCCGCAATATCCGTGGCTACATGAAGAAAAGCATGACCTGAATAAAACCTGTAACTGGGAAGATCGCCCATTTTCACTTCTTGGGTCTTCGCAGTTGCTCGGTAACAAGTTATGCAGTGAAAAACTCTTTGATTGATTAATGAACGCAAGCCGGGAACCCAATACGTCATTTGAATGATTCCCTGGAGAAAATTCTTCCCAGGGTGTAAATACAATTTGTGGAACATATCCACAACCAGTTTGGAAAAATGGCTATGCCTGGGTAACAGAATGGGATGCTTCTGGCTATACGGCAACAGTGAATGACGCAACCTACCGCCCACCCTGAGAACACCCATTTCATCGAGGAAAACATCGAGGGAACTATATTTTAAAATCGTTTCATTATAGTTATTATTCATGGAAAAATAATCTCTTTGAACTCGCCGAATTATACGCATACGAGCGTCCTTGATTTCTTTTAATGAGATGGGACCATTAAGAGGTGCACCAGGATGTCTACAATTATAGAAAAAGCGAATAAGACGAGCGGTAACTCTTAATAGCACGTGATAAGACGAAAATTTCTCCATCCATTTCAAGCTCGATTCAACAACAGGTTCTACAGATAAACAAACTGCAGATTTTACTTCCGGCAAGTCCGTGGGGAATGTTATTTTTGATTCAGGCCACTCATTTTCAGGAAATGAAAGCCATTCCGGACCATGCCACCACATACTATTATTAATTAATTTGCTAGGAAAAATTCCCCGCGATGGTATGTCGCTAGGGTTTTCTAAAGTTGAAACATGATTCCAATTTTTGACGGAAGTCAGCTCAATTATTTTAGTAACTCTATTAGCTACAAAAACTTTCAAGTCGCAGGGTAAGGCGTTAATCCACGCTAAAGTTACAGAAGAGTCTGTATAAAATTTTGGCTCCAAAATAGGTTGGTGAAGATGACTGCAAAATTCATTTAATGACGCGTAAAGACGTGCCAGTAGCCACGCCGCGCTCAACTCTAATCTAGGTATCGATATGGTTTTAACTGGCGCAAGACGTGTTTTGCTTATGAGAAGATGAACTCTGATATTAAATGGAGTTATTGCTCGCATATAGATGGAAGCACAATAAGCTTTACAGGAAGCGTCAGCAAATCCTACAAGCTGATAAGCTTTTGCTTCTGAGGAACAGATAAATCGGGGGATTCTAATTTGAGACAAAAGAGGAAGTTCTTGAAGGATTTCCACCCATATATTTTCAATAGCTTTAGGAATGGGATCATCCCATCCTACTTTGGCCTTCCAAAGCAACTGAATTAAATGTTTCATAAGAACGGTACAAGGGGCCAAAAATGATAACGGATCGTAAATACTGGCCACTTGAGACAAAATACTTCTTTTAGTAAAAACAGATTTAGTTACGTTAATTCGATAGGAAAAACTATCTTCTTCAGGATACCAAATCAGGCCTAAAATTTTCAGACCAGACTCGGCTTCCTGTTCAAATGAAATAGGTTCAGATGAACCATCTTCCGCATTTTTCAAAATTTCTGTAGAATTGCTTGCCCATTTTTTCAATTCAAAACCACCCTGTTTCAACAAGCCAATTAATTGATTTTGCAAATTGAGAGCATTGTCTATTGTATCACTACCCGTTACTATGTCGTCAATAAAGATGTCGTCGGATATGACATTTGCCGCTGCGGGATACGAGCTTCCGTGATCACAAACTAATTGCTTGAGAACTCTAAGCGCTAGCCAGGGAGAGCAGGTTAAACCATAAGTGACGGTTTTTAACTCATATTTTCTCAGTGCATCCGTGCTATCACTTCGCCATAAAATATGCTGATATGATCGATCTTCCTCGTGAACCAAGATACCGCGATACATTTTAACTATATCAGCGACGATCGCGACTAAATGAGTTCGCCAATTCAACAAAATATTGCTGATATCATTTTGTAACTTGGGCCCCGAGTGAAGATAGTCATTCAGCGAACCTACAGAGGTTTTTGCTGACCCGTCGAAAACGACGCGTAACTTAAGTTGATTCCTATCTTCTTTAGTGATGGCATGATGCGGAATGACATAATTAGAAATTTTATTAGTCGTGGCCATATGGGCTAATTTTTCATATTCATCCATAAAGGTTCGATACTGACTATACAAATCAGGATTTCGACCAAGTTTAACCTCTAGATTCTGAAACCTGTTTCGAGCGAGAAAAATTCCGATTGTTCGAAAACTGGAGCAGACAACTTAAACGGTAGTCTTACCACATATTTTCCATCTGGCATACGTGCATGAGTTTCCATAAAATGTCCTTCGCAATAAATATCATCTGGGTTTTGCACCATGTTGGGATTTTTTATCTCTTCAAGATCCCAAAATTTCGAGAGTTGCTCATTTAAATCCTCAGACGGCGAGTTAACTAGAAGAGAAACCGATTTATCATTAATTACAGGTGAAATATCAATGGAACCCATTATGATATTCCCCAAAATTGAGGGATATAACCTAGGCCATTTTTCGTCCACTGTAATAATGTCCCCATTTACAAGGCGGACAAATAAATCTACACCTACAAGGAAATGAATTGGTCCAGGCGATCCAAAAGTTGGATCAGCTAAATCGAACTGCGTTAAGCGCTCAATACACTCAGAAGGTAGATGAAAAGTGGGTTGAGAACCCGTAATGGTATTTACAATGAGAGCATCATAAATATAAGTGGGACTAGTACTTCCTTTGGGGCGCATATGGCATACAGTTTCACCTTTGGCTCCATCGAAGCTAGTATCTCCGATTCCAGACAAACGTCGGGTACATTTTCGAAAAGGAAGTCCTAGTTTATGTACCATCCTCTTAGTTACAAAGCAGAAATGAGAGCCATTATCAACAATACCTCGGAATGTATGGTAATTTCCCTGTTCATCTTTAAAATCGGCCAAAATTGTACCTAATATTCGGCTTCTATTTTCTATTAATACGGTGGTCAATGACGTTCCACGTTTATCATCCGGCTGCGAGGTGGAAGGAGCATGAATTGATGGCCTACCGCTATTTGGCAAATTCGGAAAGCTGTCAGGGACAACAGGTTCATTAAAGTGTAACAATGAATTATGTTTGGCTCCACATTGTTTGCATCGATATGTTGACGAGCATTCAAATGTGTTATGCCACGGAGAAAAACAATTTTTACAGCATTTAAAATTTTTTAACATTTCATGTCGTCGTTCTACAGACGCTGATTTGAAAGATTCGCAATAGTTTAAATAATGGAATGCCCCTTTACAGACGAAACATTTTTTGAGAGGCTCTCCCTTCGGAATTTTTGCATCTTGTCCGGTTAGAAGAACCTTACCAGATTGAGCTCGTGTTTTCGATCGAGTTTGGTACCCGGAAATCGATAAGCGATTAGGTACCTCACGTTTTTCACTAGGCGCCTCCTTGGTCCCCTCAGCTAATTGCAGTGCCACACAACGCTCTTTAACAAAATTTGCTAACGAGTTAAAAGTAGGAAACGTATTGGCCTTTTGAGCCATTTCGAAATGTTCTCGTGTGGTAGGATCTAGGTTTCGAATGGCCAAATAGAATAAAATAAAATCACCTTCATTGTCGATACGCAACATTTTGAAGGTTGAAACGCTATCCGAAATTTTTGAAATAAATTTTTTCATTGATTCTAAAGTCGGTTTACCTGATAGCGGCTTAAAAGACAGAATTTGATCAAGATATGCGTTGGCTAGGACACGTTTATTTTCATATGCATCTGTAATAGCTTTCCATGCCAAAGAATAATTATTTTGTTCGATTGGCAGATGGTTAATAACTGACAATGCATTATCGGTCAACGAGGTTTTTAGATAATGGAATTTATGAATGTCCGACAGGTTCACATCGTCATGGATCAAAGCTTTATACGTGTCCCGCCACCTTGGCCAATCTAGAATTTCACCGTTGAATTTAGGCAAAGATATTTTAGGCAGATTATCGGAAGATTTTAATTCGGAAACAGTTACATTACCTGCGCTAGTGGTAGCGGGGGTCGACGCTGGCAACTTGGGTTGACACGCCCGATACCAGGAAATGCATTCATAATAATAACGTTTCGTATTAATCCGTAATGCTTTCTGAGTCTCATTTGGAAATTCCGCCGATCCTTCACTTTCTTCATACAGATCGACCAAATCATCCCAAATGTCCTCAAATTTGAAAAAGTAGCGGTCGAGTGACGTATACATGCTAATAAATTTCATAACTTCGGCAGAATTTTTGTCGTTACCTGGGGTTTTTCGGCCTTCGAGTACTATGCATGCTATTTCATTTGCCACAGTGTCTAATCGACGAAGTAATGAAGATATTTTCGAATTCATTGTTCGAAAAGTTCGATGGAAACTGGCAAAATATAGAATGAATGAGATTTAATTCGTACGAGGAAAATTATTTAGCTCAGTAAATCAAGACTTCTAACCACAAAGAAACAACTGGCAAGACTAGGTGACGATTGTGAATCGTCTCGACCACTGGTTCCTGTTGGCGAATGAATACAGGCACGTCAATGCACAAGCTGAGACTTGCACAGCTTTTCGCGATATCCAACTAGACGACGCACGATGAGCTCGCCTTTGAACCTACCTACAAAGGTGGGGCAATCGGCATGAACTTGAGATACGTTATATATGTAACGCTATGACGTCACCAACGAAACTGAAAATTAATTTAGAAATTGAAACGATGTTTATAAATTGAGGAAGCTTATACTCAGAACCACGCTCTGCTACCAAATGTTTTGATACCAAGGGGTCTTGAGGGCAGTAAACCACACCTGACTTGGCGATCAGAAAAATAAAATAATTTATTCAGTGAGTGGATGAGTATACGCTTCCTCGAATCCTAATCTTTTTTAAAATTTAAAATACAATATAATCCCCGACAAGGAAAAATCGTGCAACGCGATATAATAAAATATCGGTCGAAGCGAAAGTCTTTGTCGCGTCGCGGAAGGCCTAATTCGCGAAAACGTGGTACCGACCTGATCACGATGCGACGTACAGGTGGGACGGCGAGGTACGTCCTGACAGCACCTGTTATTGCTGGACGGGAGGCGATCCCCAGCAATTTGAAAAGCGAGCGTCGACGAAAATAGAGCCGGGACGACGGCGGATCCAGCGCCGCGTCCAAACGATGTGACGGCGCCGACGGGCGCGCTAATCGTCGTAGGAGGCCTGGACCACGGCACAAACGACGCGTCCGATGGAGGAAACCTGCCACGAAGGTGTTTCGTACTCCTGATAGCAGCTTTGGCTCGGCCAACGATAGGCGTTGGGGCAAAACTGAAAATGACACGATAAAAATCGGATCGAGAAAAAATGTGCGAGCACCGAGAGACGGGGGGTTGCACACGCGATAAACGCAGATGGCGGAAGAAAAGAAAATCGACGATGACGACACGATGGCGTCGAACTAGGTGTCAATGCCTTCGCGATTGAACATACCAACAACAAAAAAAAATAATGTGTACATGACGGCCAGTAGATGTTATACTTATAACTTCTTTTTTTTATATTATTATTATTTTTTAAACTTAAAAACATCGCTTCACTTTCGTGAAAAAATACAAAAAAATTAAAAATGAACTCCAAAACAGCAGACTATAATAATTTTTTTTAAAGCATAATTAATTTTTTTAAATTAAAATAAAATTTGAAATTTAAATAAAGATTTAAAATAATTTTAAAAGTTATTATATCCAAATTTTTATATTCTGCCTAAAACAAATATTGAAAATAAGACACCCAATATTCCTCTTGCTTATCGCTTAGATTTACAGCTTAATTTAAATTTTCAATTTCCCGCTCGTATTTTGCTCGATCTGTGGTTCTTTGTCGGGCTAGTACACCAATTTCATCAACTTTCGTTGTTTAGAAAGTGAAAGAAAACGTAGCCATTCTCAATGTCCATCGATCATACTCTTTCATCATTACGTCGGTCATTCGCTAACGAGCATCTGCAAAAATCGTCTCAGCGTCCGCCGTAGCGAAAACGTCGCGCCAATATCGCAGAAGATGTTTTCTATTTTTATGTAACCGATATCGGCGATATTTGATCTGTGGATGGAGGAGTTGGAAAGGGGATCTCGTCTCCCAGTGGTTGACGGATAGGTCCGAGTTCGGACTCGGAATCGTGACACGACTCGAACACGGACAGAGCGAAAGATCTGTTTTGCATCGGCCGCGAAAATACTCCGTCTCCTCAGCTCGCCCTTCACGTTTCATCTTCGACAATTTTCCAGGGTCATTCCCTTGCTTCGGTAACGATTCAAATTGTCGAAGGATCGTTAAGAGGTTTCGAACCGACCTTACGTCGTTTTAGAAAGCCACAATAATCGGTGTTTTAGTGCTCAACAAAAACTATAATCTCTCTTTTCCTTTACTCTCGAGTTAGTTTGACGTATTTTCTTTCCTTCCTGCCCCATTGATTGCTTCCATCATGAGAAGGCCAAGGACCGATCGAACCGCGTTTCACTCTCGAATGACAATGCTTTCGATCGGTTATGAGATGCCCGTAACCGGAGTAAGTATTGCGAAAGCTAAGATAGCTCGCCCGCATTCTTCAGTTTATACGAGGAGGTATAATCAGTCAAAAACTCCCCCCTTCCATCGTTCGGCCGAAGTTAAAAAAAAAAAAAAAAAAAATCAGCCGTACTTCGATGAACCTATGATTTTTTTCAAGTTATTGGATTTCTCCTCTTTTTTTTTAGTGTTGTTAAAAAATGTTAACATGATTCTCTTGCTGTATCGTCAGCGATAAATATGTTGAAAAAATATTTTTCAAGGACGCTTATTCGAAATTGAAACGGCCTATTATATTTCGGGACAGTGTGGTCATAAAACCGCGCTGTTGATACGTCCGTAGAAGAGAGTCGAAGCCATCAGCTATTTTTCCGCTAAAAAAACGTCATTTATGTATCATACAGCTAGCGTGAAGATAAATAGGCCTGGAGGCGTCAGCACCCTCTCGCCAGAAATTGATATCTCGAACGACGTGAAGGCGAAGAATAAAATATCGGAAAACAGAAGCTGACGTCAACTCCGAAATCCAGTAAATCACATGGTTGGTCTTAGAAGGTTTGACTCAGTTCCCGATGGTCGCTTCACCATCATTATGATTTCACTTTCGAAAAACTCAATCCGCAAGGTATTATTGTGTACTCGGTTCTGTTATATCGGAAGAGAACGTTTTTTAGACGAGCTATACTTCGAGGAAAATCATTTCACGACAATCGAAATATCCTATTTCAGCGCTACCAATCATTTTCTACCTTCTGCCGTTTCTCGGAGCTGGTTTTTTATTTTGGACCGATAAAACACTCAAGGTATAATACGGTGTCACAATATTTCACCTCTCATAAGGAACAGAGATGAAAATGTCTGTCTTTGTTGCATCGAGGATGAATCAAATGCAACAGCGCGAAATCTATGATTTTCCACACAGTTGGCTTCCGTATTTCTTCAATTCCGAATGGTTGAAATCGCATGAGTAAATGCACATAGAATAATGTCGTTTTGATGTTAATACCATTCCGTGAATATTAGGTTGTGATCACAATCTTTTTCCTAGTTTTATCATCTGTGAAGCCAACTTACGAAAGTCGTAAAATATTGGAGTCGATAAAATCGAGTTTTATTTTATTCGCGATGACGTTGAATTTTATTACAACTCAGCTATAACTGAGCTTACGTGGCAATATTTTTTTCTTTTACATTGAGTGGAATAGTTGAATATCCTATTATTTCGTCAACTTCAAGTTCTTTTCCCTGTTTTCACTTTGCATTCGCTTGATTCGGCCATGAGTGTGACGAGGTCGCACGGTACTTGAAAATTTGAATCACGTCTGAGTTAGCGCGTTCTCTGGGTGAGCAGTTTCCGAGTTTTATCACATTCGATAGAGACTAATCGAATTCAGTTTTCTGCATTCAACTCCGTTTATGGCGATTACAATAAAGAAATACTCTTCTTTTCCTATTTGTCCCACAATCGAACAAATAATCAGTTCTTTGCATTCATCTTTTATCGAATTCACTTCTGTTATTTTCTACGCCGATAATTAACGGCCTTCTTCCGCAACTGAACTAGTCGTTATCGGTTTGCAGTTTCGTCAATTCCATTGCGACTCAAGCCGGTCAGGATTGCGACAACGACACACAGTACGTTCACGAGAACCGTTCCAAACGGTGCCTGTATATTCCTAATGGACACAAAGTGAACAACGAACGGCAACAATAGAAGCCGCCTTGCAGGAATCTCCTGCTCTCTCGCTCTTTCACGCGTATCTGTGCGGGGGATCATTTCATTACGTATGTAAATCGCTCGTTATCTCCATCCGAAGGGGCCGAAGTTCCTCTCCGTTCTCCTGTAGCAGTCAAATACAGGTCTCTGACGCAACATCAGATTAGTGCTTCTCTTGCAGACGGACTAGCCAGCTGATCTTATTTGCCCGTTGCGGTGTTTGCGAACTGTTCTTCGTCATCGGAAAAAATAGCAATAATGAGAATCTTAGACGTACTATAAAAAATGTATGGCTATTTATGTTCTCATACTAATGTATTAAATACGTGTAACAGTTTTACAAATTAATTTATAATTTCTTAACACCAATTTATGCTGGTCTAGCCGAACTGTGTTTTGGTTTATTATTCAATAATAAACCATTGTAGTCGCCCAAGAAAAAAAAAAATTATAACCCCCTCAAAATTTGATGTTTTACGTTTCAAGGCATGTAGAATCCGAATATCCAATAAAAAAAATTCTGTCTGTCCGCCGTACGCCGTACGCCGTCAACACTTTTCCGGCCAAACCATAATAGCTAAATTCTTGAAATTTTCACCAAAAATCAATCTCGGTCCTACGACGGCCCAATTTTTGAACCAACTTGCTAGCTCAATTTTGCGCTCAGTGTATTTTTGGGGGGTTTTGAGGGGGAGAAAATTCATATTTTCCAAGGTTTTTCAGAAAAATGTGTACGTGGTATCAAATTATATAGATTTTTGGACGCTGAATCGAATGAGACCATCGCCGGGTCGATAGCTTTATTGGTTCTCGAGTTATCGCAGCTTTTGGGCCGAATTTGGGAGATTTTTAGAAATTTGACATGAGAGTATAACTCGAGAGTTCTTGGAGCTATAAAAATCGTTCTATACTCATTGGAATGGTCGTCAAACAATCTCTCCAGCTGTACCGTTAGGCAAAAAATTTAGTTTTTAATTAGGAAATTAAGAAAAATAAAAATGATTCAAATTACAATAGTTGCTACGGTTTTTTCCTTTATAGTTACCATCTGTTTTTCGGCGAGAACATTCACAAATGTTCGGAATAGTTACTATCACAAATGGATAGTCTTCCCAAATCAATATTGATGCGAAGGAATAATAAACCACTGTACAATCATTTGCAGCGTTTTATAATGTTCTCTCGGTTATTTCATGTTCCAAGTTCCGAAGCTTTTTGTCCATGTCATAGCTTCAATCCGCTCATTTTATTTATCATCGTCTGTTACATTGTGTTACATCGTCGCTTTGTATGAGGGACGTGGCCTCATTAGCATACCTCACTTCGCGTTCGATTTCATCCGTTTAGCAATTCCACGCACTCGTGATCTTATTTTGTATATATTTTCCTCAAGGCGATCCTTGGTAAGCTTGGAATGCCGGAAGGTGTAGCGCAACCATTGCATTGTTCCGTGTTCTCCAATTAGTGTGAAGCTGTTCCTTCTTTATGAGCGAATGGTCCACAGGTTGTATATCGATGGATACAGGACAATATGTGTTATAAAAATTTGGCTGATTTTCAGGAGAGAGAAAAAAACGTTTTAAAAATAATGGGGCGATTAGTGTTATGAAGAGTGCAGAAGTGGGGCAACCTGTGATATCATGCTACATGCTTTGGAATCTAGATAGTAGATCAATTCAGGAAAACGCCTTGACAGCACTTTTTGCCGACAATAATGGTATAACACTTGTTTTTTAAGCGGGAATAACTTATTCCCAGCGCTACCAACAAAAAAACTGACGCCACCACGAGACTCGGCTTGAAATTTTGAATAAAATTCATCCAAAACCTCAAAACCCATATTTTTCATATCACATGTTGTCCTTTAGCCATCGTGTACTTGAGGACGAAAATCGAACGCTATGGTGAAATTGAAAATATCAAGTTGCACCTTGGAAAATGCGGTAGATAAATGGATGGACTCAGAAAGGAACCGACCAAAAGTTAGTCCTTGGTAATCGAATTTCGAATAATATTTCACTAGGGAGTAAAAATAAGGAGATAATTTCACTAGGGTTTATATCCCTCTCCATTTTGTCTTGCGTCGTTTCCTATAAAGAACGAACTTTGTTTGAAAGGTACCATTTTGATGTACTCGAAATCGCTGGATAATAAAATCAAGCAATGATACCACAGCAATTAATTCATTCAAAGTGACGACATTTTTCCTTTATACTAAGTAATATTTCTCAAATCGATTACGGCAATTGAGCAAATTTCACTAAAAATAATCACCGAATTAGGTTCAAAGAAATTGAGGGGAAAATATCTTTAATTTTTTCATTTGAAAATCAACGGTTTATCACTGAAGTACGAATTTCCCTACTCTTCAACTGAAAATCGTATCAAAATTGCACGCAAATAATTGCGTTTCACTAAATCCTTTCTCTTAATTAATCTTCTGCGATCTGCAACCGTGTTTCAGAACATGTGGCCGAAAGCTATGCAATCATAACGCAGACCGCGTTGGTTCGCTTCTCATGTCTGTAGATTGATTATGAAACTAGTTAGTACGGGTGAGTTATGACGCATCACGAGCCGAGGTTTTTTTCTGGGAGCTTTGGAAAAAAAGATCAATTCGTTATCAGCGCCTAACGCGAATGAAGCGTGAAAGGTAGAAATTGGATTCGAAAAGGATTTATGCCTACGGCGTCAGGAAAATGAAGCCAACATTGTTATCGACCAAGAATCTGCTCAACTCGACGAGGCAATTTCAAACTGTTGCAGAGATTGAAACGATGAAAGAACCGCTCCGAGGGCACACGACGTCGACGGCGGAAGAAAACGAAAGTCCCATATCGAACTTTTGGCGCGAAATGTCGGACGGCGAAAAGCCCTTCAGGTGTAATATTTTCAATGTGTCAATGAACTAATGGCCCGGTCGTGTAATTGCCGTTAAGAGGTTCCCTTGTAAGTAGAAGACACCGTGGGGAAAAAGTTGTCGAATCGTGACGAACCCAAGATGCGCGCTGATACGCAAAACTGGCGAATTTGCTTTCGTATCGGGCTGATTTCACTTTCGTTGCTAGGAAAGCCTTTGAAGGAAAATCCTATAAATATTGTAATATTGTACTATAGGTACATCTATAGGTATGTCATTTTGAAGGTTTCTCCGGCATTCTACATAATATATAGGTTTGGTAAGTCTCATATCGATAATATAGCCATTGTGTTCTATAGGTTCTGTATTGTATATTTTTCCTCTGAATATTACACGCGAGCGGTTATTTAAAAACGAATTAGGCATTCGTCAAATCTAGTTGTTACCCAGAAAAAAAATCCAACATCTCACATTTTTTGGTCTCTTCATTCTATGTGTGGAAATCGCGAATTGCGAGAAAATCTACTCCATTATTCCATAAGCTCATACGAAACTACTCCATATATTTTATCATGACAGATTAAGGATGTTCCATAATTGTTAAAAAACATGAGTACATGAGTATCATGAGTAATTATTAATCTGAAAATTTTTAAAATTTTTCGAATTGAATTAGAAGAAAAAACCGCTGTCTGTATCGCTTTTCATTTCCATTGGAATATAGGCTACTGCTTTTCACCGGACTCCGCTGGACGAAATTGACTGTATAGAATTGATAGGAAATGTAACTCGTTTGAACATCGTGAATGCAAGTAGCTGTCGAGGGATGATAGCATCTCAAGAAAGTCGGAAGCGCGCGTTTCCAAATCACTTTTCCAAAATGAGATGGCGAAAAAATTTCGTAGCCTAATGGATCTCGTCCATCTAGGGCTGCCAGCGAAGTTATTACGAGTAGCAAACAAACATCACGGTGTCCGTTGTTCACGTAATGCTGCCACTTGGCACATCATCTTGCTATTCTGGATCCGTTTTTGTCCGCATTTTCTGGACCAAAATGAACCTACGTAATCGATTTTTGGATCGACAGGCTCTCGTTTCTCGTTTTTATGAATTATTCCTGGTATAGGTATAAGGTCTATGAAAATGAGTGGTAATGAAAAATGTGGTATAGGTTATGACAAAGGTCTCCTTCCATACATTCGACTGAAGAAAGCTAATAGTAGGAATTTGGTCCTTTGGAATTAGTCCTTTTTTGAACATGATGGTTTCTCATTCTTCCAGTCACCTTTCTACAACAAAGTCAAATTTCCGGTCAGAAATTATATTACTATAGGAGCTAAAAATGTGGGCTACCCTGAGACTTCATCGTAATCATTTTAATATAGAGAAGGCTTCAATCATAATCAAGTTACGTTTCAATATAAATATATTTTCTTGGCGCTTAATATTATATTTATGCTTCTCTATAAACTTTCTCATTTTACTCGATTTAGTATATTTTAGCTCGCTTAAATGTTTATGACACTTGACAATTTTATTGGGTGGTTTAATGGTCAAACATAATTTGCAACTGTACGAGTACACATCAGCACTCCAAGTTGATGTGAAAAAATCAACTAAATATCGAGACCTAAATAAATTAAATGTATAAGTTCCCAAGCACAAGTAGTGGATTTATAACTACAATGAACTTGTAAATTACAAATGATTACACTAAGCCCGAAATAAAATCACTAATAATAAATATTCTGACAAAATAAAAAATAAAAAATATTAAAAAAAGAAACATTAATACGCAATTGAAAGGGGTATTTTGGATATTGAAATTCGTGTATTTTTCCGCAATGAATCTATTGAAACCATATCTGTGTCGGTATCTTTAACAGCTCTCGAGTTCTGAGTTTTAGAAAATTGCATTAGAACGTAACGTTGATATTTGAGGAAACTTCTGGTTTTAATAGAAAGGTTTAGCGAAATTACGAGAATATTTTTATTTTACCACTAACACATTGCATAAACTTTCAAACATAAAAGTTTCACAATAATTGTAAAGGGGCACTCGAGAGAAATTTTCTCGTGGAGAAAAATAATTTGTACCGTATAATTCATTTCAAGTGAGGTTTTACTAACACACCCTTCAGAATATAAAAAATCTCCGGGTTTTATTGTTTGACACGGTTGTATCATACTTTCGCTCTTAGGACAGCGAACCGTCCGAAATGAACATTAAATTAGATGAGAGTGTTTTGACGAAATTACTGCCATTGGCTGTAGGCTGTGATTGATGACGATTTCATAATTTATAAAAGGAGCTCGTTCGCATATTCATAACTACAAAACTACAACCGTTTCAGAGAAATTTCCACGGCTCACTCACACTGTGCCAAAATGAAAGTATCACCGTTGTGACGATTTCTTACGAAATGATTTATCGCATAATGGTCAAGCATTTTCGGAAGACGTCGATACTTTTCCCTTTTCACTATCGTTAATTTCTCGAAAATAAAAAACAATAAACCTGGGGAAGTGTGTTAACGTCCAAAAAAGATTTAATTTGATTGCAGTAATTTGCAAATCGTTTTTTCAAATCGTGAAGTTATAAATGGGGAATAAATTTTCTTCAACAAGCACGACTTTCTCCAGGACTTCACAATCTTTACCTATTCTAGGACGTCCTTCATATTTTAATTTTCTAATGTATTACTGCTGTGAACAAACCCATTAAAAGCCCTTTCACGTTTGTTTTACAAGCTCAACAAAACCGCTTTCGGTTGCTCTAATACACTTCCTTTCGATGGTTCCAGACGAGTTTCCTTTAGGACGACCGCGTCTTTAAATGCCCGTGTGTGAATGCAGGGGAGATCCTTTATCAGTCTGAACACCGCATTATTGAACCGTGAAGGCCTCGCATATTGGGCGCCACACGTTCGGAGACCGTCAGTGTAAACTGATTGCTGTTAAGTTCCTGCTTTAAACGAGAAATCTTCTTTCTATTGTAGACTATGTGTTTTAGTAAGAAAATAGCTCAGTGGTTCAGGCAAATTCGACGAAATCAACAAGATAAAAACAGAGTGGCTAAACACTATTAGCACAGGAAAGTTGAGTCGTGAGAGATAGTGGCCCAGAACATGAAGTGGGACACTTTGGAAAAGTCAGTTTATAAAACAAATTAATCGTTAGTTCTTAACTATGCTTTCAATCATGTTCTCGCCTCTGAATAAAAGAGCCAATTTAAACACTCTGCCATGGTTAGCATAAGGTTTCTCCTCATCATCTACGGACAGAAATGCTTATCCGATCATGCTGAATTGGATCGGATAATTTGCTATATTACTCGCATAATCCCCGATAATTTCATCAAAACTGAGCTAATTATATCTGTGTGAGTCTGGCAACAGTCTGACGGTCAAGAATAAAAACGCTGCAAATGATTGTCGATTGGTTTATGATTCCTTTGCTTCAATTTTGAGCTAAGAAGAACATCCACTTGTGACAGTGATTGCCTAAAAGTATTGAGAAGGATTCCCGTCTAACAGCAAGTTGGTGAGAAATAACTCCTTCGCAACTATCGTAATTTTTATTGTTTTTATTTTTCTTAATTATCTAATGAAAATTTAAACTATTCGCCTATCGATACAGCTTAAGAAAGTATATTATGAGCTTCCCATCAAATATGCACATATTTTTACAGCTGAAAAAATTATCTTTCTATACCATCAAAATCTCAAAAATTCCACTCAAATGTTGCGATAAATCGAGAATCATTTCAGCTATCGACTCTGCCACGGTCTCATTCGATTAAGCAAAAATCTAATCCAAGCAAAAATCGGGTAAAAATCTATAAAAATCTATATCAAACATTGGAACACATTGGAAACCATTCAAAAAATGTATGTTGCATGGACGAAACTAAGGTTTCCACCCTGCAGAGGCAAGGAATCGAAAATCCAAAATTCGAAAAATATCTGAACTATCTTTACCTAAACCAAAATCAGCTTCTATCAAGTTTCCACCGCACATCCTGAAAAAATTAAAACTTTTATGAGTATTGATCACCTTGACCACGATGAACCTGAATCCTTGTACTGTTCCATATTAGACATCGGTCAAGACCTTAACAAATTTGATGCAGTACACAATTATATTTCTCAAGCCCTGAAATTGAGGGCATTTTCTCTGGAGGAGTAGGTTTCTAGTTTTCTTTTCTTCAAGGCGGAACGCTTTGGACTTTTCTCCGAATCATATTGAATAACATTGATTATGTTAAGATGAACCAAACCCAAGAGTGATTATTTACTTTTCGTCTAATTTTCATTATTATCGTTCATATTGTGGTGTTTATTCTGTTGTTGTATTATTATTTTCCTGAACTCTTGTAATAGCCTCACTGAGGTTGTATACAATAAAAATTATTCATTCATTCATTCATGAGTATTAATCGCCGAAATAGGAATTCGTAATGTTTCCATAGATCGACTCTCTGAGACCCCTTTCTTAAATGAATTTTATTAATACCTAAATCATAATATAATAATGAAGATTCACGGTTCACCTCAATTACGTAGACGTGAATTACTGCTCGAGAATTTGATTGTCTAATTTCTGTACGATTCTGGTTTCATACGAGATCTGAGTAGGCCATTGATTTGTCAAATGAATAGCGATCATGTTTCTAAGACACGGATACGTTTCGCTCCAGATCGTCCGTCTGCTCTACCTGTTGGTTATTTTGCATACGCAGATATATCTAAACTTCCTACTCCTGTGATCTATAACACCTTTCGCACCACACCTCATCGCGCCTTGTTCCACTATCTTCGTAACGCGACTTCAATGCGTGGCAAGGGCGCGAAATGTTATTTTCTCACTTCCTTAAGTATTAATGATTCAATACCGATCCCATCTTGCTTCTCTGCGATACAACGAAACTTAAAACATCTGCTGCGCATGAATTGCCAGCTCGTTGAACCGATTTCCTCTATGGAACTCGGGCAATGTTTTACCGAGCGATAAAATGTTAATATCTTCTCTAGCAATGGCATCGTCCCACGCTCAACCCATCACGAATGCTGCGTTATCGCTATAATTTATCGTCCTCGCGGCCGTGTAATATTTTCAATAAATAATTCATTAGGTCTCGACCGCCCTAAGACATAACTTTGTTAACCAGAGAGGAATTCCAACTCCAGCTGACCACCTGTATAAAGGGATTTCGCCAACAATTATGTATCCAGATGTAAAGTGAAATCTCACGAACATCGTCGGTCACTGCCAACTTGCCGGACGGCTTTGTTTGTTGGAAATGGTCATAACGTGGAAGTTCTGTGCGTGAGCGAAACGATGATCAAGCCTAATAATATGTTTGACATAAAGGACATTCAGGACTCGACCGTTCAAAAATGCTCACGGTCTGTAAAAATGAAAAGGAAAAAACATTTAATCCCTATATCTCGGAAGCACTGTGTTATGGGAGAAATTCTATGAAGCTTAATTTCGCTCGCTCACAGGGAAAATGGTTCCTGAGCGTTTCATCCCAATAAATTTATTTTCCACGGAGATAATTTTTTTTGCAAGATTACATCTGTTTTTAATTGTTTTGACTTTTTTGGATGATCCCAATACTTCAATTCACTGCAATAAAAATACTTCATATTAGAAAATCTTCTTCGCTCCCAAAGAATGTTCGCTCAGGCACTTAGGTCGTTTTGCCACTGGCACCCATCATAAACATATAATTACGTAAAATGAACCTCTCACAAAATTGAAAAAATTAAAAGACTGAGATTCAATCAAACGACTAGGTAGGCAACTGGGCTAAATATCCCAGAAAAGAACAATGATTTTCCTATGATTTCGGCTGATTCGAAAGGCGGACGCTGAAAAGCAATTACTTTGACTCCGATACGATCTTCTATTGATCTATGGGGTTCGAGTTATCCCCCTGCGAAGTGAAAGAGAAGCCTTGGTTTCCCCTTGGAGATATCTGAAAGAGTGAAAAGGACGACTTGGAGTACGAAGTCGAGAAAGAGACGGTTTACCTAAAACGAGGAACGCTCGGCCTTCCCCTCCAGCTCCAATGGACAACTTTGACCAGTAGCTGGAAAGCCGTCGCACGTCTTCTAGGACAAGTTGCCTACGGGATTCCTCATTGAAACGGACATCTCCCGGCTGTGTTTCAGGTTCTATTCATCGTGGGAACGTTTGTCTCCGGTAGAGTACCTCCTAATAGAAAGCGGCCACCTCTGGTCCCGAGCATAATTTCATTCCTTCTTCAAGCCGAAGAATATCCGTCCGCTGATTATTCCAGCAGAGCAAGGTCTTCTCACCAGTGGACATCCTAGTGATCTAGTTAACCGCTGTATCTGTCTCCATTTTTGGGCTGCCTCGTGAAACGACCGGCTTGATTGACTAGATGCTGAAGTCATAATCGACTGACTAACTTGGGGCGCTTTTCTCTTTCATCCGTTGCCCTACATATCGCAGCACTTTTACTTGGTCTATGACGCGCATCCTTGAATGAAACATAATGCAAGGACATTGAATTTTGAAGGGTACATTGTTATGATTGTCCTTTTCTAACTAAGCTGATTAGTTACAAAACTTGTTAGAACGCTTTTAATTCTCTTCTCGTTTGAGTAAATTTTTTTTTTTTTTTATATTAATGAGGCTATCTCGCGAGTAATTGCCACAATCCAAAGTGAATTCATTTCCCCAAATTTCATAAATTGTTGGTTCCTAAAACACAAAAAACACCTGTCTTCACTTGGATGAAAATAAGTGAAGACAGTTTTAAATCATCACTAGAGTGAATTCCAACATCCGCAATAATCTCAGGTTTATTCTCACACCATAAAACTCACAAAGACATCTCAATAATCTTCACTCAAAAATCCCCAACATTCCATATCATTCTGCAGTCCAATTCCCTAGCGCGTCTATGGTAACGCATCTAATTTTTTACTGGAGTGAAGTCAATTCAATACAACATTTTTTATAATCATTGGACTTAATAGACCACCTAAGAAAATCCAAGAGTAGAACTGTGTCGTACTTTCGATTACATTAGATCGAGCCCTTTCCCCAGGATCAGACTTTTAGTAAATAATTTTAGGTCAGTTTTCCCTTCAGAGCAGGGCCCCTCTCAACAAAACAGAAAAAAGAACCTGGCGACTTCGAAAAGGAACTCAAACGTTTCATCGTATTACCTAAGCTTTGAAAAAATGCTTGCGTATAAAAAATTAAATTTTTTTAAATTCCAAAACTCCACTTCCTCACATTGATCTAGCCTTAACACGAACCAGACGGAAAATACCGCATAGTTAAGCAGTGTTGATTCAAATGAGCTTTACCATTGGGGACAGAAGAGTTCCCTTGGGAAAATCGTGAACCGACTACCAACCAAAGCTCAGGTTGGATATGGAGCAGTCCTAATATGAAGGGGCATATTAATGAGAGTCGCTGGGAGCTTCTTCGAACCGAAGATCATGAACTGGGCTTTCTGAATGGTTCAACCTCAACGAGGAATAAAGAACCGTGCTCCACGATCTATTACCTTCTTCGGCTGAAGACCTCCCTGTAGGTGAACACTTAGTTTGAGTCTCGGAGTGAGCATTTTAATGAATAGATTACACCGATGAAAAGATGACCTCTCAACATTTTCTGCTATAGATACAACATCGTGGGCTGTTCTCGCATAAAATACGCGGATCTAAGCGAACTGTAAAGGTGAAAATGTTGCCATTTAAATGGCCAGATTAATCGGCGAACTGTTGAGAGGTCGTGATTTCTTCATCCTCCAGTGAACCCGTCGGAAGAAAAGTTGACTGATTGAGGAAGTGACCGCGTCCGTGTTAACTTACTTTTTGCAATGATGCAACGCATAATTAGCGACGAATCTTAAGAGGGTCAACTTCAAATATGCTTCACTGCAGTGTTAGGTAAACCTTTTCACTCGTTATTTTTTCAAATTCAACGAAGGTCGACTATTTCGAAATTGCTTATCGTGGAAAAGGAATTGTTTGTATCAGTAGCACGAGCAGTTCTCACCTCTCGAGCTCGCTCGGGCGACAATGCCGAATCGTGGCATACGGAACACGATTCTGTTGGCTTTTTCACACTCCTATTTTCCCTTTCTAGCGGGTAGGAAAAAATTCTCATGGTTTCCCTTTAACGATTGCAAGTGCGGCGATAGTAAAATCACGGTCACGTGCAACATGATCCTTTAACTCTGACCTGGTCAAATCAACACTCTCTTTTCATGCATGACGAGTAAGCAAGCTTCGTGTGAGGTACAGATAACCGAAAATCATGGTTCGCTTTCCATCCTCGACGCTCTTACATGAAACGTGATCGGTTCTCCAACTGGTGAAAATGATTTATTACGCGTTCGTTTGGCTGTTTAACGCCGTCGGGTGTTATCAATCCAAGGAATTGAGAATGTTTGAAGGCTTCAAAGGATCCCAATTTTACATTTCGATCTTCAAGGAAGCGTGTTGCTTGCTGTTATGAACATCTCAGTTGCAAGGAGACCACAAAAACCTTCATTATAGATCACACACTAATTTTTTGTTTGAGTTGGAAAAACGGGGCTGAATAGAAATTTTGGTACTCGAAAAAATCAGTTTCTTGCCAGTACTTTTGCTGTTTTTAATTTGCCATTAATATAACTCATGGCCGATTTTGTTTTATCATTCATAATAAACCGTGTAACTGCCCGGGAAGAAAATGTCAAACCTCCTTGAAATGTATTATTTCAAATGTAACTGCTAAATTCCTGATGTTTTCGCCAAAAAAATCAATCTTGGTGTGAAAACGGTCAATTCTTCAAACAAATCTACTTCCATTTTGAGGTAATTTTCGGGAGGTTTTAAATATTGATTTCCCTACCTACCTTTTTCAGACAACGGTGTATCTGGTATAAATTCTCATAGATTTTTGGCCGCTGAATTGAATGAGATCATAGCGGGGAAGGGCTTTAATGGTTTCTAAGTTATCGCAGCTATTGTGTAGAGTTTTTGAATTTTTCAGAAATTTGGCATGAGGGAGAATTTTCAGGGCTACAAAAATCGTTCGATACTTGTTGGAATTGCCGTCAAACACGCTCTTCAGCTGTACCGTAAGAGGAATAATTAAATAATAATTCAACTTAATAATTAAACTTGAATAATTATCAAATAACTTAATTGAAGAAATTGAATTGAAAAAAAAAATTGAAAATTTTCTTGAAATTGATTGAGAAGATTAAATTGACAAATTGAAAAATTGATTGAAAAATCTGATTGACAAACTTCAATAATTAAACTTTTAATTAGATAATTAAGAAAAAGAAAAAATTAAAAATTACCATAGTTACTAAGTCGTTTTTCCTTATAGTTACCAATCTATTGTTAGGTGGAAACGTTACCAAATATTCGGAATAGTTAATATCATTAATGGATGGTATTTTCTAATCATAATTGAAGCAAAGATATAATAAAACGCTGCACATTCATTTGCGTTTTTAAGGTTCTGGAACCGCGGTTTTGGCGAAGAAAAATGGTTCTAATTTTCAACTTGTCCCAGTTCAATGCTATCGAATTTCAATCATGCTCCTGGAGTAACTATAATCAACCCCGACGAAACCCATACTGTCGTAGGATTCGTCTACGACTCGAGAACTTGGTTCTTGAGTCAAATGTTATGAAATGGTGTACCAGCCCAATCATGTGTTTGCGGAGAGATTTTTTCCCCGATTTGCGCTGTGGATCGCTGTACAGCTACGAATTCCTATTATCTGATGGTAAACTCGACCCAACGGCAATCATTCGCACTCCGCGCATGCGCTATCGCTTCGATTCGATGAAATGTTTCATCATAGAGACGAATTTGCTATTGCGATGAAAATATTGGCGTAGGGCTTGGCATGATCAGAGCTTAAGCAACCAGATGACTCTCGTTTCATGCGATAAACACGTAGGCGTAATTTTGATATGTTTTCCTGCAAAGCAGATGTTTTTTCCTGCAATGAGTGCAACGAGATGTTTTTGTTTGCTCTTTCGATTGTTTTTACTTTTAAATATCACGTTCCACGATTAGGTTTTATTTTGGAAATTAGTTGTTCATCGTCAAAGCTAAGGCAAATATGCGCGTATTATAATTCTTAAAATCTAATGGACCTCCATGTTTTCGAGTAGTGGCACTCCTAGTCATTCAGTGTGAACTCCTTGTTCCTGAAGTTGGCCATCAGACACCTACCGAACCGTGGCCACCCCTTCTTCAAATCTTATCGACATGGGAAAAAATAAATTACTTCTCCTCTTCTCGAATATGAAATGGTAACAGCTTCATCACGAAGATCCTATCAGATCTAGGGTCATCAATAGAAACGACCTCCTCATCAGTAAGAGCCTCTGTTGGATCACTTGGTTTCAGATGGAGAGAACTTAATTTCCTCTACATCAGATTGTCATCTAAAAGGAAATACTAATCAACAGCAGATTCGAAAGGTTTAAACAAACTGTTCATTCTTCAACATCACATGTTCCCATATTCACAGTCAGTGAGATATTGTTATTTTGATCTTCCTCGTATCCGTTTTTATCAGAGGATAAAAAAGCTAAAAATTATTTTACAGTAATTTATTGTTCTCAAAAAAAAAAAAGAAAAAAAAGGAGTTAGATGTCCAGTCAACGCTAACAAGCAATGTGACTCGCAACAGCCTTTGTTTTCACTAGTAACATTGCTATTTTTTGTCGTTGCCTCCTACTCAATTTTTTTGCTGGAATCCACCATTAGCAGCATTTACTTAAATTATAGCTTCAGATATCTCTTAAAAGCTGAATCAATTTCTAAATTAATCCACCTTCAATACTATCAACGATAGTGCCACAGGAGCATTCCCGGCACAAGTATTTACTTATTGGGAACTGGAGTATTTTGAATATTACGCTATAATATTTTGTAAAATTTTTTTTCCTCAATAAATGCAAAAAAAAAATTTTTTTTTACTGCAGTATGAGTTTTGTAGCTTTAAAACCCCGAGTTATATCATCATGCTGAATTTCTCATCTTCCCTAATATCAACCACGAAAGAAAACTAGCATTTAAGAACCATAAGGCGTTCAAAGTCTACTGTAATTTAAAAAAAAAATTTAATTATAAAAATTATTATTATAATAATTTCTTCTTTGAAAGTTTTTAAAAAACACCCTTAAAGACAATTACTTGTCTTGCTATTGCAATAGTTAATACCTATTACAGTATAAACCGAAATTGGAAATAATTGGCTTCCACAGCGAAGCTGTAACACAATAACTTCGTTCAATTTCGTAATTGTAGAAATACACCTAAGAGGCGTAATTGTCTTTCATCTCCTTCGCATCGTAGAGAGAAAGAACGAGCGTAGCTCTCACAAATCCTTATTAAGATTCGAATTTCGAAACGTTGGAAGACGACAATTCTCTTTTCTCATGCTTACGTAATGAATCGATTTAATCGCCCGCTTACCTACGACGTTACACACCAATCGGTCTTACAAACTCAACTAGTTGTCTTCTATATCGTGTAGTTTTAATAAGGCGCCGTTAGGTCCTTTCAAACTCGGCAAACGCACCAGAGCCGGGCTACTGAAAGTGAAAATAATCAGGAACTACATCGATCCTCGAGAAATCCATTATGGTTAAAAGGTTAAGAACGGATGGTGGTATAATTTGGCTGCACAGACAGATAATGAAGGCTTGGCGATTTGAATGGACTTCCGGAGAGACGATATCACCGTCCGAACGGGTTCAACTCTTGTGGAAGCTGGACGAAAGTGGAGAGATAAGATAGCCAAGCTCATGGACCCTTCTCAGGCCACCGGTCTTCAGAATCCGCTGAAGAGTTGCTATACTCCGCCCATTACATCTAATCTACCCTGGGATTCGATAGCCTTCAGAAGAGCTTCCAGTTCTGACCGTAATTTAAGTTCACCTTTCGAATAATTACTTTCCACCGGATTCGTCAGGATATACCGATTTTGTAGTGCCCCAAAGTGAGTCTTAACTTGTACGTCGCTTATTCTACCGTCAAGGTCGCTGAATTATAGATGGCGTATCTAGAGCAAGTCTCTATGGGAACCAAACATACTTTGAAAAAATGATTTCAGCTTTTTGGGATTTTCTCTGCTCAGTAGCATTTCTACCTGTTTCCCAATACCTTTTTTTTATGGTAGTTGACTAGCTCCAATTGGAAATAAATTCCCATGACTGGAAATAAAATGTCTATAAACCTTCATCACGCTGACAAATAAAATGGGATACTTAAAAATGAATTCTTTAGAATAATATACAACTTCGCCGGTAATTTTTGCCATGAATAAGTCTAATGGTTAGTGAAAGCGGTACTTCGTTTAGAAAGACGATTACTTACAAAATAATCACGATTGCATATTCTTTTTTTTAAGCCTGGTAATTTATTGAAGGCTGAGCGTTTAGTCAGTTTAGTCAGTCAAATGAATTTCACACGTGTGTAGGAACGGTCGAGAAATGAAAGCCAACGCTTGGATTGAAACTCAATCTATCGGACCAAATAAAATCAAAATAATTCCAATTGATCGAATATATATGTAAATTCGATAACTTATATGTGAAAAAAATTACAAGTTCAAAAGTACAACCAATTGGGGACGAATCTAAACAAATTGATGTCGACGAGTGTTAACGAGAACTCGAGTCATAACAGACCAAAATCCCAAAAGATTTTTTCCCAAACTACGTTTTTCCCGTCGATCATTACCTCTGCTTCAGCAAATATAGCGGCTTACATCGTTTTACCCGGTAACAACGCTTCATTCTCAAGGATATTAATGTTCTGATATAGATCTTCTGATCGTTGGAGCATCGTTACGTTTGCTTGATCAATAAAAATCTCCGCTGTGCGGACAAGAAAGCGGCGCCGCGGTTCATTCACCTTTTCCGCTGTAGATTCTTCTCAAACGATAAGCCCTCGTAGGGGCTTTGAATGCTTAGCACGACCTCGAGTTCCGCTTAATCTCAACGGATTCTCAAGAGATGGTACTTTTGCGACCTCTATTTGACCCGGATTGTTTGCTTCTGCAGGAGTATCATGGCGAGGATAGGTCAGGGAATGAAAAATGACAACGAAAACCTTTTTTCATAGGTCAAGTAAAAGATCGGCCGAGTTGGGTAAGGTTGATCCTCAGGGTCGAAAAAATGTTCAAATATCAGGAGAATTTCAGCAATGTTGTCACGTTCAAATCGCTGCCCCAGAGGCTGGCACGGGTCGACCGCGTCGTGTGCCACGAAAAAGAGCGACCTCTCGTATGCTTTTGACAGCAGATACTCTGAACTATCGAGGCAGTTATGAAAGACGAGGCAATTGAGCGATTTTCGATTTCTGAAACGTTTAAAGAGAAAAGTAAAGAGAAATTTTTTCAATACTCGTTCAATTATTTTATTTAATTTTTTCTTACAGATGCGGTGATGAGCGGGCAGATAACCGGGAAGGCGCAATGCGTCAGCCTCCTCCAGGACTGCCTGGCTCTCCAACTTCAGCGGGTCGGACCGCCATCCGGGGGCAGTCCACATCCTCCAAGGCCACCCCCGTCCAAGGACCCGCAGTATTGGATGTACGACAGCGGATACCTTATTTTCCAGGTAAGCGTTTTTAATTCAGATTGATGTTCCACTTGCCCTTAAAAATCCTTTCAAACTCAGATTTTATGCGGTCGGTTCCATTCTGAATGTAAAAACATCGAACGCATGCAGTTATGGGCCACAAACGATCAAACTTCTCTTTTGGTAGAAGACGCTTCTTCACCTAAACCACTTTCTCGAAAAATCTCTCAAAAAACTTCGCAGTATAAGGGAGATTGGAAGAATGATTGAAATAAGACAAACATGTGTATAAGATGCTCAATTTTTTTCATTGAAAGACTCCTTTAACTGGAAATTAACATTTTTCACCACGAATTAAACGTTTCTCGAATCTCCTCCAAAATTGGATTTTACAGCATAACGATGTTTTTGACACAATTTTTCACCTGAGAAACGATATTCAACCGGGCATTTCTAGCTGAACATCGAAATGTTTTAATTGGAACTTTGAGCCTTTTAATGTGATTTGTCGTTTTTCAACTTCGATTCGAATTTTTTCAACTTATTTACTGATGATCATCGTTTCTTTAATCTGAATTTGAAAAAAAAATGTTGTTTTGCTACTAAAGTTTGGCGTTTTTTTTTGTTTTTTTTTTTTCAATAGAAAAAATTTCTGATATTTGTTGTTTAGCTGAACTTGTTCTTAAAACGGAGTTGAAAAAAATCTAAATGGTGAACAATTCAGGTAGATGATTCCTTGCTTTTGCAGAGTTCAGAATCCTTGTAATCGACCTCGCAATTCGAACACAGGTTCATCCGATTTATTTGACAACTTGAGTTTTGCGTATTGAAACGTTAAAAGCTTCGTATTGAAACTTCATTCTTCACGAATTGGCCTCCAGCTATGTTCGCCACAGTCAATCTAGTCTTCAGTCTTGCTTCATCCTCATTCTTCTCAAACGGAAGCAGTTATCAACATTTTACCGATTGCTAACTACGATGCGCCTTTTTCACTTCTAAAATTGCGCGCTCATTATCGAGTCTATTTTCGAGCTGAGTGCTATTTAAATTGGCCTTGGGCGAACTGCCCGATCCACCTCGAGTTTCCTGCTTGTCACTGTAAGCAACTAGCGACTCCACCTTGTCGTCACTTTATCATTGTTATGATTGCGCCTGTCACGTCAGTGTCAAGGTTTAATAGGCTCCGCTCAAATTCCAGCTTGGAACATTTTTCTATGGCTTTGCACGATTGAGGATGACGTGAATGATTATCTCGCTTTGCTCGTGATTCAGGGCATTGAAGAAACGCAGTTTACTCCAGGCTGCACTGAATTGGAAACGCCAAACTTTCTCAGCGAATTCGAATTTTCAAAAATGCTTTGAAGGCTCAGGATTGTTTTTACCTGACCGCATTTTCTCGTAATTAGGTGGTTTGACTGAAAATTAGCGGAGTAGATAAACATTTTATCCATATTTAATTCCCTTTTAATTCTTTTTTTTCATATTTAATCCTTTTTTGACATTTCATGATTTTTACTGCAAGTTTTTGTAATGCTTGAATTTCACCAATTTGTATAGTTTATTTTAATAAGTTTTATTCTATTGGCACCTCAAAAACATAGTCAATTACAACGTGAAAGCTGACAAGCTTAATTTGAGCCATTTTTTGGCCCGTTCTATACGAACTGAGTTACTAACTTCTCCAAATTCGGCAGAGAAATTACTCATAGCTCAAGAAATAGTATTTCTTTATCATCTAAGTCTGCATTTTCATTCTTTAACCTAATTCTGTATCTTTATTTAATATTATATTATAATCTAATTCTGTATTCGTTCTAGGGGTTTCTTGAAGCGAATCTGAAATGCTTCTGGGACGGAAGCCTCGTTGCCGCCGTTAAAGGACTGGAATTCATGGGCTACGTATGCCCTGGTATACTTCTAATCACAGGTTCTCCACCATCGCTGCACCTTATCAGAGCCGCTTGGTCTCGCTCAGTTCTCAAGCCCCCTCCGAATTACCTCATCACTCTTCTTGGTAAGTCGTAAAAAAAACTTATGCGATTCTGCTACAATAGGAAAACCTTGATCAACGTTCGTTGACGAGCAAAATCTGTTAAATTTTAACTGTTGTCAGCATGATATTTTAAACAGTATAGTTTTAAACATTTTAACCGAAAATCGCACTCCCTAATATGGATATTATTTCTCGATTATAGTGAGTTATAGGGCAATTATAATATATATAATCATTAATATAGGGAGTATAATATATCAAAATATATAATCATTAATATAGGGAGTATAATATATCAAAATATATAATCATTAATATAGGGAGTATAATATATCAAAATATATAATCATTAATATAGGGAGTATAATATATCAAAATATATAATCATTAATACAGGGAGTTTTTTGAAAACTTGAACGTGGGAATCTAAAAAAAAAAAAAAATTCACGAGAAGAGAATTGGTATCCAGACATCGACTGCCATCAAAAGATCAATTGAAAAAATATTTTTCTGTTGCATCTATTAGCTCCTGTAGTATCTCTCTCCCTTAATCAATTATTAATTGCAATTTGATTTCTACTTTTACCTTGATTTATCAAGTACGCAGGTGTTATAACGATTCGAGATAGTTCGCGTTGTAATCGCCAGTTTCTGGCAAGAAAGGCCCGACTTTGCCAAGCTCGAGTGTTGAGTAACTGAAATCAGATTATCTTCCGAAAAATCGAGAGTGTGTGGGAGTGGCTTGGATTGGATCGAATGGTTGCTGTGCGTTCACATAGTCTGTTACCCGCATTGAATCCTTTCTTCTGCGAGGGTGGAAATTAAGAATAAAGGGAACACAAGGTGAAATAGTTGAGCGCTAATTGGTCGTGGGTTGCGCTAATTGGTACAGAAAACATTAGTTCCTCGAGGCGATAGTTGTGTAAACGTGGCTAAATGGATGTTTAAGCAATAGGCATTGCGTATGCGTTAGATTGCTCCAAGAATCGTCGTGCCAGTTCCTGGTCATGGGAACAGTTTTTCAGATACCGCCTTTTTATAACTATTAATGATAAACTGCAGTTGTTAGCTGTTAGCCATGCTAGAAAATTCACAGATTTGGAAGTGGAATGACCGAATTTACCCGAGTAGGAGAGTTTGGGGGAGTAAAGATAATGTGGTAGCAGAGCTTTAACACGCGTTTGAATACCATTAATTTATAATAATTATATTTTATTTCACGAGAATGAGCTAGTAGTTGTGAAGTGTCTGAAATATCTTTAATTAATTATTATATGTTTATTTTATTGATTATTGTATATTTAATTATATATTAGCATATTTAATTTCTAAAATATTTCACAAAATCTCTAAAATCTGGTCTTTCTGACCAGTGGATGGAGTTAATGTTTTGCTACCATTCGGGCACTTCATTGTAGAAGAAACCAATCGTGCAGAAATCATTCGATTTAACTAATGTGTATTTTCATTGCGTAGGTGATGTTGAGGATTGCACAGTGTCCAAAGTGCGTCAAGCCGGCTTTACGCCACTGTCCGACGCGGTCTGTTGGGCCATCCTCCAATTAGGAGCATCTGGCCAAGTAGCCGTCCTGGAAACGATCCGTTCAGCAGTCGCTTCTTCATTTCCCAATATTGACGTTCCAACGACATCTCAACTGTACGACACCTTGGCTGACCTCACAGCTGAAAACAAGGTCTTGAAATGTCAAATTGATCGGCCTGGAAGCAACTCTTAGCGACACTTTCATGATTTCGATTTACGTTTCCGCAGGTATATCAAACAGCTCAGGGCTATTTCGTGGCTACACCGGACAGCGTTCGGCTGTCTGAAGCGGCGACTGGAGGAGGCCGGAATTTACTTCTTTCTCAGGCGGAAGCAGCTGCGCTTGTACACGGTGAAATTGTTACGATTCGAGAGGGCCACAAAACGCACCAGTCGATTCAAACGAATCTGGCAGATGTCATCTGTGGAGGTCAGTATTTTGGATCCATCCTCTTGCCCTTTTTAACAAATACATTAACCTCAAGCCACGATGTTCTTCATCATCCACAAACATCATGTCGTTTTCGTATTTCAGGCAATAAAAACGATAAGATCCTCTACCCGCGGTCGGTTAGTCGTGGAGGAACGTTGTGCAGGGGAAAATTGGAACGGCGGCACTCCATGAGACTTTTGGGGAGTTCCAGAAAACTATCTACTTTGCACAGAGCTGGATCCGTGAGATTGCTTCATCACCACCCTACACTCAACGCTGAAATCCCAACGAGTAAGAATGTTACAAGTGTGAAGCAGGATTTTCTCGAAATTCAAAACCCCTGAGTAGAAATGCCTTTTTGAAAAACGACACACGGTCGAGAAATATTGTCTGTAGCTTTAGCAATTTTAGTTTTCCTCACGCTCTTTTTTTTCACGCAATATAAATTGATAATTCTGGCCAACTTCATCAACTTTCTCTTCACAGAAAAGTGTTCCCTATTGTCGAAGATCTTCAGGTGGTCAAGAAAGCAGCCTCAAATCACCAGTTACTCTTCGCCCTCGTTGACTGACCAGTCACCACCACTCGCCGAATGGTTCAATTCGTCAGTTCTCCAGTGTCGATCTATTGGCACTCAAACAGTTGTAAAAGTCAGTGAACATTTTTATTCATTTACGTCAATTTATGGCTTCCTTTTTATTTAAATGCTGAACTGACATTCCTGAAAATAATATTTGTTAATAATTGTGATAATCACCAATTGATATTACCTCATGCTATGTTGCCAGGAGAGATCAACCGAAGGCTCAGATTGGGCGTCCGAATGTGGTACAATACGCTCGAGAAGGCGATCTCTGAGTACTTCAAGGCTTCCTCGCAGGCGCAGTCGAGCTCCTTCAATGTCACCATGTCGTCCTTCATCACCTTCAACTCCATCATCTTCCAAAATGGCTCTTTGCGGAACTACACCAAAAGCGATGTCCTCCGCATCATCGGGCTACAATTCCTTACCAAGGTCTCACAAATCAAGAGCCAAATCAGTTTGTGGCAGTTCACGAGCTAATTCCCCAAAAGGGACGCCAAGGCATTCAAACAAAAGCTCACGTTCTTCTATAAAAGTTGAGGTATCATCAAATCCCTCTCATGGAATAGTTGCTGACACAAAGGTCGATACAAGAATGTCAACCTCAACAAACGACCAGTCAGCTATGTTGACGACGACAATCAACGGTCCCAACTCCACCAAGATTTATCTGCAGCAACAAAATTCACCAATGAGATCGGTGATAACGTTTGAAAAGGCTCGAAAAACATCAACCAGGGATTCGTCAATCGAGAAAAAAGTCATCCAAGAAGACGAAAGATCGAAATCACAAGGCAAAAGAAGCCGTCGACCATCATCATTATACCAGCATGAAGAGACGGTCAAAGAAGCAGCAATCAAAACTAAAGTCAACCTCAGCCAATTGGAAAACAATTTGAAAATCAAGTTTCCTTCGACCGAGACTATACAGCTCGAAGAAAAACTGCTTACAGATGATAACAAGAACAACAAAAACTTTATCAACAAAAAGAACTTCTTCGAATCTGCCAACTTGTCAATGAAGGCTGGGAGCATGGTAGACGTGGCGATCACTTCTGATGATAGGCTCAACAACATAAAAAAGGCTTCTTTTTCATCAAGCCGTCCCTTGCAGCAAGCGCTGAGCTCAGATAGAGTTCTTCTTGACAACAGCCTCAATATCAAAAACATCTTCAATAAAGAAACTGGACCAGGTTCTCCAACAAAAATTGATGAAAAGAACCTCTGCTTTGGACCGCTTTCGAGCAAAATCAATTCACAATTGGAAACTAACGGGATAGCTGACTTGCCATTGAAGCAGAGCGAGAATGACTTGTGTCCCTTCTCGTCATTAAGCAATTTATCGTTACATTTTACGTCATTGGCTGCGCAGAATATTCTGAACGGAGTGAGCATCAATTCGATCGATACTCTCGTCGAAGTTAACATGGCAGCCGAGAAGCACAACAGCAGCATTCACACAGATCTGGGCGTCGTTTGATTACCTCTTCACTATTTCTACATTGCAATGCTTGATGATCGATTCAATGCTTTACATTCTGCTAAGGGCTTTGCCGAGTGAGCGAAGAAGATTCAAATTTTAGGTGTTATCTTAGCCATCACGTTATCTATAACTGAACCGGTGAACGGTGAAGTATGAGATTGTCACACGTCTTGAGAAGGAACAAAGTTAGCCGGTCTTTCACTTGCTTGTCTTTTAGACCACAGTGAGCACTGCGGTGGAGGGTGCAAAAAATGAGTACGCGAAAAATCCGAAATAGAAATTATGTGCTTGATTACAAGATTTCGAAAATTAATACTGTTTGTAATTCTTCCGACGAATAATAACCGTTCGTCGTCTTCAGTTGCATAATAGGCTACTAGATTTCCTCAAGAGGCTTATGGACGAAACTCCTCGCAAGGATAGCCCGTAATGTGTGAACGCTCATTTTTTCAACAATTTCTTCAAGGGGTTTTCGAAAATATTTTACTTTGGGGATTTAATGATTAGCATAGACTACACTTGAGCAAATTTTCTATCGACAAATGCAGCTGTCCAATCTACCTTGAATCTCCATGCCTAAATTAAGCTGATGCTTCTATTTTTATATTCATCCCAAGCCTTTCTTGCGTTAGAATCAGCTCAAGAAGATTCTTGATTCAGCTTTTTCAAGCTTCGGAATCAATCGTAGTTCAGTTCTCTTTCTCCGCGAGCAAAGTTTCCTTTTCAAAAAGGTTTATATATTGAATCATGGAATCCGTTTTTATTTAAAAGACGTCATCTTTCTCCCTATGTTAACAACACCAAGGGAGTTTATCGGTGGAATGATCGACAAATTATTCGGGCCGGTCGCTGGTAGTTGATCGTTCGGCGGATAGATCTCTCATCATAGGATCATTGTAATGTGTTGTAGTGATTTCCTAGCATTTACGCATTAATGTAAATACTAGGGGAATAGACTAATCCCTGTGAAACATAACTAACCGATTTCGAATATCATTATTCTGATTAAGTTTTTGTTCGCTACTTGAATACCATTTTCTTATTGTATTATAGTTTTGTCAATACAATATATATAAGGCACAATCCAGAATCAAAAGATTAATCAAGATTATTCGTTTAAAAGAAATTGAGTTAATTGCGTTTGTAGTTTTCACGTGGACTCGATATCAGATGAGGCCATACGACGACTTTGCTTATTAACTATCCACTTTGTAAATAGCTTAGGATTAGATTCGAAAATGGATAACATTAGCTCCGCGTTCTATTAACCATTCCATGAAGTGATAAGTATCTATATTCGGCGACAGTTATCCCGACGGTCGCATAAATTAAAATAGGCATTTGGGACGGTTTGGAAAAAATTGCTAGGCGCGAAGTGTAACTATTTCTGGGTTCGTGCTGAGTGTTTTACGGATATTTTAGGGACATAGGCTAGTTTAAATATAAGTTTAATTTTTCGTGCCAAACCCGTAAATGTTGGGTATATTGTTAACCATTTATACGCATCTGTGTTGAATAGTGTATTACTGAATGATGGCCTTTCATGCAAATTCTTTGCCTATGCCTTTCGACTATTAGCCGTCGAATGCCTTTTTAGCTAAGATACCTAGGTTTTATTTGTAAGATAGTTCGGAGGAAATGAAATAATTTGTTGAAATTTAAGGGCATTCGTATTTATTTCAGCGACTCAGCAGTTTCACTTTTTGATCGCGTTTTCAGGCTTTCTAGCCGAAATCGAATATTATTCTAAAGTTTTAATAAGTGGCGTGCCTTGGAAACATTAAGTGGTTCACCTAATGGCCTTACATTCGATATGTTTAATTGGAGTGGGCAATTTTATGAATCATATCCCACTTTATGGTTGTTTGACCAGAAATAAATATTTGAACTTTGCTTCGTCTATCACTCACCTATCACTTATCGTTCCGTTGTGCTCACAAACATTTATAACGTTGCGGACAAACGAAAAAATTCCACTCGAGGTTTCTAAAGTTAAAATGGTAAACCTAAACATGGTGCAAAACTAGGCACGTTGATAAATTACGACCAAAAGCTACATTTTTCTTTCGGGTTCATAAATGTGCCACGTGGGCAGTTCCAAGCCCTCGAAAATTCCGGTGAGTTCCGCAACGTGACAAGGACTCGGACGAAATCTGGGACGTGAACGTCGTTGAGCGCAGCGGCCAAACCGAGCCTCGTGTATTTGGAACACTTTGTCTGGAATGAATACGAAAATATTCTCGTTAAAAGGAAGAAAATAAGTTTGGTTCGAATAAAATTCGTTAGAAAAACCTAGCCCAACCAAAAATTAAAAAAAAAAAAAAAAAAAAAAATTGAAATAAAGTTAGTTCAGAAAAAATTAGTGATTTAAAAAAAATACGCAATATTATGAATACGGACCCGGGCAAAGGATAAGAAAAACAGCTGATCGTTCGAATAATCTTGAAGCCCGGGCAGTTTCGGCTCGAAATTTCGTCGGTTGGCGTACAATTTAAACGCCTCGAACGCCACTTTCAGCCCTCCGTTGTCTGCAATATTTTCTTGGACGGTCAAGTTTCCATTGAACCTCAACTACAAATAAATGGTACGATTCATGTCAAAAAACCGAAGAGCATACTTGAATGAAAATACTGATGGTTTCATTTCTATGACAATCGACTTTGAGAATATGAAGTAAAAATCATTAATTAAGAGCATAATTTAAAACATAACAATTATAAATTTTTGTTATAACTATTTTATTCATTTATTTTTTTACCGACGAATTATATTTGGAGCTGTGAAAATTCGAATACTGTTCGATCAAGCAGCTAGCTCTTGTACTATATTTTTCAGACGATGATTTCGACCACCAGTCGCTAAGAGTGCCTTGCTTATCGTATAGCCGACCTGAAATTTTGTTTCGTAGAGTATTTAATTATTGATTATAACTGGACATAATTCCATGTAATTTTTCATATTCGTCAAACTTCTCACCCGTCGTATCAAATGCATGATTAAACTCGTGGCCAATAAAACCTCCAATGGCGCCGTACGTTAGAGCGCTGAAAGAATCAGTGCGGATTATTTTAAAAGTAATAAGACAAAAACTACAATAATCAAATTACGATGAATGAGTTTCACTTCCTATTTAAAAAATTTAAGTCGTTCTAGAACAAAATAAATTTGCATTGTGTCAGCTGACCTATTTTTCTTGACCAGTTTGAAAATTCATTTACGACGGAGCTCGACCGAGGAAACAAAAAATTAAATTAATTTTTTTCAAGTACAAAGAAGCAAAGTCATACTTACTCATTCCCCCAGCCGAAAAGTGGAAGTTTCAAAATTGAATACGGTATGGCTGAAAAGTAGAAAATTTATTATTCAATGCGTTCGTTTGGTAAAAACGTTGTAAACTGTTTCAGAACTATACTATATGATTTGTTAGCGAGTGAAATTGTATTAGCGACTGATGAAAAAAGATTGTTATACTTACTTACAGAATTGGATTCTGTTGTGTAATAAATGTTAATTTGCGTCGGGTCAAAATCTTCGCTGTAATAAAGTCGAGGAAAAATAGAAACACGATTTACAATAATAGTTTAGCATGAGATTTTCTCACATCCCTGATGTACGTTTGATACAGAATTAGTTATAGTACGTGGCAACAAAAGCACTCTTCTAGTAACGAATAATGATGATTTTCTCTCAAAATGACTAAATAGCCTAGAGGAAGAAATTATAATAATACGTCACGGATTCAATTGTCATCTTCAATAGAGCCTAATATTTTTTAGTTAATTACTTACAAGCCTCGACCATTCGGCACTTTCAGTTTCCTTATCACTCTCTTCACTGCGAAGTCGACCAGAGTTTCGAGATTTTTCAAGTGCTGGAATTCGTACAGAGGAATCTGAAATTATTGGAGTTGTACGAATTGACTTCTGCCATACCTCCATCGTTAAGTAAAACATTGAAAATGAAGAAGTGAGGAGGGAAAGACGAATAAAATATCATAATCTCTAGCCCAATCGGATTTGAGTGTCCTGATCTGAAATTGCAATCTGATACAAGTTACCTGGCCCTCTTTAACGCCAGTCCTGTTCTCCCCTCGACTTCTATAAAGCTCTTCGAAATTCGACTGGTTTTCCATCCACTTAGGAACGCCGACGTTGAATTTGGCGAATTTGACTTTTTCCAAGGCGTTCCGTTTCGTTTGCTGGTCAATCCATTTCTGCCGATCAATAACGGAAGCTTGCGCTTTTCTTATTTTACCTATGACAGCCTCAACCTGAACGAAATTTAAGAAGGTCAAAAGATTTAGTAAAAAACCAACGATGAATCTGTTAGTAAGTCTCGTTGTGTAATGTTAATGTTGAATATATTTTAATGCAGTTTTTCTGAGAAAAATTTTATTCGAACGTTGAGGTCAATAAACCGTTAATAACCATTGAGCCGTTTCATCTTGGTAACGTTTTTGGCAATGAGCAGACCTTTGAAATTGATACCTGTTCAATTGTTCCTCGGTTCAATTCCTGAGCGACGAAATACCCAATGGACGGCTTCATCAGCTGTGCCACATTATAGTAGCACACTGTTTCCCTGGAATACATTTATAGAACAATATTACATGAGTTTACGATTTCAAACAACCAATAAAATATAGTATGAAATAGGATAAATCTAGTATTTCATCGATATGGATTTAAATGTTTAGCGCTTCTATATATTTACTATCGTTTGCTTATAGGATTTAAAAAGTAACGTCTGAAGCGAAACTTGGATATTCATGAAAACAAAACATCTCTGCAAAATTTTGGTTAAGCTGATCACCTTGGAAGCGTTGGATATTTTCCTTCACTAAGCTGGCGCATCATTTTTTCTTTAAGAACCATCAGATCTTCATTCGTATGGATGGCCAAGAGCGAAACCGTCTTCCACCAAACGAACAGTTCTGGGAAAAATTTACATTTTGGATTATTAGACAATAATAAACCATCGTAATCTCAAAAAAAAAAAAAAAAAAAAACGCTGCAAATGATTGTACAGTGGTTTATTATTCCTTCGCTTCAATATTGATTTAGAAAGACTATCCATTTGTGATAGTAACTATTCCGAACATTTGTGACGTTCCCACCGAAAAACAGATTGGTAACTATCGGGGAAAATTCCGTAGCAACTATTGTAATCTTCTTTTCCTTCTCGTCGCATTTCTTGATGTCCGGGGGTTGTGAGGTGGAGAAAAACCAGGCGACTCATTCTCCAATTCTTTATTAGCTGGCCGAGCGCTTTCGCCCAGTCGGGCATCCTCTGGGCGACGTGGAGCCGTAGGGCTGTGGCACCTATGGCTCCACGTCGCCCTGAGGATGCCCGAATGGGCGAAAGTGCTCGGCCAGCTAATAAAGAATTGGAGAATGAGTCGCCTGGTTTTTCTCCACCTCACAACCCCCGGGAACTATTGTAATTTTAATCAATTTTATTTTTCTTATTTTCCTAATTAAAAACTAAATTTTTTGCCTAACGGTACAGCTGGAGAGAGTGTTTGACGACCATTCCAATGAGTATAGAACGATTTTTATAGCTCCAAGAACTCTCGAGTTATACCCTCATGTCAAATTTCTGAAAATCTCCCAAATTCAACACAAAAGCTGCGATAACTCGAGAACCAATCGACCCTATCGACCTATCGACCCAGCGATGGTCATTCGATTCAGCGTCCAAAAATCTATATAATTTGATATCAAATACACATTTTTATGAAAAACCCTGGAAAATATGAGTTTTCTCCCCCCTCGAAACCCCCCAAATAAACCTTAAAATTGAGCTAGCAAGTTGGTTAAGGAATTGGTCCGTCGTAGGACCGAGATTGATTTTTGGTGAAAATTTCAAGAATTTAGCTATTATGGTTTGGCCGGAAAAGTGTTGACGGCGTACGGCAGACAGACATAATTTTTTTATTGGATATTCAGATTCTACATGCCTTGAAACGTAAAACATCAAATTTCGAGGGGGGTTATAAAATTTTTTTTCTTGGGCGATTACAATGGTTAATTATTGAATAATAAACCAAAATTTAGGATCATTAAAGGTTCAAAAATATGCTAAATACCGAACAACTGATGTATGAAAAAAAGTATATTATAACGAAGAAACTAATTGTAGAAAAATTGTTATTATGATAGTTTTTTTTTCTGTCTCTAGCCACCAAGTAATTAATAAAAACCGAGAATTAAAATTTCTAGAAGTCTTAAAATTATTCACGAGGATCTACGATGTCCAAAAAATTTAAATTCGACCGAAACGCTGGGTCACCAGAGGGAAATAAATCGTTACGTGCGCCTTCATATGAAATACAGCTGTACCCGCAATACATAGCTGCAAATGCAGGCGTTGCCTATGCCGAAGATTAAGGAGTCGAGCGGACGCCTGACAGGATTTTCCGCCTGTACGGTATCGCTATCGATACTTCCTCGGTCTCAAATATAAAAAGAGCATTTAATCGGTACTTTCAAGAAATATTGAGGAATTATTCTTCTCAAGAGTTTCGATATTATTATGGTGAAGTTTGAGCAGAGTGGAAAAATTGCTATTGAGGTTTTTCTACTTCTAGCCAACAAATAATTAATAAAAAACGAGAATTACACATTTCTAAAAGTCTTTAAGTTATTCAAGAGGATCCACGTTGTTCCAAAAATTCGACCGAAACGCTGGGTCACCGGAGGGAAATAAATCGTTACGGGCGCCTTCATAAGAAATACAGCAGTACCCGCAATACATAGCTGCAGTTGCAGGCGTTGCCTATGCCGATGATTAAGGAGTCGAGCGGACGCCGGATAGGATTTTCCGATTGTACGGTATCGCGATCGATACTTCCTCAGGCGCAAATATAAATAGAGCATTTTTACTCGGTATTTTCAAGGAATATTGCGGAATTATTCTTCTCAAGAGTTTCGATATTATTATGGTGAAGTTTGAACAGAGTAGATAAATTGCTATTATGATAGGTTTTTGGTTTATTATTCAATAATAAACCATTGTAATCGCCCAAGAAAAAAAAATTCTAACCCCCTCAAAATTTGATGTTTTACGTTTCAAGGCGTGTAGAATCCGAATATCCAATAAAAAACGCTGCAAATGATTGTACAATGTTTTATTATTATTTCGCTTCAATATTGATTTAAGAAGACTATCCATTTGTCATTTTAAATATTCCGAACATTTGTGAACGTTCCCACCGAAAAACAGATGGTAACTATAGGGGAAAACTCCGTAGCAACTATTGTAATTTTAATCATTTTTATTTTTCTTAAGTTCCTAATTAAAAGCTAAACTTATTGCCTAACGATACAGATGAAGTGAGTGTTTGGCGACCATTCCAATGAGTATAGAACGATTTTTATAGCTCCAAGAACTTATTGGATATTCGGATTCTACATGCCTTGAAACGTAAAACATCAAATTTTGAGGGGGTTTAGAAAATTTTTTTCTTGGGCGATTACAATGGTTTATTATTGATAATAAACCAAAAGAAGGCTTCCTCAAAATAGCGTTTTACGTTTTAACGCATGAAAAATCCAAATATCCGCTTTTTAAAAATTTGTCTGTCCGCCGACAACACTTTTCAGAGGAAACTTACTACATGCTGAATTATTTAGTTACCTACATACTTGAAAATTTACCCAAAATCGTTATTGGTCTGATTGTGGCTCAATTCTTCAGCCAAATCGCTTCTTAAGTTTTCAGGGTATTTTCGGAGAGTTTAAGAGGAGAAAATTCACATTTTCCAACGTTTTTCAGGTTAAGATGATACCTATGAAAGGTATCAATAGATTTTTTTACGATGAGTCGAGTGAGACCATAGCGGAGTTGTTTGCTTCAATGTTTTGCGAGTTATCGCAGTTTAATGGGAAATTTTCGAGATTTTGAGATATTCTGCAAGATCTTTATGGCACAATGAAAATTGTTCTAAACTCGTTAGAATGCTCGTTTAACACTGACTAGGCGATAAACTCGACCTTAATTAAGTAATCAAGAAAAAGAAAAATATTATTTACAATTACTACTATTTTCACCAATGAGTTTAACCTTACAGTTATCAAAATGATGTTAGGTACAATTAAAAACGTGTAAAAATTGTGAGGATAGATACTTATTCTGAGGATGGTTTTCTTTGATCATAATTGAAGCTAAGGACTAATAAACCACAGTACAATCCTTTGCATCGTTTTTAATCACAATTCACATATTTATCTTCACATCCTCCTTAATGCAGCGCCTTTGTCTTTTTTGTATCTATAGTTCTGATAATAGAGTATCCTCGATGTATAGGCAAATTGGTAAACGCACAAAGCCGAGTTGAGAAATTTCCTGGTAGAACTATTAACCATACAAAAATTTATTTTGAGCGTCTTATGGCTGACTGGTTACCTTACCTAGATCATTGTCGTCCAAACGTTCTAACAAACGAGACAACGATTGGAAGTATCGAAGTCGATAAATTTTTAACGTCTCTGATTCCAAATTGATATTTAGATCGTGAAAATCGGACAGGATTTCTTCAAGGAACGTTGATATCCGCAGCTGTAGCAAAACATACGAGGATCAAATTTTTTAAATTATATCTAGTGCTGACGATTGTTATTGTTAATACCTTGGAAGAACCAGTCGCAGTTGAATCGTCGAGGATTCGTTGAAAATCGGCAATGCTCATGCGCACAGGGATTGCAGCTCCGATGTATTTTGGGTAGCTATCGGTCTTCACAGCCTGAAATAAAAGTCGAGCTTAATCTTTCTACACTTGATGAGAATTACTTAAATTCTAGATACTGGCTACCCATTCGGTTGCTCCAGGAGAACTTTCGTGTTAGTGAACCTCGTTGATGATTATGTAGACTTTTCTGATGCTATTGGCTATGGGGAGCAGCTGCTTAGTCGAATTGAGCTTCACCCCGTCCGCTTCAATCATGTAATTGATTATTCTACTAACTGCACTGTCCCAAAGATGGACGTTCGGTAGCCTAGGCGTTTTTTGCGACGCAAACTTATTAGCGTTCCATCTGGAATTGCAATAGAGTCACAATATAAAGGAAGATTTGGAACGGATTTTCAAAGGAAAGGACTGGGGTGTCAAATGAATAATCTCACCCTCCGAAGATACCATCATCGCCAGAATCTTCAGGGCTGAACAATGTCAAAAGGTTGATCCCGCTATTTTGCGAGTCTGGCGTCACGCTCAGTCCAACGATCGGATCTAATCCGATATACCTCAACGATCTCCCCAGCGTCTGGATCCATGGGATTTCGGATCCAGTTCGGTTTAAAGGGTTTCTCGGGAGGCCAAGCTTGTCCAGAAGTTCCCAGAGCGAGCCCATTCCGAAGGCGTTGATTGCACCTGAAACGATAATTGTTTAGCATCAGGAACTTGTTAATCAATATAAGTATTTGTGAGAAATACATTGAATATTTTGAAAAATAGTCAACAACTTGAAGAAATATACTTTAGCAAAATAGCTCAAAGATCACCTATATTATTTCATTTAAAATAATTATTTATATTAACTATAATTATTATAAAAAATTATTTAAAATAATTTTTTGTCGAATATTATATCGAACACAGAAAGAAGTTATAGCTTTATAAATGCTCAAGTAATATCATCATTAAATAGGTAGGTATGCATTATCCAAAACTCAAAAATCTCTATAAAAACTGCAATAATTCGAGAACCGTTAGATATACCGATCCTAATGAAGTCGCATTCGATTCAGCGTGAAAAATGCATGAAGTTCAATACGCAAAACCACAAAAAGGATTTTTTTGTAAAAAATTAGATTCTTATCTCAATAAGTACAGCAGTTATATCCTGCAAAGTGATATACATACACACTTATATACATTTTAGAAATTTTTTTCTCTAATTCGATCCTCTGATGCATAAAACTGATTCTGTATGTGTTTTCAAGTCGAAAATCAATGGTAGATTTTTTTAAACCACCTAAATAGCATCATTTCCTTAGAAAATTCGCTAAAAAAGAATACATTTAGACCACCAATCTAATCACTTTTTTATATTATCTAAAGACTTTTGATGGAGTCATCGAGATTTAAAATTCAATATTTCCTATGATGAAAAATTAAAATTTGAGCATTGATTAGGAAGTTCAAAGGCGTTTACCGAAATCTTGACATGCTTTGAAGACTCTTCTGGCAGCTCGCACTCCGCTTGGATCATTTATTGAATTCCCTCGCCTCAATTGCTCTAGAGATGAGGCCGAATGATGAAAAGCAATGTTATCATGAGTGATTACGTTGTCAATATTTCAGCTTATTATTTCAGATTGAAAATAATTACCTAGATGAGCCGCTTTCTGTTTGATCAAGAGTTCCGTCATCCAGTTTTGCAACGGGTAAAATTCGTCCTCGACGGTCGCCGGGTAATCAGCTTTCCAATTACCGCAGGCGAACTCGTAAAAATCATCGCACGGATTTACGCTCGTATTAATCGCTTCCAGAAGTGTCATAGCTTAATAATTGCCATAATTATTTCATTAGAAGAATTTATTTGCTGCGGTGACGAGGAATATTTAGTGCGACGTACAGTCTTTCAATTGATGCAATTATTTCAGTTCAGATTTGCATTTCAGATAATAACGGAAAACTATACCTCGACAATTTTTTTCTTTATTTTTTTTAATTATCCTACGAATACATTTCTGCTATATTTTTAACAATATTTTTTAACCCCCGGTCTGAGAGTAAATAGGGTAGTCTCCAGAATTAATTTAGTGTAAATCAGAAATGTGTCCTATATCAAGTCGGTTTTATTTACATACCTGAACGGATGCATTGTTTCGTTTGGCAAGTAGCGTTGAAAACGTCAGCTTTTTTACCTGCAACGATTGAATTTTTCCTCGAAAAAATAATTTTCCAAGGTACTCCAGGCGTATGAATTCACGTAAAAATTACTTACTCGAAAAATGTGAAAAATTTGAATATGGTGAAACAAAACTGTCTACTAAAGCGTTAGTATTTGTACTAAGCTCCAGCTCTAGTATTTGTACCAAGCTGTACTATTGTACTAACCCATAAATACGGTCACGAAAAGGGCAACCAGCAACAGAGCAAGAGCTACCAGGCTAAACGTGAAATAGCTCTCGAGCTTTTTCCTTGGTGTGTTGCTGAATCTGAAAATTCCCCCGAAAATGCTGTTGAACGATGGAATCGAGTTAAAATAATGAGTAGAACACTCTGAACATCTTATAATTTGAATGAAACTGAATTTGGTAAATTTCATTCTTCTCGAGGAGAATCAATTAGTTGTAAAGTTTGAGTACTTACATTGTATCGTTTTTGTCATCCATTTCAACTTAATATGCTTTCGACGATATTCAATTGAAAATTTACTTCCAATATTTCAACTAATATTTTGACTTTCGGTACTTCAGCTGAAGATTTTGGAGGATTTTAGTCCTACGGTGGTAAAAAAATGACTGATTCGTTCAGGCTCGTGAGGAAAAAATAATAGTCAACGGTAATTGGAAGTTTATTCGAATACATAAATATAAATATTTCTCTATCGGCACGCTATGAGAATGGAGGCCAATTTAAATATTCACAATTGGTCGAATTTTAAATCAAGGACAGTTGACCTAATGCTTTCAGATGACTTCATCCTTCCACCTCGTTCAAAGATGTAGGTGGATGGAATTTTAAATATGGGACATTTGCACCCACATTATCACGCCAGTTATTCTTCCTTTTTTTTGGCCATCAGAAATAACCGCATTAGGAAAATTGCAAAATTAAATTAGAAAATTGCAGTTAAATCTGGCCTATTCCAAGGCCAACATGCTAAGGCGATAAGAACGAAAATTGTAAGAGGCAATTTGCTATTGAGAGTTTGAAGACACTCCGAAATCAGAGCGGTTCTTTGAAACCGATTTTATCGATTGTCCAGGTAAATTGAAAAAAACGTGACTGATTGCAGTCAATTATTGTAGTGGACACGAATAAGGCTTAAACCAATTATAATAAGTTCAGATAAAAATCAGTTGCAAAAAGCTGGCAATTGGCCCAATCATCCAAATTTTATATTTCGCGGGTAGAATGGCTTTGCAACACCTTGGCACCATGTGATGCATGTTCGTGCAGAAGTCATAGGGAAATAATTCCAATTTTATGTGTGTATAAGATTTATTAAAAATGACACGAGTAGAAAATGGTGGACATATCACAATGTTCCTTAAATATGTACAAACTAATGGAGTATCCAAAATGGCAACTTTTTCGACAGTCAGGTAATATTTCGACGATTAATACGAAATTCACGTATGGAATGTACTGTATGGTAACTATAATTTATTACACCAAAAATCATTTTTGAGCAACATGATCAAAGTTAGGAATATTATGAACCCGAGTCATGGAAGCAAAGATTATGGCACGATATGAATGAAAGCTCGACAGAAATGAGTGAGATGGATGCATTAAGCTATATACAAGTGCTGAAAATAAGCCGAAGTGATAGAAAGTCCGTTAGAAAACTGATTTTAACTTTCAAAAAAATAAACTCAAGGATATAAACTGTCGTTCCACATAAAATAAGGGTGTTTTTGAGAAATTATCCTGTACAGGAAAAATGGTTCAAAATATCGTTCTTAGCCTCGTACCTTGGTAGACAGGCATTATAAAAAAAATCAGCATCTTATTAAACGGTGTTAATCTTCTCGTTATTGCCTTTAACCTGGTTCCGAACTCAGTTTAAATCGCATTGTCCCAGGCACTAAAACCCAATCGGGAGTAATTAACATTAAGAAAAGGTAACTTTCAGTGGTAACAACGAGTGTTTCGTTTCGGAATATCAATCAACCGATGATCTACAATAGCCTACAATATACATTGGGTCGACTGTTTCCTATTAAATTATATTAAATAATGATGAGATAGAGTCGGATGAGATTTTCGTTTAGCCGTATTTCGGTTTGGCGACGTTAGCGGCGGCCGAATGGTCCAATTTGTTGACAGTGGCGTGGAATCCGGTTTCCCAGTCGGCGACGTAGTCGACTTGACGTACGGTGCCGTCAGCTTCGACGAGCGAGTATTGGCCCTTGACAACATCACCATCACGTTCTTCCCATTGGTGCTTCTTGTCGCCCGTGTGAGGATCGTCAACACCGTATTCGAAGGCGTACCTCGGGTGGTGGTCCTGCAAAAATACGAAATATGTTTCAAACGAAAATTCAAGAATAGTTTCAAACTTGCATCTACCGAGAATTTCACTGATGATAGACTCAATGAAGGATTATCGAGACGAGACAATGTTATTCCATCGCCGAGCTAACGGAAAATATATTTCCACTTCAGTGCTTGGAACTAATTGAACGGTCAAGACCACTGTCAACTGTTGATAAGTTCATATCAATTCTGGCGTTATTGCGGTTGGAAGATACAATTTTCAACATCAATAAAACGGCTAATAGAAAGTTTTTGTTCTTTGCGAGTATTTGCAAACGTGGGCTTGAGGATTTTTGGTTAGGTGTCAAATGGACCCAAGGTTGTGATCATCATTAGATACATTTGATTCTACAAAGTAACCAAGACTCCTCGCAAAAATACTTGCAAAGAACGAAAACTCTCTATTATCACGATTATGTACATATAAATTATATTCACTTGAAATATCGTCGTGAATTACATGTATTAAAAATTATAATACGGATGTTTATCTATTAGGTCACAGTCTGACGATCTCTGATGAAATGCCAACATCTTGTAATGAAGATTTTTGAGTGGCTAAATAGTTCTTTCAACCAGACGAAATGGAATAATTAAATTGTGGGGTTCCATGAAAACTGGATGTAACTATGATGCAGTTTGATTGATGGAAAATTTTAGGAGCTATGAAGCTTAAAACAGGGGTGCTATAAATTGAATGAAATTCGCAGTGCTTTTTGAGTAGAACGATAAAATTTCAAAATACACATTAACGTTTTGTGTTATGAACTTACGTAGTTTTCAATATACTCCTTGTGGATGTTCTTGCCCGAGGCGACCTTAGCAATGCCCAATCCTGACGAGTAGGCGGCTACGCCCGAAACAGCAGGTGCATAACGGATAGGGGCAGCTACTTTGGCAACAACGGGAGCAGCAGCGTATCCAGCGGACAAGAGAGCTCCACCAGAGCTGTATCCGGTGCTGATTTGAGATGTCGAGTATGCAGGCGCGGCAACCTTAGCAACGACAGGTGCGGCGTAAGTGGCAATGGCAGGGGCTGCAGCATAACCGGAGGAAAGGATTGCACCTCCTGCATTGTATCCAGAGCTAATATGTGAGCTCGAGTATGCAGGTGCGGCTACTTTGGCAACAATTGGTGCTGCATATGAGACTGCAGGTGCGGCATAGCCGGAGGAAACGACAGCTTTGTTGTAAGAGGCACCAGAGTACGATCCTCCTGAACTGTACGAAGAAGACGAGTACGCAGGGGCGGAAGAGTAAGTAGCAATGGCAGGAGCGGCCGAATAAGAAGCGATTGCGGGAGCAACCGAGTACGTTGCAATTGGAGCTTTGGCGTAAGTCGAGTAGCCTCCAGCCGTTGAGTATCCACTGGATGCAGAATAGCCACCAGCAGATGAATAACCAGAAGTGTAACCGGTGGAATAGACAGCTGGAGAAGCAACCTTAACAGCAGGAACGGCAGCGGCGATTCTGACAGCAGGGCTAGCGTAGCCAGTGATTGCTGGGACAGCAGCTGCGACCTGAGGAAATTCGAAAATTTTAAAAAATTGAATATATTCGATAGGGCTTAGTGACATGATTTGAAATATTCGGTAGGTTCAAGGAGTGTTCAAAGATTTGGGATTTTTTACTCAATGGAGTATGGGTGCTTCCGAAATAAAGTAATAGTTATAAAAAATTATATAACCATCTAACTGTTGTATCGTGACTGGAGCTAATATGGACTTTCACATCTGATGTACAAAAGAGAGCTCGCAGTTTTTACTTTTAGACGTGGGGATGAGGTTGAGATGAAAGCTACGACGTTATCTCATCGTGAACTTCTATATTTCGAGCGCTTTTGCCATTCAAGGCCTCTTCAGGAAACCGCCTCTTCAGGCCTTAAATGGCTAAAGCGCTCGAAATAAAGAAGTTCACAATGAGATAACGTCACAGCTTTCATCTCAACCTCATCCACAAGTCGAATCGAATAGAAATGCGACAAATCACAACGTTTTTACTTTTGGTAAAACTCGCTATTTACCGTCTTCAATGTTATTACCTTGATTGCGTGTCCGGAAGTGTAGCTGGCCAGAGCTGGGGCGGCTTTGTAGTAAGCGCTTAAAGACGGACGAGTCGAGTAGCTAGCAATAGCAGGGGCAGCAGTGTATTTGACGGCAGGAGCGACCGAGTAGCTGGCAATTGCTGGGGCTGCAGCGTAGCCGGCAGAGTAGCCACCGGAAGAGTAACCACCGGACGTTGAGTAGCCAGAGGAAGCCAAATAGCTACCAGCTGACGAGTAGCCGCTTCCAACAGTCGAGACCGTCTTGTAGGCGGGGGCGGATGAAATATAAGCCGCTGCTTTTGGAGGTCCTAGGAAAAATAATAAATTATTGATATATAATATAATAAATGGTAATAATTGATTAATTAAAAAAAAGCGCGTCTACAAAAAAAATGTTTTAATCAAATAAAAGAATCAATATTTCAGATTTTCTAAACCAAAATTGAATTAATAGAAATTAATTGTCAATTATAGTGCCAATCGAGGAACTGTAAAAATTTAATGAAGTAAGTATATGATAAAGAAATATAAATTATAAACGCCAAGTATGTTTATGAGCGAGAATGCAAGGTGTATTTTTCTATGAGCATGGACACCTGCATTCTCTTTAGGTCCTACGGGATTTGCCTAGGTCATTTGTACGATCGAAAGTCATTCAGCATCATAAATATATAGAAAACAATCATATTCTCTGATATAATATGTTTCTACTCGGTACAACTTAAAAACTCACTTATCATTACATTTTGCAAAAAATGATTCCCAAATCTCGAAAAGTTGTTTTAAAAATGAAAAATAGGTACTTCTTTTTTTTTAAATCCGCAAATGGCAAAACATTTTCGATTATCAAGAGTACTTGCATGAATGGGCCCATCGAAAGCGAGCGAACAAGGAGAATTTGATTGCATGACTCATTCGAATAGATTGTCAAGTTCAAACTTGATCGAAAACCAGGAGATACGCTCAACTTACCTCCGTAAGGTTAGTCCTTGGCCTTACATTGCCTACCCTGTCAAGGTGATCGACAGATTTTCTGATTCAGAAAATTATTAACAATGCAGAGGGCAACGACCTTGTAGCCTAGGCCGGATGTGATCTTACTTATAACTTAACCTTTCACCACAAGACACTCCCTGATATTAGATTCAGCTTCGATCAAGAATTTCCATTATAAAATATGTAAGACTAGATTTTGATAAATCCGTTAATAATGAAGCAAGCTGAATCTTTTGAGACAGACCTCGTAACCTACATTTTTCATATTCCTCGAACGAGCACATGACTGGCGCAAAGAGTAATTAGTCGACCCGTCACGTTTCAAAGGTCCTTTTCCATTTAATGTATTTCACTTCGATGTTATCATTACTTCATTTTTACACATTTCATTCAAATAATTGCTGCTGGCGACCGCGGCGAATTATTGAAAATCGATCGTGATTCCAGATCAGTTTTTCCCCTCATTAAAATTGAGAAGATTACGTTATTCGAATCAAAATAATATTAATGCCTATTTAGGACAACTAATGTTGATGTACGAACAATATTTCCTGACATTTCTGCATAAAAGAAAGTTACTTTTAACTGGTATTTATTTTGAGAGTTAGTTCGATCTGGAAAATATGTGAGTAAGTGTCGTAAAAAAATCCGTTCCTATCTCGAATCTCGCGAGAAACGTAATGCGAACATAAATTCTCCATTAACTCCGTTCCAATTTTGGAATACCATCGCACGTTCTGGTTATCGCGTTCGAAAAAGGCGCGTGGATGGATTATTCTTGTCTCCAATAGCTCGTGAATGCCACCTGCTCTCGAATCTTGGCGTTCGGATTCCTTAGATGGCTCACACCGTTTCCAAATATCACGCTCTCCGAACGGAGCCAGTCTATCGAGATATTCAATTTGCAATTTCGATGTCATCGTCAGTTAAGTATTAGCAGCAATCGTTGCCGGCGTTACATCAACTCTAAATTAATAAAAAAACGTATAATAAATACTTCTTCTTTTCTTCTCGATAATCTAAATGAATAAAATTGCAAGCTTTAATTTTCTAACGCCCGTAAGTTATGTGAACGTTATGCCTCCTGTCTGAAAGGAGAAAATTGAAAGTTCAGATACCAACATATTTTAGTCATTTCGCGTTTTTTGAAAACTTAAACGTGTGAGTTTTGGTTACCTTGTTACAACAATCCGTCATCCACAAGGCAGTAACCATAAGAAACGTATGATTTAACAAAGCAACCAAAACTCCAACGGGTAAGTTTTCAAAAAATGAGGAATGCACTTAAGCTCTCCAAAATCTCTTTGCATTGTGAAACTTTTGGCAATGTCGCCGAATTTTTCCAATAACTAGCTCTTTTTCCATTTGGATATTGGATTCGGAAAATTTAAAACAAGACTATATTTAAAAATTGTAACGCTCGTGTTGTGCCAAAAACCAATTACTTGTATTAATATTATCGACGTTTCCAAACCACCATTTTGTCCAATTGGCTTTCATAATTGTTTGCAATCGAGTTCAAAAGGCGAAAGAAATGTTCAAAAGTGACTTATAGTTGGACAGTCAATCATGGACGGTTGTTTCACGGTATTCGTTCCCGCAGCTGTTTATACAACTGCCGTTCGGACATTGAATAGTTGCGACATTTTTGTACGGTTTGCGCACTTGAGCATTCAGGCGTTGCCCTAAGGTTCGGCATACATAAATTTCGAAAAGCGCAGACGAAGACCAACAAAGGCAGGACAGAAGGTCCATAAATTTCCACCGGGCGCCCGGTAATTGACTGGAGCACGCTCTGAACTGGTCCCAACGAAAGAAGGGCGGCATAGGCTGGAGACTAATCGATGTAACGAGATTGATAGCCTTAATCGACTCGAAACGGACTTGACTCTTTCGGTAAACTACCCGATTTGATCAAGGACTCGAATGCATCACAAACGCATTTGGCCGAAAATAGAACAAGTAGACCGATTTGACTTTGGCTGCGAGTGGGTGAGGTCAGGGACGAAAACTGGAATGGAAGCAGATCTGGGCCGGGCGCAAGTTACCACCTACTGCAGCTTTCCAACTGATCATGTATGGACATGCCCTTAGTGATACGCTGGCCTTCGTCGGATTGACGCTTTATTGGCATTGATTGGCAACAACTTAACAAGTTACCAGTCACCATCGAGAATGAATTGTGTTCCCCATTGCTCAGTTACGATTCGAGCCTGTTCAATATTTCCCAATCGGTGTTCGAATGATCATTTTCAGTTTTACACGACGATGGAAAAGAGCCCAGAGTGATTGAACAGAGTCAATGCCGGTTTTTGGAGTATATATAACGCGTAGTACATTCATTATTGTCCCGGTAGACAGTTAACTTATTAACAAAAAATTTACCACCTGGAATAATGAATTTTTTTGACATTTTATCCAGCCGCTGTTAGAGGTCCTCTTTAAAACGGTCGTTTCAGGTGATGATTCGACCGGTTTATAATTGTCTAGATAAATATTCCGATTACGATATCAGCGAGCCTTACCATAAACAGGAGGAGGAGGGAGGTAGGCATTGGGAGCTCCGTGTGAGTGACCGTAGGCGCACCTAGCATGATACTCGTAGTCAGGATCCCACGAGGCGGTCGCCAAAGCCACGAGAGCAGCGCCAATCAGCGCCTGTCAACAAAAAAAGGGAAAATTATTAGTAAATATATAGAACTAGTTTATATGGACAAAAGCGATGTGTTAACATGGAGTTAACCTGATTAGATAAAGTTGGACAGCTTCCATATCTAGCCGTCCGGTCCGGGTACATACGTGTCAGATTTGTCAACAAGTCGAACCGAAGGCGGTTGTCCTTCAATCGCGAAAGGGAATTTCGTTGCTTAGTATAAAATTTCTGCCGTCGAAACTATAATGAATCTGTCTTTAGCTGTATATTGGTTTCAATAGTTTCGGCTTAAAACCGTGCGTATTACTAAACCGGATAATCGAGAGAAATTTAAACAGTTTGCGAAGTTTTGAAAATATTGGCTCAGAAATTCCTTGATACTAAAAGAGAGAATTTATTTATTATTTTTTTTACACACGGGTAATTGCCCAACATATAAAAATCAAAATAACCTTGCCTTGTGCACGCAAAAAAATAGAAATAGAACATTTAAAATGAACATAAAATTGCATCCGTGAAAACGTATTCGAGACGAATCTCCTAAAACTTGGTAAACTCAAAGAAAAAATGTCGATCTCGGCATTTCGTTCGCTGCATTAATGGCCCTCTGACAACGGAGCAACGGATTTAAAAAGATAGTTCCTACTTGCGAACGGTACGTTAATGGAGTCGGTTAAAAAAAATCAAAGGTTGCCTCGTAAAATGCTGCAGGACCGGAAATTAACTTCATTCAAACTAGAATCAATATTTCCGTGGATTAGCCTAAAGAGAAAGCAGCAGTCTGCCATAAATCTCCGATTCTCCAGGTGTCCAAATATGAATCAGCCAACGATTCAGCATACTCGAACTCATCCCAGAATAAAAGTCTTGGGAGTCCAAACATCCCCAATGCTCAGAGGTTTTTCAGGTACCACGTCTTTAAAGCGGTCATACTTCATACTCTGCTAGATACAACTTACTTCGCAATCTATTTAAAATGAATGGTAATAAAGCTCACGACGGGTTAGCAAATATACTAGGCATTTCCCTATGGAATATGATCGAAAGCTATATGAGCACACTATAATTTTTTGCGCAGATTTTAGAAACAACTCTAATCATTTTTCCCTTCCCGTACGACATAAGCGACAATAGGCGGGGGTGAATAATTCGGGGAATTTCAAGCTTTGGAAGTGTCGGGGTTAACTCGATTCACCTTCACTCGACCGTGATATGTATCACATCGAATCTAATGGGCGTAGGCGTAAATTACACGTTACAAGAGCCGAAGCAACGGGGGCATCAGATAGTAGTTCTCCGCTCATTTCTCAACCATATAAACAACGCGTTAAACTGAAAATCTACGGAATTCAATTGATCCAGTTAATTTCATAACCTTGTTATTGGTAGACAAGGTCGAATAGAAAGGGTTTCAGTAAACCCGTTTTTCCACCTCAATTTCATCATTACTGCCTCACGTATTCTGCGATGAGCGCAATGGTTCGAGATAACCTGGGGAGTGTATTTTGAACCTAGAGTACCCAAAATATTGCGTACTATCCAGTTTTTGTGGTAAACGTATTACTGTCCAGGGAAATTTATGACATAAACGCTCATATTTTGAGAACGCAAGATTTGTAAAAATCTCCAACTGTGAAAAAAAAGCCTGAAAAAAAATTGTCCATTTGAAGACGCTATTCATTCCAACCTACAGCGATTCGACTGTAGAATTGGGCTGTCATATAACAAAGCAAAATGCGTTTGAGTAATATTCAATTTAATCTTGCATTCGTTCGTAAAACATCAAATTTTTAAGAGGAAGTTGAAAAAAAAATTTTGGCCGACCACAACAGCTAATTATTGAATAATTAATCGAACAGTTCGTCGTATTAGCAAAATGATGCAATCAGTTCGTAGAATTTATTTTACGGCTCTGATAAAATACAGGGGATTATTATTTGGAGCATGGAGTACAACTACAGAGCAAGCCAAAAGCAAAATAAAGTCAAACCAGATAGGTACCTGTCCTATCGTTTCCAAACGACTTTTTATTTAAAGTTCAGGGGACAGAAAAGTCAGAATCAAAACCCAATTATTGGCCGTCGATGGCGAATAATTGCGAGTGAATAGCATTAATTTTAGACTGCTTCTTTCGAACTACTTTACCAGCCGTGAACGAAAAGTACGATTAGTCAGTTAGTCTTTCAATATCTCTCGTTACCTTCAGGATTTCTCTTCAGTAGTTTAATATTTTCACTGACTTCATCCGGATTGACTTTAGACAATCAGCTTTCAGCTTCTTCGTCAATATTCAGCAGCGAAAGTTAAATCGCTTCATCGAACATTGCCTAGATGATAGTGTGGGTGAGTTTACATAAGTTGACGTCAAGTTATCCGACAGACGACCTAAATTTCATAAGCAAGGCCGAACATAAAATCAGAAAAATGATCTCGTAGGTCGTTCCGTAGGGACGCCTTCGCAATCCCATTTTCCTTCATCCTTGTTCCTACGTCGTCCGAGCACCTGAGAATGCCCGAGGCCTTTTTGACCTCTGTCCGCCGATAACTCATAAGCAAAGCTGTTATTAAACAGTCAAGGCGTCACCCGCAGACTTGTCAGTTCTTGTGTCCGAGCGCTCGCTCTGAAATATTCGCCGATAAACGGCATTATCTATTTTCTACGACAACCGGCTTGTATCTGAATGTAGGACAATGTCCTTTGCAATGAAACGCTCGTAAGTCTCTACAAACATAAAGGAATAAAGCGTTGGTAAAGCAGCCGCCGATTTAATTATATTCACTTATAGCCTTTATGCTATTGTCCACGTTGGCGATAACTATAACATTAATCTGCCAACAGTTGTTGTTTATGAGTGAGAGAGGACACTGTTAGAAACAAAGATAGATTTTCTCATTGCGTCAAAAAAAAAAGTTCTCAATATGTTTCTACTATTAAGTGGGAGCAGAGTAGGTGGATCGTAATATGTATTTTTTGCCTACAATTTCAAAGTTGTTTAACTGTTTGATAACTTTAATTTTAAGGACGGCCCAATAAGCCGGATTTTTAGTGATTGATCGTGAAAATAAAAATGAACTACATTGTTCTGTTAAAAATTTAAAACCGGAACTATTCTTCAAATCGGCATAAAATTCTATAATGCCATATTTTTGGCAGCCATGTAGCTTTTCCAAGTCCTATAACTAGTTTTTGTACTTCAACTTCTTGTACTTCACTTGCATAGTTTTTGAACTTCAAAGTATCAAATTCACTGCCTTGCATGAAATTTAATTATGTTTTTTTTTTCAATAGTTTATTTCCTACGTTTTTATTATATTCGATAATGAAAAAGTTACGATTGACGTTACTATTCTAACCGCACATTGTAAATTGGTTATTGCTGGTGGTTAATAGAATTCTACGAGGAGCGAGAATGAAAGGAACATAACTCGTTACGAATGATTCTTTCGTCCGCTCTCCAAACCATCTACTCACCCACAAACTGTTCATAAAACGTGACGGCTTGGTTCGATTCAAGTTGGAAATATTAAGATTGCAAAGGCGGAATTGCGTCTGGGGAATATAAAACGTTGGGATTATACAGGAATAATCGGTCGTATGTTTCTCCTACGCGGGCAAAATCGAATTCTATTACTTTCAACGTCCTTACAATCACAATCGAAATGCGGTCGGGTGAAAACCAGTAGCCAATCAGAGATCGGAGCAATCGTCATACCATCCGATAACGTGGGATGGAATGAGAAACGAATCGTCTTGCTGAGCTCGAGTTCGGAGTGGCCGGTGGTTTCGAACGCCTTCGCATATTAGTCTCGCATCGCAGGAGTTCCGAAAGAGAAGCTAATATTTATCACTGTTGACTGATGTTGTCATGTATATTGACTAATGTGGTGTCAGTCCGAGGCAGAATTGGAGTAGAATGATTGGGAACTAGGAAACAGCCGTAGGACCATCAGGAGCGTAACAGGTTTTTAGCGCCTCTTGTTATATTTTGACAGGTGATGATTTGCATTTTATTCGGTCATCAGGTTATTTTTTTCATCTTATACCAAAAGACAGGCAGTGAATATTTGTGTATTTAATCTAGCAACTATAATTCAAAAATATTCTAGGCCCCTAGTCTCTCAAAAATTGATGGACCATGGTCTTGTAATATCAAGGTACATCTTCATCCAACATTCATATCCCCTAAATTCATAAAAACGCCATTTTCTCTCCTTTTTCCAATTTATTTTCACAATTCTCCACTCGTTGCCGGATGATTATAGTTCCGCAATCGACATAACTGTCCACTCCGTTCGTCAATTTCGCACGTCCGATGGTGCAAGATTTGAGAGGACCTAAGCGACCCATTTCGGCTTAATTCGACGTGTGAACTTGACGTGACAGGCGGCACATTCAATTAGCGGCTCGTTTCAGATTCGGCGAGCGTTAAGTCAAATATTAAGCCCAAACTTGAAACGCTCTCGACGTGCTCGAGATCGGACATGGCTATGTTGAATCTACGCATCGTTTTACGTAACTAATGCGCTCGCGGTAAGTACGTGGTTCATTTTTAGTTCTATGTTTTCGCAGTTTAAGGGAAAAATTTGTCGAGAGCTGCACAAAGGTTGAACTTTTATCATATTTGGAAGTAAAGAGCGTGTTATTTGACTGCTCTTGATAAGCGAGCAGAGATAAGTAACAAAGCACTATAAGAGGCGGGTTACATGATCTTTTCTATAGCGACTTTGACGTCGAAACACAAGTTAGACTTTTAAAAAAATGGCGAGAACCGAAACCAGAAAAAGCTACAATTGGATTTCGAAAAATTCGGATGGGAGGATTCTCATTTTTCTCAAGCGCAAACTACAGGCGAGACAAATGAAGTGCTTTTCTTGAAATACTATCAAAAAGTGTTCATATTTAACTTCTCAAACATTGCATTTTTGGATTGTTATTTAATATAAAACGATCGTAATCGCTCGCAAAAAAATTTGATGTTTACGTTTTGAGGTATGTAAAATCCATGGATTCAAAAAACTCTGGCCATCTCTCCGCTTTAACGCTTTTCTTAGTAAACCATAATAGCTACCTACTTGAAATTTTCACCAAAAATCAATTTTAGGCTAACATTTCTTCAATTCTATTGCTCCCTCAATTTCAATGGGGGGTTCACGGGGGGATAAAGTTAGTATTTTCCAAGGTTTTTAATATTGTTTGGTACAGTTTTCCATAGATTTTTGGAAGCTGAATCAAATGAGGCCATACCGGGGTTGATATCAGTTCCATACCAAATTCTCGAGCTATCGAATTTTTTCTATGGAATTTTTTATATTTGGAGAAATTTGGCAAGATGGTATCATTAAAACTAAATTTCAACTTAATAAACTTCATTATTTGTGAAACTGTTACTGTAGTCGTCAAACCTTTTTTTCAGAACGTTATGCGATGAATTTGTAATTAAATTAATTAATCGCGAGAAATAAAAACATTTAAAATTGCGATTTTGGTCAAGGAGTTAGCCCTTAGTTACCTTTATGGAAACGTTCACAACAGTTTGAGTTAGTTATCGCTGGTTAGTTGTATCGCATGTTCTTTTCAAATTATGATAATATAGCGTTGTTTATGGAGCGATTTCAACAGCAACCGAAAAGTACGAAAACGTCGCTGCCCAATTTATATTTTATATTCAAGGTAATTCATTGACCCAACTAACCATCCAAATAATCCATAAAATATCGACGAAAAGCCCATAAAATTGTAAATTCACCATGTTTTTCAGCTCTCAATTTGGAGAAAAGCTAATGCGCCCCTGAACTCGACTTATAACTCCATATCGAGTCGATCAATCCTATCAATACAAGTCATAAAACCTTCAATGATAACGCCTTGACACTGATAATCCCATTCATACCAATGACTATTTGCTATTTCTGAAGGGCTTATGGGGTTGAATTAATTATGATCAACATCGAAAACTAAACCAACTTTAGGGCGCAGTAAGCATCAACAAGTTCCCTTTAGTTTATGAATTGTCTTATTTTTCATCCAATTAATATTCGAGCTTAGTTATATATTCGCGACCTTTACATGGTGGGTCAAGCTGTGCCAATACGATCGCATAAGGTACCCACTCGTTTGACCGTATCTTATCGCTCCACATATTGGCGTTTAGCTTATGGCAACTCCTGAAGCCTCGAGCCATCGCGATGCCCAATTAAAGTCAATTACGTTGAAGTCCGAAGGGTTGTAACAGGTAGGTACAACGCGTGCGAGCGAACCATGACTTGTCTGGCGTATTTAACAACTATACGCCTGAGCCATCTATCATCCGTTTCGAGTGGGAAGTACTCGAGTCCGAGCACAATGCGGAGAAACTTTCGAATGATCTTCCACTCGATGTAGGATCATAAGTGCGAAAATTCATTTGTGTCCGGTCGAACCGTTAGGTTAACGTTTGAAATGGAAACTTTATTTTCATCGCTGGACACGCTTTAGAAAATTAGATTATACTCATACACTTTTTGGAAACGTATGATTGTCTACAGTTTTTGCAATCGGTGACGCCATAAGTGCTCGCATCTCACAATTGTGTACTTTTTGGAACTTCAATCGTTCCAAACGTCGGTTCCCTTTTTCGGTTGGAAGTTGCTGTAATAAGTAGTTTGAGTTCAAAAAAGGAGAATGCCATTTAAAAGTCGCAGACGGTTAATGATAGCAAATATCCCGAGGGCTGATCCAGTTTGAAGAGCTTGCTTCATTTCCAATGGTGCCTTTCGGATAATATCTGATTTCACCGGTAAATAAAAATCAAGCGTTCGCTATTTCTTCATGGAGTCAAATGGCTCTGATGAAATCGGGTGAAAATATCGGGATCATATGATCAGATTTTGGGCAGATTAAAATGTAAACAATTCAGTTTTTGCCTGCACGCCTTTGACAACTCGTCGAAATAGGTTTTAAGGAATGGGTTTTAGGTAGGTTTTATGTGTGAAACAAAATCAGGAGAAACTATCGAGAATAATATGACAATTTTTTTTTTTGGTAAAATTTTTTTTTTAAAGTTTTTGAATGAAACATCAATAATCTCTAGTTTGAATATTTGTTTTATTTAATATTTGATATCTGCGCGGAAAATTTATCCGAATTTGAGAAAAACTCTGTGCTGATAATTTGTTTGAAAACTACTGATATTTGTTTGAAAATGTATAGCCTCATTTGCCAACTCCAGTTTCCGCTCTTCGACATAAAAAGTCTTGTATGTAAAATAGTACGAAATGAAGCTCTCAAAATGAATTATGATCTCGAACACTGATCATGAAGGGAGTGAAAACAGGCAATTAAGAGTCCATTGCATGTAATATATAATATTAGCTGCGCACGCCTTCGGTGAGCGGAGTGTAGTGAAAAAATTCGTGCTCAACGAAGGAAAGAGGAACATGACAGGATAGGGAAAGATCATTAGAGGAGGCGAAGCAGCTCAGATCAGAATTAATGGCTGAGCAGACGAGAGACGCCTTCTGCGCCTGGTTTTTGAAAAAGAGAAATGTTGAAATTCCTTTTTCGTTGGACAACGACTTTATTACGTTGAAATACAAACATTGCTTTGCTTAATGGAATGATTGCAAAAACCGTGCATCAACGTTCTACGTAATAAAGTCGTTCTATTCGAGCGAGGATGGTCGTAATTATTTGCAGTTTGCTGTAATAAATTGATTAGGGCCAACCTGGTTACTCTTTATAAACTCAGAGAGTTGTCTTCAATGACGGCGAGTGTGAATACCATCACCATTACTATTTTTAAGTGTTTCTAAATTTATTATCCAAAAAAAGTTGATTATATGAACTTCATACTAAATTGCTTCCAACATTGGCGGAAAAAATCGGAGAGGCTCGAAAAATGGATTTGTTGGTGATAGAGGAGTCGAAGAAGAGAATAAATTGGAGAAAAATGTAGTTGGGTTCACATTTTAATCCCATTGAAGTTGAATATTTCTTGGCAAGATCTTACAGAACTCCTAGAATTTGGCCATCGGCTTCTTCAGCTGTCAGAATCCTTTTTTTATTATTAAATAATAAAGCATTGTAACCAACTTCTATAGATTATTGGACGCTGAATGAAATCATTGCGGGGTTGATAGCTTTAATGGTTCTCGCAGCTTTCGTGTCGCATTTTCGAAATTTTTAGAAATTCGGCCGGTGGGTAAAACTCAAGAATTATCGGAGCAATAAAAATCGTTTTATACTCGTTGGAATGCTCGTTAAAGACACTCTTTAGCTGTGCCGTCAGGTGAAAAATTTAGCTTTCTATTTGAAAATTGAGAAAAATTACAATGACCCTAGTTTCTCCTGAATTTCCCCTTATAGTTACCAGTCTATTTTCCGGTGGGGTTTGACGGAAACGTTCACAAATGTTTGAAATATTCTCCATCGCAATTGGATGGTTTCCTTAATATTATAATTGAAGCAAAGGAATAATGAACCACTGTACAATCATTTGCAGCGTTTTTCATTAAAAAAAAACTTCCTCCTGTCCACAGCCAACAACCTTCCGGGAGATCCGGAAGATGAACGAAAGTATTCTAATTATGCATATTATCAAATGCGTATATACCTGCGGTTTCTCTCAACTGACCTTAATAAACAGCTGTTGCGGATTTAAGGAAGCGTTTCATTCCAAGTCTTTTCCGAACATCATTGAGCAACTGGCCAGCTAATCGCGTAACAAAATACTTCGCGACGGATTCGAGATGATGTGGACATTGCGGTGAAAACGAGATTATATTTGCATGATATTGTAACGTGAGAACCGTCGATGGGGTCAGCCGAGTAGTTGAGTAAGCGAAGTTTAACTGCGTTGGTTTGAAAACATTGTCACCACTTTGAACCGACTTTTGTCTCGATAGACAATATTCAGTGAAAAACGCTGCAAATGATTGTACAGTGGTTTATTATTCCTTCGCTTCAAATAAAATTTCAGAAGACTATCCATTTCAGATAGTCATTATTCAGAACATGTGTGAACATTTCAACCGAAAAACAGATTGGTAACTATCGGGGAAAATTCCGTAGCAACTATTGTAATTTTAATCTATTTTATTTTTCTTAATTTCCAAATTAAAAATTAAATTTTTTGCCCTACCATACAGCTGGAGAGAGTGTTTGACGACCATTCCAATGAGTATAGAACGATTTTTATAGCTCCAAGAACTCTCGAGTTATACCCTCATGTCAAATTTCTGAAAATCTCCCAAATTCGGCACAAAAGCTGCGATAACTCGAGAACCAATGAAGCTATCGACCCGGCGATGGTCTCATTCGATTCAGCGTCCAAAAATCTATATAATTTGATACCACGTACACCTTTTTCTGAAAAACCTTGGAAAATATGAATTTTCTCCCCCTCAAAACCCCCCAAAAATACCCTTAGAATTGAGCTAGCAAGTTGGTTCAAGAATTGGGCCGTCGTAGGACCGAGATTGATTTTTGGTGAAAATTTCAAAAATTTAGCTATTATGGTTTGGCCGGAAAAGTGTTGACGGCGTAAGGCGTACGGCGTACGGCGTACGGCGTACGGCGGACAGACAGAATTTTTTTTATTGGATATTCGGATTCTACATGCCTTGAAACGTAAAACATCAAATTTTGAGGGGGGTTATAAAATTTTTTTCTTGGGCGATTACAATGGTTTATTATTGAATAATAAACCAAAAGGAGTTCAAGGAACACTATCGTTCAACTTTTTCTGAACTTTTGCTTGAAAAGAGAGATCATCTCATAAGATTGGGAGTATGAGAACCGATCGAAAAATTCTTTTAAAAAGTATTAATAGTTAACCATTATGCCATAAACAGTGTAATTATATTTTGCCCCTCTTCTAATAATGTCGTATTTCTAACATTGTTACTACTACTTTGATGAAGAAACTGATTGGGCGATTTATTTCTTTACTCGGCTGTCTGTTGAAAATTTAAACAAAAGGGTTCGGCATTTGCCAAATCCTGACTTTCTCTCCGTAGTTCAAATTAGGTTGACAATTTACGTTACGCCGACGATTATTTAGAGAGCGTAAAAATAACGTAGAACGTTCGAGCGGGTAAAGTAGCAAATTTGACCCGGCCTGTGAAGAAACCGCTCGCTCCAAAAGACAAGAGGACGGCGCGTGAAATTCGATCCCGTTTCTCGGTTTTGGTGTGAAACATTGAACAAAAAGCGTAAATTCGATTCGACAACCGAATGGTGATCTGGGTGGATATTTCTACAGTGCGGACTAGTGACCGTCGGTGACCACGCCCGCATATCTTGTCTTGTAAAACCTGGTCTTGTAGCGGGTTCTCTCCACACATGGGCGGGGAACCGAACGAATCGGTTTTTGAGCAATACCTTCGTCTTTCGAGAGACGGAGACGGAAGATCAGGCTCAATTCATATACGCGAAAGACGTTTTACTTCTTTTTACCCTACCTGTATAGCTTTAGGCCTACAACTCCAGAGGTCCGATGCTACGTACGAGCGGGGATCTGGTCCGGCTAAGTAACAGCCCGTGAAAGGGCGATTCTTTTGCGAAACGTCGGACGACCGGGAAAAAGGAGAGGCCTCCGTATAGTATTTTACCCGGCCGTTTCGGAATAATAGGCGACCCGAAGGAGAATTTATGATTTAGTTTGTTTCGGAGGTAGCCAACGAAGCTCGGAGAGATTAATTTATCGACGAAGGAGTCCAATAGGCTTTCGCAGTGGAAAACAAAGTAGCATTCCTGTGAAATTGTTTACAGTTACGAGGTGTATTTTAGATTCATTATTCAACGACCTAACGCAATCAGCAGATCGGTCAAATTCTATTTCGTCTCAAAAATTAAGGTTTTACGGTTCAATTTTAAAGTTGATCGATGGAAGCGAATGAGGCAATTAGGAATAATAACCATCGCGGCGTTACTGAATTTAACAACCTTCGAGATTTATAGACTTGACATGTCATGAAAACGATGAATGTAAATCGATGAAATCAGATTTTGTCCTATGATCACTTCTCTCGCGAAATAACATATAAAATTTGAATTTATAATTTAAAATACTATAAAATATAAGATGTTGAGAAAAATTTCTACCGTATGTGGGTTCGTAAAATTTTCTAGAAGAGAACTTCCTCTGTTATACTGCGTTTTAATATTTTTTAGTAGTGTTCGACTATTTGAATACAAAAATTTTAAACTGACAGGTGCTCTTTATTTCACTCAGTCAACTAGTGTAAGTAATGTAAACCCTTATAGTAAGAAAAGTACAGTTCAGTATAGTAAAGGTATAGTACAGCGAGAGTATAGTACCATAACAGTGAAAAAATTATAATATTTTAATTGATACTCAGTCTTCATCATTATAATACGATTAGATAGCTTGAATTCACTTCAAACGTAAAAAAAATTATTTCTATAAAGCGAAATCAATATCCAATTTTAATATTCATCTTCGATTTCGCAGTCAAACTCAATTGCATTCCAATATTCTTTGTATGCTGCATGCACCCTATATTTGCTCGCACCAGTATCTTCACTATAATTCACTTCAAATAGTTTCCTTTGTAGTGTAGTATGCTCATTTTCGAAACCAAATTCGCATTTGACCGCGAGGAGGTTCCAAAAGCTGTGAGGAATTTTGATACGAGGCGGTTTGACCTACTCTGCTCACCTGAGAACAACCGATCTGGTTATTTGTTACGGAAAAGAAAACGCCTTGTCGGACGTTTCTTGCTCCTGACGACACCGTCGGCCAATCGTAAATTAAAATATTAAAAGTATCGCCTTCGCCGTTGCCGGGGGCCCGAGTGGGTGAGTAAATGGAGCTCGGTTCTTTGCGGTCATCGTCTCGAAGCTTGAAAGCAGGACTGCACCCTGGTATCCCATCACGTCTACCCAACGAGTGCTCGTCGTGCAGTTTTTTGCAACGATGCGTTGCACAAGGGTAAAAAGATGAAGGAAAAAAAGGGGAAAAAATATGCGTTGCAGGAACAACCGTGGACACGCTTGTCCGAACTCGTCGTTTGCTTAGCGAATGTGGATTTTTTCCGACGGGACGTGAAGCGGCTGTCATCATCCAGAGGATTAGTGTCGACGTCGGTATATTTATGCCGAGTTTTATCGGAGCAGAGAACGTCGGCCGAGAGTCAGTTCCCGACGTCGTCAGAAAAAAGTGAAAGAGAAATCTCAAGAAGTTCTTTATTTATTTATTTTCAATACCAATCGAAGGCCACTAATTAGTCGGCTTACTAGTTGAGCGTTGAGTGCACGGGAATTTCATCGGTACTCGAATCCTGCAAAGACTGTCTTTAAATTTTGCAATCGCAGTTCAACTCTAATGAACGGTCCATGTGCTCGCTCATGTTGCGTGCTATGTCTTGTCTGTAAACGCATCCGCTCGATTGCGGGCGGGTCCTGGAACGATTCGATACGGAAATGAGATCTTTAATTGGCGATTCAATGATCGGTCGAAAGCGGGCGCGAAATGCGAAGAACAGTTGCACAACTCGAGCTCGAGATATAGTGAGATTGGAACGGGTTCGAGATAGACACTTTGGCGCAATATCTCAAGGACATTCGGTAGCCCTTTGGCGATCGTTAGTTCAGTTAATTTGAGGGTTGTCAAAGCGGACGGACCTGTTTTTTTTTTTTCGGCGAAATAAACTCGATAGATTTCGTGACGACGTAAATTGACAAGGTCTTGACCGCGATAGACGCTTGTTAGGTGAGCCCATTGGTCATCTCAACCTATATTTTTCATTTATTAAAAACAATAATATAACAATTTTAGTGTGAGCTTTACACGAATTTATTGATTCAATTATCAGCTAGACCAATCTGCCTAATCAAAGTTGGGAGTAATTTGTGTGTACTCTGAAGGTAAAAATTTCTTCGCTTCCTTTCAGAAAAGGACTTTTCAATCTGTCAAAAAGAGCCGATCGAGATATCAATCCATCGTAAGGTTTTGGAACGATTCGGTGACGAATTACGAGCAGAAAATGTGTGGAGAAACGTTTGAGCGATTTCGATTTTTGATAGAGGCATCTAATTGTAAACAATAATATTCGCGACGTAATTTTATTTTGTCCTTCAGGAGTGCTGGTAGACGTTTTGACATTATCAACTTTCTCATGCCTTCCCACGTGGTTTCTATTTGAAACCGGCCGATGATTCGACGAGACGATTATGACACCTGATCTGAAATTGTAAGAAGCGTTCGTTTCTGATTGTTTTGACCTTTAGCGAGGTTTTGTTCATTAAAAAATCGCAATCGTGCCCGGCGGCCGTAAGTGGAACAGTTTTATGTGACTGATCAACGAGTCGCCCGCATAGGCGGAAATCGATGGTTCTTAGTTTGAAGCGTATACTTAGAACCTCGGTTGGCGTGCTCTAAGCGGAGGCAATGTAGACACACGTAACGTGTACCAGAGAATCAAATCAGCATGTTGTGTGGTCTCCAATGGGCGGGTCAATCGAGTACATTCATACTTCGTTAAGCTAATATTGTGAGCACCGTTTATGGTTCGAACGGAGAAAGTTTATCTTGTCTCACGCTGATTGTACTCGTTTCGACTAATCACGTTCGACGTTGCATATTTTTTGGACGAAATTTGTGAAAATCGTTGGCAAATTGAACTAGGAATTGTATTACAAAACCTGTTGCCTTAGTTTGCCCTTAGGTAGCGTTGATATAATCGACACCAATCTAATTACGCTTCGCTAGAGAGAAGTGGAAAACATTATTCTTGATTTTCACTTTATTTATTTTATTTTTTTAAATCAAAATGCTGCTATCAAGCAAGTTTTGACATTGACAGTTTTATTACAAACTAAATAACTTGATTAGTTTTATCGATCAACAGTTACCCACATTTGAACATAATGCACGAGCTGGATATTTTAATGACGAGTTCAATTTATAATTCACATCGCGATCCCTGGATGATTTGACCCATGAAAAATTAACAACCATGGAATTATCAATTTGCGATGATAGAAACAGCAGAAAAATCAGGTTGAATCCTCTGGAAATAATCTAATCTGCAGATCAAGCTACCAACCTAGTTTGGAGCCCCGAAGTCCGAAGGTGACATAATAACATGTTATTGATCTTAAAATGCATTTTGCATATTGAATTCAATTATTGGTCAAGTTTTCGCACGGATTGCGTGTTGTTGTTTTTTTTTTTTTTTGCGAGTGGAACTTTAGCACAAGACATCGAGTCTGAGCGGTTGAAAAAGATTGGGGAAAATTTGCACTTAACACGAAGAGCGTCGTATAAATTTACATTAAAAACAGCTCCAGCAGCGATATGGGTCACCAACTGACCAAGGAGCACCTGACTCCATTCGAACTAATTTCGGTCGTTGAACGGCAACGTAAGACCACCAGTCGAACCTCCATCTTCTCGGGATACCGGTTTACTGGCGCCTGTTGAGGGCATCGACACCGCCCGCTACTCTCTCAAGGGTAAAACATTGGACTTGAGTCGTCCAATCCGTTTCGTGGTTCCTGATAGATCTCGAATTGGACCAGCTGCTCGCATATGCTATTACGTATAAACGAAGACGAGCTCAGTTTATGTCTCCATAGTTTTTTCGAATCGAGATAAAAATAGCAGTCATGTCCGTTCGATACGGTCAATTTACTCATGACTCTACGTAAGTAGTGTTAAAGAATTCAATTTTAACAGGGCCAGATCGGCAGAAGAAATGAAAATGTTGGCAAAGTCTAATTTCCCATACTGCTCGAAAACTATTCATCCGATGGAACTGACTAAAAACTAGTGGAAAACCCAGTATATAAAAAAATAGGCTGGGGAACCAAAAATAGAAACACGCACGAATTCAGTTAAATATTGAGGAACGATAAAAGCCAAGTTTTGGTGAAATGGGATCATTTTTATAGCAACAACACCCAGAAATGTATAACTAGCCCTTAAGACGGAATCAAGCGTCATTCGAAATTTACGTAAAAATCTAAATAGTGAAAAAACCGCATGAGGCAGAAGTACTGTGTTTTCAAATTATTATTATTATTATTATTTTTCACAAAAAAAAAAATCCAATCAAATATCGGCCAGATTTTTCAAGGACAGGGAAATATTTTTTACATAATGAAGAAATGAAGAACTCAATGCCAACAGGATAAAAATAAATAAATATATTAGAGACCGTGGGCGTTCTGGAGCGTTAAATTTAAACGCCTGCTTCAACTTATTCGCGCATGCAGGTTGATGAGGGTCATGAATAAATTGACGGAACTACACGACTTCCAATGTAATGTCTTTATCTCAAACTGTATAGTTCATTTGTCTCGCCGCGGGAACGGAAAGAAATAACGAGTTCGGTTCAAAAACCGGCGACGAGATCTAATTTCGCAGTGACCCCGAAGGACCGTATTTGGACGGACAGAAAATCGGTTTACATTTATAAGTATCCTCTCAAGAGCGTATCCGCCCGTTTCTCACCTTCGGAGTCACCGAAATTCGAGCGAAAGCGTTTCGTTTTTTCGAACCGACCTTGTAAAGACTTTGTTAGCCCGTTAATATACGAAGTTCGACGAAGCCGTGGGAGGCGTCGATTGGAGTGTGAAGTAACAACCTATGAATCGTTGAAAGGGCTTTTACAAGCTCAATTAGTTGGCAAGGACGGACGGATCGCGATGAGCCTTGCGCAATTTCTTTTCAGAATTCGATCGAATTCGAGTTTAAAAAGAAAAGATTAAAATCTGATTTTGACAGAATTTTAATCTACAAGATTCTGTACAACTCCCTCGCAAGAACAATTTTCATACAAGAAATATGCAATAGATTCATTCGGAACATTGTCAAAATTCGTTCGAAATTCCGACAATGTCGGAACATTGTCAAAAATTCAATTGTCAATTGTCAAAAGTCGAGAGGTCGAGCGAAGCATGAGAATGAGTCCCCGTGTTTATTTCCCTGTCAATCTCTTCATCTCATTAATAAATTTAAATTAAGCTTTATGAGGATCGCCATCGTCAAATTAGCTATCAAGAATCACGATGACGGCGAAGTTATTGCATTTTTCAAATTATTATTTCGTCCTGTGAAATTCCTGAATTTTCAGTCACTGATGAAAAATTATGAACTGAAAACGAAAAAGAAATATCGTCTGACATTAAGAACTAACGTTACTCGTTACTAAACTGGGCAACCAAACCTGGGAATATAATTTGTCGGAGTCCGTGGGGATAAATTGAAAATCTCATTCGCTCATGCGATTTCACTGGACGTTATACAGATTTCATTCCCATTTAGTTAATAACGGTTGAAACGAACGGTAATTTTATCGTCTTTGGGAGGCCGTCGTTGCGAAAAACCGCTTGTCTAGCTCTTCGGCTAAGATGCAAATCTTCAACGGCTTTTCGAGATCAAATACGAAGTCGAACAATAATTTAAAACGCACGTAGTCAGAAATCAGAAAACCCAGTGGCAGTGGCGGCCTCATTTTCTTCTACCAACTTTCTCATAATGCGGGCTTAGAAAATTTCTTTGCGAGAATGCACGGACGTGACGACTTATTAGCGAGCGGACACAGGGCTAGGCACTTATAAGGTGAATTGAACTCAGGAGGGTGCCTAGATATGGAACACTCGCTCCTGTCAAGTTAAATGCCTTGCCTACCTTATGTATTCCTATTATCCGAGATTACAGAGGCGGCTTTAATATCGTCAGAACGTCGGTCTATTAAGTTGCTAATCCAAGCCAGGCGGGCTGATTGCGAATGAATCTTATATTTCGAATGGTCATTTCTTTCTATTTATCGACTGAAATGCCCACTTGTGGATTGCTGATCTGTAATAAACTACTGTAATCGCCCAAGAAAAAAATTTCTAACCCTTTCAACTCTTGCATATTGTACGATGTAAACGAATAAGAGGAAAATAAACCTTCATTACGGACTCTTTACCATTCTGAGCTGTTTTTCTTATAAGCCAACTTTTTTCTCTGCAATCAAGAGACGTCTAAACCAACTTTCGTCCGACGGTACCGGCTTATTTATCTTGTTAAAGTTTCTTTATTTCAAGCAATTTCTCTTACAGCTTGAGAGTTAAGAAAAATGGCCAAAACCACGATATCGTATCGAAGCGATCGATAAAGAACCAGTAATACTTATTTAATAAGTCTAACAAAAAAGTGTGCAAAAATCGAGCTTTTAATGCAAGATGTTTTTAAAACGAGGGCTTTTCCATTATAAAGTCGAGTGAATTCACCCAGCGCCGAAATCAATCCATCTGCTATTTCTTCCCGATTTTACTCGGCCCATTGTCACAATTCGGACTGAAGACAATCCGGTGGGCGAGGTCCCCATGCCACTTGGCTCGAGAACGGACAACAGCACAGAAAACATGTTGCCATTTACGTGTTGCAACTTCTTCGCTCTCCATTCCATCGGACCGCCCCGCTGATTTGAAAACGAACCCAATTTACAAAAATATTGGTCAACGCCCAGTCGAGTCCGTATAAAGCCGGCTCAACCCATCGGCATCGGCTGGTCGACTACGGGGAAGTTCAAAGTCGTCTTGAGCTGCGAGTGGCCCTCGAGCAGGCTGGCCCCTTTCACAACGTTGAAAGCGATTAAAAATCGAGATCACCAGAAGCGCAGTTGCATAAAAAAAAACACCTTGCCAACGGCGAAGAACGTGTTCAATTCAATAAAAGTATTTTTTACCGCCAGTATCAATTGAAACTCTCAAATTCGCCTTATTGTTTACGCTGGATTTCGAGCAGACGCTTCGAACAATCTCGAACAGTTGACATTCGATAGAAATGTTTGCCTGGCGCGTGAAAAGCGTGAGAATTGACAAGGGGCAATTCAAATCTGAAAATAGCAGTAACTTCCAAACCTAACTTGCTGATATACGGCGTCGTTTACCTAATTCAAACAGGTTATTATAATAACTTTCATGTTTACGTAGTAATTTTTGTTTTGTTATTTTACGACACGTAACAATTCCGGATGATTAAAATTGCCACTGGTTTAAAGGTCGGTAAAAAGGCTATATTTAATCTGAGTACGCTCACAAGAAAGGCGCAAGTCATGCACCAGCTTTTACCTTCGGTGAAATAAGAGTCTGCGTCAATCAAGCTACCTGCAAAGGCGACTTTAATTATTGAAACAGTTGCTTCGCCGAATAGGCGAATTCCAATAGAAAGCGGACCATTTCAGTTACATGAAGGTTTAACAGTAACAGGACATTGATATTGTTATTTTAATGAGGGAAAGACAAACTTGGCAATATTTTCTCCATGGTCTAATTTTTATTAGTCTAGATCTTTTTTGCTGTTCAGGCATTTTCAGAGCTACATAGGTCCATCAGATTCCTATGACTGCATGCTAATTACTATTATAATATGCGACAAACAAAAGGTGCACATTGGTCTTAAATCGATTTGGACTCATCATTTAGCAATAGGCTAACCTTTGACATTGTACGAGGGTTTCAATAGAACGTGGGCTCTTAATAACTCTTCTACTAGCATCTTCTAACAAAATCTCCAAAGGTCAGCGTGACGAAAATTGTATTTTGTGAATTCCAGTGTGGTCATTTGAATAATTTTATTCTCTTCCCACGCTGCTATGCTAAAATGTAATAGATATCAAGTAATCGTACCAAAGTTGAAGGTATTTTTACGAATTCCGATATTTAGTAGAGATTTAATTTAGGATATTTAAATGATCCTATTTTAGATATTTCAGCCCTAAAAAATAAATCTCCTAGCTTCATGAGACAATTTATTCAAAAGGTTTCTCTGGAAAAACAGGATTGATCTAAGTGACGCCCCATACTTAAAAAAATGTTGACTCCGAATTGCTGTTTGTCCAGCATAAATTGAATGACGCGATGGGACCGAAATAAAACAACGGCCACAGAGATGGGAATAGTAGTAACGATGATGAAACAATATTACTTATCGGAAGACCGTTTCGAAAGTAACCGGTCGAAAATTGGCGAGTTCGTTCAGCGGTTAAAAGATTAATTACGTTGATAACGAGTCGCGGGTCTTGAAGTCGAACTATCAAACAAAAAATACATTTTTCCGAGCAATAAAAGACCCCCCTCGCACCTCGTTAAAAAAAAATTTCGTACGTGAAACAGCTAATTTATTTATTTAGCTAATAGGTTTGATGTAGCTTTAGTTCTGATACATTTCTTAATAAGTAGCTAGTAATCAAAATTTTGCCTTTTCAGATAAAGTGGAGCCCGTCATAATTGACTCTCGTTGGTTTTAATCGAGGGCCATAATTTGACAACAATGAACCGTTTTTGAATTTGGCGTACCACACAATGCTATCAATTTTTTCATGTTTCTGGGCTTGTTTTTCTACAAAACCTGTAGCGTAAAACTTAGCGGCTTTTAAATGAGCACCTTGATTTTTAAATTGGTTAACTTCAACTTTTTGCCGACTCAATAACGGAAGCGCTGTGTGATTTGTACAGGTTTTAATGAGCCTTCCCCAGTTTATTGAAACGTGACAATAGGTGCCATTAATTAATGGTGTGAATATGGCAATTAGTAAACGAAGTCACAGTTGATAGAGTTAATTTTGGCAACATACACGTTATTTATCTATTCATAAATTTAGGGAATTTCCTTTTCATTTATTTGGTTGCATAAGTTAGTTCGTTCACACCTTCGTCAGCACAATTTTCAAATATTATTCTACAAATTATACATTATGAATTTAGCCATCCAAATTTATACAGCCAGTAGTAATTTATTGTAGCTATTCGAATAGTCTCAACAAATTAAACGTGCAACGTTATTATAATAATATGATATTATTATTTATTATTATATCAACCGCAACTGATAAATGGTCAAGTGGAAGTTGTAAAGACTGTAAATCGGTTCAATAAAATTAACTTTTATCGTTAAAACCTTTGTAGAGTTAGCTTTTTGTGAATTAGGTAGGTACTTGGCCAGTTTCTCATAAAAGTTCGGACAATAACTGGGATGTAGAAAAAATTATTTGAAAATAAAATTAATTAGGACTAAGTCCTGTCACAAGTATCGAGCAGCAATGTTCTCTTATTATATTCGGTACATCTCTAGTACCATTCAAGTAGTAATCTTCGCGGTATAACTGTATTGTATTATTATTGGCCTTAGATATTGTTGGATAATTTTGCTCGACAGCTCAGTTGATAATTAATTTATTATGCATCTATTTGTACAACTTGACAAAACAAATGTTGAAAATTCTTTTCCTTCAGAGTCGAGTTAGAAAGATGAATGCCGATGTCATCACTGTTACCAATTATATTACCTTGGCAAAAAAAAAGTGACGAAATCAGGTGGGTGTTGGCCGTCAAAAATAAAAATCCAGATCGTTTCAAGTTGTGGAAGAGCGTAGGTGGAGGGGGGAAGGTTGGTTTCGTTTAGCGAATGGACGACGTGAAACGGCGTTACGTAAAAATTTATTAAAAAGAGCACAAACGTTTTTAGCGAAGTGGGGAGTTGCGAAAATCTCAAAATGGGGCGTGTGTTCGGTATAATGCGATCACTTCGCGAAATGCCCCGAAAACCCGTTCCTGATAAATAAAACCGTTTTCGGAGTTCCGAAAAAAGCTGCACCGGCGAAACATTCCTTTCGTACATTGCACATAAAAGGTTTCCATATACAAAACATGTTTTTTACTTTATTCCTCGTGAATTAAATTTGAATAAATTTACGTTACCTTGATGAAAGCCATCGCCGGGTTGAGTTGATCGGACGGTAGGTTATACACAAGAGGCGAACGGCGGACTTAGAGAGGACTTAAAGGGGACTTACAGGGCGGGCAAAGTCGTTCGCGTTCTTATATAGTTGTACCAGTTTAACGAAGGAGTCGCTAGGCGGGGGCCTAAAGGGGCGGGGGAGCTCACCCTCGGGCTCCAAATAACCAATCCAATGGGGGTTGGGTTTGTTCGAGATAAATTAAATACTTCCCTTACTGAATATGAAATTGTACAATAGTAAAAATTCATAAGATAAAGGTCAAGATAAATTCAAAGAACGTCGAACTGGGTTAATGTATAAGCGTGAAACAAGTTTCACTCCCCTTGAAGAAAAAATGTTTATCTCCAATCAAACACATTCGAAGCTGTTTGTATTGGACGGGTACAGACGTGTCGTGAATAACTTGTAATAATTCTAATAAAAAATTATAATAAATTAGTGAGGAGCGAAATTCATAACCTTATAAGTTCAATATTATGGCGAAAACCAACGTTCAAAACAAACTCGAACGAGATTAAGCGGCTTAATTGGTTCTTAAAATTTATTTTTATTTAATTTGAGAAGTGATTGTTCGATCTAACCATAGAGCCAAAAGCAGAATGCAATAACATTGGCCCATGACTGTAAAAATGCATAAAATTGCCAAGATTCAAAAAATTTGGTTTTGTAATTAAAGCTTCTCCACTGCATTCGCTCAAAAAAGTCAGTTCTGCGTTGGTGGATTGGAAATTTGACACTCTTCCATGAATAAAATTAGATTTTAACTTACTCCCGTGACTAGGGGAGTTGAAGTGGTTTGAAGTGAAGTGAAATAAAATAGGCAAATAGGCTGGTTAAAATATAATGGGCAACTTCTATTAGAAATCAGTTGTGGAATCAATTCCTGGCCGGTGGAACGCCTGTTTGGGATACACCCTGTACACGCCATATTAAACTCTTACCGATTGCAAACCCGTTGGACGTCTTCTTATATTGATTCACAGCGATAACTGTGCCTTTCCTTATCCTTAAGTATCATAATTTTTATTTAATACAAAACTATTTTGCCTCGGCTTTTCCAAACCTGTAATTTCGATTACCTTCCGGAATCCCTACGTTACTCAACGAGATCGTTAAAATCCAAAGTTAAGAAAGGATTACAATTTAAAAAAATTACTTCGCTTTTTTTAGACATGAGGTAATCAACAGGAGTCACTGGTGAATATTTCAACACCAATAACACAACAGTACAGCTAATTTATGGGCCGAAAATAAAAATGGAAATTTTAAACTCAACAAGTGCACGTTCTTTAATTGTAAAAAAAATATAAATATTTTGCTGAAACCTTGGAACCCAGACTGTGACAGCTGAGAAAAAAAATTTTAAAATGGGTTTTGGCGATTCTTGATCTACAAAATTATTGTTGCGAATAATCCATAAAAATATAATGAAACCAGTGGTATGCCTAGATCACACATTACATCCATGTTTGAGTAGGTAACTGGTATAACCAATCCAATTATAAAATCAAGAAACTCGTAAGAAGGCCGCCACGTCAGTATAAAAACAACTCAACTGTTCTGTTCAATTTAATTATTATTGAAAAACTAGCCATCCAAAAAATATAAAAACGGTAACTAGTTCGATAAAGCGGAAGTTCAATTCGTGATGAAACCCCATCATAGTTGATAACATCATTTCTGTATATCAATTTAGTATTATGAAATCAAGCGTGATTCGCCGCCGTTAACGAACATTCCTAGACCATGAATGCCCAATTATTTTTGCGTCATATAGAAAATTCCCCCACCATTCAAATATATTCATTTTTGTGGTCTGCAAATATCGCAGAAGTACTGCATGTGACCCGTTTGATAAAGCTATTAAAATTTCTTCCAACAGGACGTCGGTTCCAAATTTGACTTTTCAGACGATCACTACTACTACTACTACTAATCAAATGAAAGAAGAAACAAATTTTAACCTATGAACGTGTACGAGGACGTTATCAAATTTTACATCAGGTCCTTGAACACGCGTTTTGTTCGGTTACATTAATTTTTTATGTCCAGGGGATGTGAGGGGGAGATAAACCAGGCGACTCATTCTCCGATTCTTCCACAGCTGTGGACCTTATGGCTTCACGTCGACCTGAGCATGCCCAAACGGACGAAAGTGCTCGGATAGCGAATAAAGAATCGCAGAATTAGTCGCCTAGTCTGGTTTTCCCCCCTCACAATTCCTGGACATCAAAAAATACGAAGGAAAAGAAGATCAATATTTTTCATCATTTTAATTTCCAATATGCGAGGATAAATCGATACGTCTTAAATTTTTCAGTTTTAATTTAATGGCGTGTATTCATCTTCTGCAGATCTGCGAGTCACTGCATTTGAGAATGTTCGTATTATTAGCTCCATCATCTATCTGTGATTCCCATTAGTTTATCTGCAATTTATTGCCTATTTATTGACTATTTATATATATCGCTGATTTAAGTTTGAAGGTAAACCTATTTGTTAGAGGTAGGTAAAAGAATCTTAAGGTTTCGTAATAGGTAAATAAAGGGAACTTGATATAAAATTCACCGAAGTCGAAATCGCTCGTTGAAGAAATGCAAGAATAATAATTGTAACATAATCTTTAATTATTGAATTCGGTTATTTTCAATCCGCTCCAAGGAATCGTAGTTTTGATCTGCACCGATTGCTTTTAATTGGATAACGCGAAACCGTGTTAAAATCGTGATTATAGAAAGGACGGTGCGCGATCGTTTTCGGATCTAAGTATCAGGCGCAAAGAATACAGTCATCAAATCATCATTATATCAGCTCAAGGAAACGACACAGAATAGAATGTGAACGGCCACCGACCCACATTCGAAACGAATTCCTTTAGACTACAACCTTCCCTACCCTTGACATTCCGCCAAGTTCCCGCATCATAGAAAACCCGCGACGAATTTAATGTTCGCACTTCAAGAATCGTATATGAAACCGCTCCGGTTCTCATGGTTTTCCGAATGTAGACGAATTTAAGTCAACCTCTTGACGCACTTTTCTATAATTGAACTTAAGGATCGGTTATTAATATCGAGCACTGTAATGAATGTAATGAGCCCATTCGAATAGCGTCTATGTTTGGTTAAAATTGGACTGGATTTTCAAGGAAGAGAAATTCGCTCTTCGGAGGCTGCACGCAACAATCTCCTGAGTCATCTTCAACCGCTCACGAAACCTTGTCAAGGTCGTCTCGGGCTCCAAAATTAGACCGCTCGTCTAGAACGGAATTGACGGGAGAACAACTCATTAAACATAACAGCGCAAGTGATATTTACATTAATTGCTCTGTAAAGTAATTAGGATTCAACGTCACTTTCAACGACGTTAATTGCTTGATGGAAAACGCTTTCACTATAGTTTTTTTATTATTATTATTATTATTTTAATGTATAACAATATTTGTTATTCATATATTTTGACCCACCAAATCCGAATAAGAATTTATTTTAGCTCGTAACGTTTCAAATTGAGATAATTACACATAGGCAACGCTGCAAAATATTTTTTCATTAATCGATGATTCAAGGAGACCATCCACTTGAATAGTAACTATTCCAAACCTCTGAGAATATCTCCACCTTAAAATTTATTCCACATGTACGGGACAAAATTATTAGTTTATCTATAATGTATTTTGATGTGCTGAATACAAATCGCAGTTGCACCAAGCTGGAAGACTTTCGGAAATCTGAGTAAATGATCAAAAAAATGTTTGAACCGTGAAATATTGCAAAAATTATGCAAACGAAAAATTTGCTAAGCTAGCAAATCCGTCTTACGATCAAATGTTTTAATCTTTTTTGCTATGTTTTACTGATTTTTTTTTCATTTTTCAATGTCAACCCACTTAATCGACTCGGGTTGTGCATATCGAAATACGATCTAATTTGTAAAAGAAAACTTTTCGCAAACTTCAATTTTACGATTTTTTGTGATTTTCAGCGTTTTTTTTTTTTTTAACTAAACTAATTAAACTGACTAATTAAATTAACTTCATTGTCGGATTCAGCGGAACAGAATCAATAAAACCGTAATTGACCTAGTTCATAAAAATCTCTCGCTTGTATAACAGTTTCAGTCGAAGTCAAATTTAGCGCATCGAAATAGATAAAAACCACGTATTCCTGGACAAATGTACTAACCGATTTTTAAATCAAGATGCGATCAGGAATAATAAAGTAATGTTCAGGTATAGCAGCGTTTTCCCATCAAAATTGTTCTGGGTGGTTAAAAAAAATAGCGAACTCCTATGAAAAAAAATCGCACTCAAGCCGCTCGTTCGAAACAGGTATGCCTCCAGTTGAGCTGTAAAACTGTGGGAGAGGCAAGACTGGAGTAGGATCTGGTTATCGTATAGTTCGAACGGACTTCCGAAGAGGACCCTGGCCTTTCCGGCCTTGAGAGGGTCGCCCGCTGTTAAGCCGTCAATGCGCCGCTTTCGGTCCGGTTGACCGAGAAAGGTGCACGGCCTCTGTCACACCTCCACCACGCAGTGCGTCATCGAGTGCACTATGCGCTGCATCTAGTTAGAAATAGTTTTCGCTTTAATATTCGATATAGGTTCTACCCTTTTAAAAAATAAAACGCTGGGAGAAAAATTTAAATGCGCTACAATTTTCAACTTAATTAGCGCATGGGATTTTAACAGGTTTCCAGCTTATGAACATTAAAATCCTGAATAGTTTAATAGGTTAGACAAAGATGGACCGAAGATAGGCTAGATGATCGGATAAAATTAATAGAGAATTTCATATAGTATTGCACAGATACTAATTGCATTGTTTGATATTGATATAATAGTTGGTAATTTGGGAATAGCAAAGTCTCTAGTAGTAATTTTTTAATTTGTTTTCGCTACTCTCAAAGCTTTGGGTTGCTACAGAAAATTGTCCACCTTTCAACATTAATTGATTTCTACCTCGAATGGGGCACTCCTGATATTTAATTCACTACTGGAATAAGTTGTTCCTAATGCAATTGAACTCGCATTTGAAAACTGATCGTGAATCTCGACTATCCCATTTGACTTATCCAAAATAAATGCTCTCGGATTCTGAGCTGTCAAATCGCTCAAGTAATGCAGTGCAGCTCCGGATTTCAACTTTTAGCGAATCACACCCACAAACGGTGCAAGCGAACGAGGCGGACCTCTTGCCAACTTCGACAGTCTCGAGCCAAATGCTTCTCAAGAACGGTTCGCTCGTATTAAGGGCAACGGGTTCTTTCGATCTTTCAGTGGCTATCGCGTCTGCCTCTCTTCCCTTCGAGGATTTGGCCATTTCATACTTGACAGGGCCGTTCCATAAAATGTTGAACCTTGCAATTGTCAGATGTTTCAAGCTGTTACTGAGTCGAGAAGAGAAATAACTGCTAATGTAAACAATAAAATGATTATTCGAGCAAAATTATATATTATGCTGAACACGAGAAGCTCATCCAATTTCGCTAAAATTAGCAAACGTATTATCTCAATCAACGTTAAATTTGAAATTTAACCCCACACCTGACACCATGTGACGTTTTTTAATATTATTTTATTAGTTACGAAATTAATTCGAAACTCGGGCACAGATAAATGACACTTGGTTTCTTAGGTTATTAGACAATCGGTTTATTAATCTTTTAGGTAGGTAGGTACTTTTTAACATGTCTCGTCCCTCTGGCACGGTTAGCATAATATGTGACAAATAGTAACCCATCCAATGGAACTCAGGTGTAACATGAAAAACGTAGTCTCCAACTAGAAATTGTATCTGCAGATAGCCTAAATAAACCAACAAACCGTGTTCAACCCTCTACCGTTATCGAATCTCATCGTTGAAGATTCAAACAGAATTTTTTCTTCTTTTGTATCTCGCACCTCTGTCCCATATTACCTTCAATTCTGACGGTACCGCTTTAAAGAGCTTTAAGAGCTCAAAATAAAACCCTCCCTAATCTAATAAAATTATCATGTGGAAAAGCCAATAAAACTTCATTTTCCATCTCGTGCTTTAAATTTCCCAAAAGAAACGAAAATGTTATGCAAATACGGCGACATTTTCATGTAAACGGACTAACCAATAATATCGCAATAACACAGCGGCATATGAAGCAGACTATTAGCAATCGAATTTACAACTCCTGGCGATTTCTTTCGTAGAAGCTGTCGTCTAAAAAGCGAATTTGAACTTACCTGATGGGAAAAGATAAATTCTCTCGCAACCCGGGGTAATAATTTCTTACAGGACGGCTCGGTACGCCCAATATGAATGAGCTACATTCTATAGACCTCATCGATACGGATAAAATAATTCGCACTGGCGATCCTGGATAAACCTGAATTCCCTTGCACGTTCCGTACACAGTCGGTCGTTCAAACCTCTTCGCACGGTGAACGACCAATTAAAATGCTGCAATTTATCAATTTTTTCACCGAGCCGCCCTTACGCTCAATAAATTAAAAAGTTACAGTAGTTGACTTTCGATTCGTCGGCCACATCAACTATAGCAGCTATTGGCGTTAATTCAACGAAACCGACCGATTTCCATCAGATGGATCGACATTCAAAGAATCGATTAAAGGTGTACCCAGACGTTACTCAACTGCACTCAATCCAACGGTGTCAGATTTTTTACTATCATGTTTACATAGTAAATGGAACTATTGTGATCGTCAAAAACGTGGAGAATTCGGAAGAAATTTTCATGCTACTTATACTAAGAAACACTTGCTGAACAAGTAGCTGTTTCTGTTTATCCGTTTTCTATGGTCAAAAAAAGACAAAAGTCGACGTATATCCATGAAAATGAATTCAATTCAATGAAATTTGCAGAAAATGTTCTCCAGATGAATGTGAAAAATTAGCCATTTCCGAGTTTTGGATAATATACAGAACATCCGAAATTATAAGTCATTGTAGTTTTTTCTAATTTGATTTTGACTCGCCATAAAGAGTCAATATTTTTTAACGATTGAGGTCTTAAAATGTTCGTTATGACAACAGAGATGACTCTTGATTGTTATGATAGGCTCACACACCATACTTCTACAGTATGAGCTTTTTTCGCTTTTTCACTGGTGGGTATTTGATTGATTTTTACAGGCCGCAAAAACCAATATATTTTAACACTTAAGGCCCAGAAATGTCTGTAACGGCGAGGGAATGACGCTTGATTTTTATCGTTCGTTACACACACCGTTCTTCCACTTTGTTTTAAAAAAAAATTTTATTTTCTTGCTGTAAAAATGATTATTTCACAGAACCTTACTGTATCGTTTGGCTCACGCACCGTAAATCTGCGTTATTAAGCTAATCCGTGTAACAATGTTGTATTGTACTAGCGTTGCGTGGAATGAAGTTCTCGATATTACAATTGGTTATATACACTTTTCGACCGACTCAAAGATAGAAAAAAATACTGTGTGATCATCGCACATCACTGGTTTATTTATATTTATAGGGTGTAGGGGTCCGGCTAATTTTTCCAGAATCCGATTAGTTTTTGAAGGGGAGGAATTTATAAAGTGTGTTCCTTGGAGCGAAAAGAAATGGGACAGTAAATATATTTCCTGAATTCATCTTCATGTCAAGCTCAAGCTTCAGGAGTATCGATTTTACGATAGCGACTGTTGCTCTATCAATTCCCTCTCATTTTTCCGGGCGCTTTTACCCATTCAGGCATCTTGTGAGCAGTCAAGGCTCTACAATGACTTGAAAACATTCGAAAATATGCAGTTACACCTTTGCCATCGTTCAAACGCTACTCTTTCCAATAGAAAGAGAGTAGGCGCTCTTGATAAATAGGAAGTTCCGGTTTGAAATAATAGCAAGTTCACTACTTGAGGCATTGTGGAGATAATTCGACGATTGAAACTACCGATAAAACGGTTGATTCGGAAGAGAAGCCCGAGGGGTTTCTTACGGTTGAGCGAGGGCGTAGAGGACCCTCCTTACTTGATATAGTAATACGCTAAAGGTACATAAGCACGCGAGGAACAGCCCAAGGCGAGTTAGGTGGAGCAGTTGAGATCAAGGCAGCAGGCGCCACAACGCACACAACATACCAAGCGCGTGTGCGCTCGTATGCGATTCCGTTCGTACGATTGGCTTTCGTTGGATTATTGTTGAAATCTATTTCTATCGCCAAGTCCGGCAAATAAACGGACTCTGGCCGAGATATCTTGAAGCATGCGGTGAGAGACACATTGACACTGCGGAGTCAATAGGTCGAAACTCTTTGTTTTTCTAGTCAGCCTAATGACCGAACATTTGTACAAGTCCGGTGATAATTTACCGCTGTATACAGCCAGTGTATACAGCGCCCTTGCTTGTCATTTTCCTCTTGCAAACTCGAGAATATTATCTCGGCAGGGATACGGTACAGAAAACACGTCATTGGCGTGATCGGGTCAAGATTTCTCGATAGAATTCGAAGGGCGAAAAACTGGGCTACCCAGATTCAGCCCTAATCGACTTTCTCAAATAGGTTATCAAACATGTTGTCGTGCAAACGTTCAGGTGTAGTTGCAACAATTAAAATTTCCAAACAAAAATGAAACGAGAGTGAGATACAGTAATTTTTGGCGACGAAATTCTGTCGGGATCGGGAAGGAGACACTCAAGATTTAACGTACGTAGATATTGAACTTTCTGAATGATATAAATTAGTGAGATGAAGCAAATGAACGTACAGAGGATTATTATTGCAAGCCTTCGCTTAATGAGTAAAGAAAAATTTAATGAGTAAAAAAACAAAAAAATCACTGAGATATCTTAATTGAAACATTGTTGTTGGGATATCTCCAGTGAGACGTCACAGAGACATCAATGATTTATCTCTGTGATATCTTCAGTGAGACGTGGTTGAGACATGTCTCTGAAATATCTCTGGTTAAACGCCTTCAAATTTCTAGCGAAACGTCTCTAAGAGATCTCTAGTGAGAAGTCTCTGAGATATCTTTAAAGAGATGTTTCTGAAAAGTCTTCAGTGAGTCATCTGCGAGAAATTTTCGATGAGTCGTTTCCATAGGGTCCACAGCCCTATGGCTCCGCGTCGCCCTGATGATGCCCGAACGGGCGAAAGTACTCGGTCAGAAAATAAGCAATCGGAGAATGAGTGGCCTGGTTTCTCTCCCCCTCATAATCCACGGGCATCGAAAAATGCGACGACAAGAAAGAGATGAATAATTATTATTCAAACATATTATCTATAAAAAAAAAAATATATTTGAGTATAAAAAGGTGACAGCGTTACACTATGATAAAAACATTCCCACCATGTTATAAGGAATAAGTTTCGTGTTCTCAAAAGAGAAACCCAGAAATTACATTTTACTTTTATTTCATAGTCTCTGATCAAGTTGGCTCGAAGGGGATATGATAATAACATACTTTATTTTTGGTGTAATTGGTTTTGTACAGCTACTGTCTGTAATTTCTGATATTACTTTTAATAACTCTACTTTTACCAAAAGTACTCTCAGAAGCAATACAGAAAATAATGGCACCGAAAAAGCATATGATTGACATATCCTCTTTGTGCCAACTCAATCAAAGACTTAAGGTAAAAATTAAATCCAGAATCTTCCTGGTGAAGGTGATAAGCACGCCTGCATTCTGAGAAAGTTCAATTCGTGCGCTTCGCGCTTTAAAAATTCAAATGCGCGAGAAAAAACTTAGTCGCCGCTCTCCACGTGCCTCTGCAATTTAAATCAATCACGGCATGATGAACGGAGCTGGCATGTCAACTCTTCATTACAGCAACTTGTCTCGAATGAGGTATAACCGGCCTAAGGCGTCAAATGTAAACCAGAGGTAGTGTACTACTGCTGCCGAAACCCTTGGGGTAGTCGTGCGGCATGCAACCATCGGAAAAAAACTATCTCAGATTTCTCACGTGAGCATTCAGCAATGAACCGAATTTTAGAGAACCATCCGTAGACAATTATAGTAATTTGTCAGTCGAGCGAATTTTCGAAGTCCCTATCATGGAGGAAATGTTTGAAGAATATTATAACAATAAAGAAAGATTTTTATATTGGCCCGTAAAAACTCGAGTAATATCATTGTTAGGTACGTATGCATTCTCAAAACCTGAAACTGTAATAAATCTAGAAGCTTCAAAAATACTGACACGGTTATGGTCTCATTCGATTAAGTGTGAAAAATCACATGAATTTCAGTACCCTAAATGCCCCAGTAGATCGGGAATTGATGAGTTTTCGAATTTTTGGCAAGTTCGAGGTCAAATTTGAACGTGACCCTCTGCGCCGATCTCGCTGCCACGAAACCATATTAACTTTATATCATATGAACTAAGAAGCTTAGCCGAGACGAATTTTGTATGATACCTAATAAATGTAAGTATACTAGGGCAAAATTGGCCATCGAATTTCGACCTCAAAACAGATACAAAGTCCGTTTCATTCATCAGAAAATCGAATCCTAGAGAAAAATTTCTATGTATGTGTACATACTTACAATACTCAATCAATTTTTCCGAACGTGTATTCTTCCATAAATTATTCCCAACGTGCCAAATAGTATCATTTTCTGCAAAAATTCTCTAAAAAGGACGTGCAAATAAACAGCAAGAACAAGAAGAGCCCGTCTGAAGTACGACGACCTCAGTTCCTAACTTGAACATTACTCCTCTTGGTTTGATTGGCTTTTTAATTTCCCAAATCGCTTGAGAGGAAAATTCTAACACACACTTTACCGATTTGATCGTTTACGTCTCAATAAATCATATAAAATTCTAATGTAAAATAAAATAAAATTACATCTTGCCGTTTTATTTGTTGCTTCGGACGATATTTGAAGCTACACTATAAAATTTTCATTTTTTGAACTTTCAAAAATTTATTTTTACCCGAAGAATATATTTACTCGAGATCAAAAGAAATGCGAAGATTTTAGCAACCTCATAATAGAATTTGCAATTGGTTTCCCTTCCTCGACGCATATAATCGCATCGTTTTTACTTGTGTGCACCTGCGATTCCTTTCACTGTTAGCAATCGAATATTGCGCGTTTTTATTCGCCATCGCCTATTTTAATCTAATTTCCAGCATTCGCTATAGCTTTCGATATTTAATTATTACAAGGCGATATGCATATGAGCGCGAAAAAATCGGATGGAGTAAGAAACCGAAATAAGCGCTCAAAACTTGCACAACCGGTGTCCGGTGTCGCGGAATTCTCTGTGGCCTGTATATTAATGAATCATCGATAATTAGCGTTAGAGTTGACACCGTAGCCCAAAGCCACCGCTACGGCAATTTTCTGAAGAAATCCAATTAATCATTAAATGCTATCTTCTGCTCCTTCGCGAGGAAGTATGCGGCTGGTGTGAAAACTGTCGAGGTACTACAAATTATACTAATCTATAGTAAGTGACGGTATTAGCTGCTCGGTGGCCACGTTTTAGTATGAAATCTTTAACGAGAATGAACTTTAGAAAAACTATACTACTATTTTCTAGTTTCTTTCAATCAAACGGTTTAAATTGTTTATAACAAACGTCCAAAGACTTCCATTTGGTTTGTTATTGAATAAAAAGTCCTAAAACAAGGGATGAAAATTTAAAACTCTCAACCTCAAAACACGCAACCAATTAAGAGTAAGAGCCGCTGCGGCTGAAAAAAATGTTCCGAAAAACGAAACCTTGAAACCCACAGCTGAAAGAGTGCCAGCGTTCGTAAGATAATTTCTCTTTTGAGTCACCAAGGACGCTAAGGTGGCTAATTGGCCTAATTTAGACGAAAAATCCCCCTGTCAGTTATTTCTGACGGTGTGATTGGTTGGAACGCCAATCATCCAAGAAATCCAATCGAATGAGTGATCTTGGAAACGGATAATTACTTACGATGAAAATACATTAGCAAATCTCTGGTGAACGAATTCGAAAGCAGAAGACAGTACAGAAAAGGTGCGTTTGCCAGAAAAATATCTTCAAGAAAAAACAATAACAAGTACCTACTAGTAATATTTTATTAATAGTAATTTTGTTTTAATTGGGTCATTCAAATTAAGTACTTGATTGGTACGAACTCATTTCTTACGAAACTGTGATATATGAACAGCATGGAATTGAATTTGTGGTGAATTTTACAATGAAAGGCAACCACGATGGAAATAATCCAAATCGTCTCATATACCTTCCTTCCAGGCTATTGCATTGGCTCTATTTAAACCTCAACAGTTGCGGTATCTCGTTTCAATAACGGCAAGCCGAAAAATGAGCCCCCTCTCGTACTGGCCTATAATTTCCAGCTGGTAATTACGCGAGCTCACCTCCCTAAAAGCCGAAAAACATCCGCCGAGGCGAAACGAAATTTTTACAAGCCTCCGACCAACTTGGGGCACTTACTTTGGGGCCCGTTGGCCAGGAATTGTTGCGAAAACAACCAATAAGTCTATGTCGCCCCGTGGCGTGGCCTCGCACAAAAGCGACCGGTCAAATTCGCCCTTGAGCGATAGCCCACCGAGACCGAGTCTTGAAATTACCTTATATTTGGCAAACAACGAGTGCAGTTCGACTGGAACTCTACCGAAAGGCTCGCTTCACTTTTACAATCCATTCATCGACTGCAACAATGATGTCGTTTTGAAAATTCGTTTTACTGTTTAACCACTATCTTTTAACAACGATAAGAAAAACGCTGCAAATGATTTGTACACTGGTTTATTATTCCTTCGCTTCAATAATGATTTAAGAAGGCTATCCATTTGTGATAGTAATTATTCCGAGCATATTATTTGTGAACGTTCCCACCGAAGATCGCTTAGCAACTGATGTTACTTTAACCATTTTTTATTTTTCTTAAAATTTCCAAATTAAATGCTGAATTTTTTGCCTTACGGTATAGTTGAAGAGAGTGTTCGACGAGCATTCCAACGAGTACAGAACGATTTTTATAGCTCCCAAAACTCTCGAGTTATACCCACATGTCAAATTTCTGGAAATCTCCCAAATTCGACACAAAAGCTGTGATAACTCGAGAACCAATAAAGCTATCGACCCCGCGATGGTCTCATTCGATTCAGCGTTCAAAAATCTATAGAAATTGATACCCAATACACCTTTTCCTAAGAAACCTTGGAAAATACGAATTTTCTCCCCCTCAAAACCCTCCAAAAATACCCTTAAAATTGAGCTACCAATCTGATTCAAGAATTGGGCCGTTGTGAGACAGAGATTGATTTTTGATGAAAATTTCAAAAATGTAGCTATATAGTTTGGCCGGAAAAGTGTGTACGGCGGACAGACAGAAATTTTTTATTGGATATTCGGGTTCTAAGTACATGCCTTGAAACGTAAAACATCAAATTTTGACGGGGGTTAGAAAAAAATTTCTTGGGTGGTTACAATGGTTTATTATAATAATAAACCAAAATGTCGAAAAATTGACTTGAACAGTATGAAAACTTATGTGGAAATGATGGTACAGTGCTGCAGTCGCAGCCGTTATTTCAATGGCAGTTCTGAAATATTATTTTTTCACCCATAGCAACCGTCAATGCTTGACAATGTAATCGCTTGGCAATCAAGTAGCTGTTGTAATTGGATACTTGGCAAACAGATTGCCTGGCGATAAGGTTCAACTCGCAGCCTAACACTGATAATACGAGGAATAATAAACCATCATTAACTCAATAGATTATCGCAATCTCAGCAATCAAACGCACCTGTCGTACAAGTAATGCTTCGCAATATAAGGTACATCGCTTTGACCAAGTCAATCTGCTCTCAACTAAGTCAGTCGGGTCTTATCCTCGTGCTTACATTAGATGGAATGGCTTCACGGAAGGATATGGAGGGGGAGACTAGTTCGGAGTTCTAATAGTTGAAATACGTATTTTGACCGTATTGTATTTTATTATTTCGTACCGTATAGTTTTAATTTTTATTTCCTCACAATTTTATCCGAACTGTTCTCTGCTACATTTCAGGACATACATCATTCGAACTAAAATCCTCAATAATTTCCAAAAAATAAATTCAGATTACTGAATATATCCAAATGAAGATATAGAGACCCCAGCTTTTCGACTAAAATGAGCAGATATTATGAGCTATGCATTTCAACGAGACGAGCTCTACGCTGATTGTAGGTGTTACCTTATTTACTTACTAGAAAACTAGAAAATACAATTCAAAGATCCAAAAAGGCCCGTTTAGAGGCGAAATCATCATTATTTCTTCATCAATCTTTTCTTTAAAAATACGCACTGGCAATCCATCGTAGGTTTTTGGGTCCCTAGATTCTTCTCCAAAAAAATATTTCCTTCGCTTGGACGTGGGCAAGAAAATATTGGAAGATTGTTTAGCGTTGAGGGAAGTTCAGATATTTTTTACTTGTTTTTTGCATAGTAAATTGATGTATCGGGATCGTCCGAAAAGTTGAATTCGAAACGTACTGACTGAACTGACTGAAGCCCTCATGGCCCACTTATCCCATTTGCCCGGAAATGATTTATCCTAAAATATCTTACTGCAAAAACAGAAATAACCAGTAGGCTACATTATACCAATGGAATCTCAACTAGAAGTGCAACGGATGTGAATAAGAAAAAGTTTTCTTAGTGCTTTACTCGGAAACACTTTACGAACAGATGTCAATGAGTCAAAAAAAGAAGAAAGTCGTCATATCTAAGTGCTAAACCAACGAGATTCAATGAAATTTTCAAAAAAAGTGCTCCCAGCGAATGTGCAAAGTTAGCCGTTATTGAATTTCCGACAATACGCAATACTTCTGCAATATAACCGTTCGAAGATTTTTCTATTTTGATTTTTTAAATAAAAATCAATGCTTTTAATCTTTCAATGTTTGTTACGACGAGTGAATGACGCTTCGACACATATTACTTCCCCTTAATTCGCATTTTCGATACTCTATTCGAGCGTTTTTCGTTTTGGGTCTCTGCTAAAAATACCTATTTACCGAATTAAACGCGGAAGTACTGTTTGATCTATTCTCACGAATGGCTTTTAATTTGGACGAACCGAGTATAGGATGCAACTGCATTATTTCTTAAGGGCAAATTGCCGTTCTGTCCCGAAGCTAAGGAGCTTCATGAGAGGCGATCCTTGGCTCCTGATTTCCAGTAGTGGCGGCCGCAGAGGGCGGGGCCTTGATTTAGGACGTCGCCGAAGATATTTCTTCTGCCCAGTTCAATGTGGCAACCCCTTGTTATCTTACCTTACCAAACCACCATCCATCTACCTTGCTCTGCTGGTATTCCCTATCGCAAACCCCCGTTCAACCTTCGTCTCTCCTGACCGATATGTTTCAATTGTAATGGCCGCCCCAGAGGAGAATTTGATTTAGTGCTTCATTTGATTCCTGTCCGAGTTAGCCGTTGCTGCGAGGGAGCCGTCGAGAATTCATGTTTGAGCTTGCAGAACAAACAATTCGTCTGAGCAGCTTCTATGCGACTGTTTCGTCATGTTGAAAAATACAAACTACTGACACCGGAAATGGCCGGCATTACAAATGGGCAGCGTGGTAACAAAGTAACAGACTTGATGGCTCCACGTCGCCCTGAGGATGCCCGAATGGGTGAAAGTGCTCGGCAAGCTAATACAGAATTGGAGAATGAGTCACCTGGTTTTTCTCCCCCTCACATCCCCCGGACATCAAAGTAACATAAGGTAACCTCTCGAGTACCATGTCTTTTTTTTCGTTGTTGTTATATCAACTATAATGTATCATTTATACAATAAAGTTATCAAATTTGAAAAAAAAAAAGTAACTGCATTTGGCTCCGGAGGTCCCATTTGGCTTCCTCCTACTTGCTGGCCCAATTGAAAAATATCTGATCCTATTAGAAATTTGATATAATTTATTTGAAGTGTAGTGTCAAATGTAAATATAATTGGGGATACGTTCGTGATCCCTATTATCCGCACTTCAGTTTGATAAGGAAAACAAATCTATTAAAGAGAGGTGGGAGAGGAATCATTATAAGTGAGCTCCATCATTGAACATGATTCGATTTCCTCAACCAATCTTGCCGTTTATACCAAAGGCAGCCTGACATACACATGACCAAACAGACACTTCTTCAGAAAGTTTTCTCAGTCTGAGACTTTAATAAAATATTTCTCTAAATTCACCTCAGTTCCTAAGTCAACTTTTAGGTCTGTCTCAATATTGATTATCCCAAACTCCAATTCGTATTACTTTTTTTAAATTCGGTGATTCTGAAATTAGTTTCTTAGATTTTGATTTCGACAACTTCGATGAATTGAACATGAAAATTAAAACGAATCACGAAAGGGGTGAGACATGACGGCTTTTGAAAATTAAGAGAGATTTATCGTAGCCTTCTTCAACTGAATTAGTAAAATAGACTCTGGCGATTTGGAAAATGTTCCATCATTCATCTTAGCATCGTTGACCAAAACGGGCTCTTGGTCGTCCGTCTCATTAGTCCTGCCTACATCTTATCTGCTACCAAGAGACCTATGCAAATGTAGACGAACGACAAAGAAGGAACCTAGCTGGGCTAGGCGCGATTGATCTTCGCCGTTAGATCTGATCATTTGTGCGCCTTGATGCACTCCGGCGATTTCCATCGATTTCTTCTATAATGTGCCTATTGACTCCGGCAAGAACAATCATCACGTGAAAGCGGCTGTTAACGAGCGAGTGTTGCTAGAGAACTAGAACACTCTATCGTCAGATTTACAAGAACAACAAAACCCGTTCATGTGACTTGTATTTTGTGCCGATATTTCGTTCGCGTTATATTATGTGATTAATCGGGTTCATTATTCATTTCTCTACTCTATTTTTTTTAATAGACCAGGAAGATAATTTCCACAAAATTATGATGTTTTACATTTTAAACAATACGTAGAATTTGAAAATGAATCCGTTAGAAGTGCTAAGTTTCAACCCAAATGTTCCTAGACGAGTAGATGTGTTGATCGTCATTCTCTTTCCTTCACCGATCGCATTTTCTTATATCAGCGGACAATAGTCCTTTGAATGTCGGCGTTGGCTATCCTTGAGCTCGGTTTCGTCGAGAGAGCAAAAAATTGAAAAATTTCCGTCCCTTGTGACTAGAGGTGTAAAAATCTCTTCACTTCACAAGCCCGTTGCGTTGGCTCCGAGCTGTCAGGTCGAGAAAGGGTTTTTGTAAAAGTTGTCAAGGTTCACAACCGCCGACACATATCGGACTTGTTGCGCAGTTGTAACGATTCGTAAGTTCTGGACCCAGTTTCTCATTTTCTCGACTTGACATCATATACCAACAATTTTATCGCGCGCTACGTAAGTCGCGGAACGCAGGTCACTCGTAGTGGCAGAATCCAAATGAATTCTGATATCGCATTACCGCAAGGAATCGCTCGCCGTTTTGTAACTTGGTTTGAGGTGCAGAAAGGAATCTCTTAACCAGAAACATTCCATAAGTTTTTTGATAAAAAGGGATTTACCTCTGGAGATTTAATTGCAAATCATTATCGAGAGAGTTTTTGGAGTAGAGTTTGTAAAGAGACAATTTCATCTTGAAAAAACGGGTAAAAATTATAACAAAATCGATCCTCTAAATCGTGATATATTGCGTCTATTATCTTCACTGTATTATGCTTTTTATTAGTCACCCTTCTATTCAAAATATTTTCGTCCTACACAGAGAACCAAAAATATTTTCTTTTGGTCGAGTCGTCGAATGGTTGAGGGCGAGAAAATAGAGTAAAAATGTAGATACTACTAAAATACTACTAGTTAACATTTCTACCTCTAATTAATTATCTCCGAATTTCTATGATCCTACTTATACACGAGGGTTTTCATTTTCAGGAATTTCATTTTTAGGGCCAATTCGCCATAGGTTTGTTCACCCGAAAATCCAGATTTGCCAAAATGTATTCGGAATATTTTGTAGGGGATAGTAGACGACAAGAAAACAGTCCACGGTCCACGGCCTGGATAGTCTTCTCTCCGTTCACGTGTCGACCATCGAAAAGAAACTGAAAGTTGATCCAGCTTAGAGTTTCCCTTTTGATAATCAATAATCGCAACTATTAAAATTAAAAAAATAATGGAATAAATATTTATTGGACTTGATGGTGAGTTCGATTCCTAGGTAAAAACGCTGCAAATGATTGTACAGTGGCTTATTATTCCTTCGCTTTAATAATTTGAGAAGACTATCCATTTATGACAGTAATTATTCCGAACATTTATTTGTGAACGTTCCCATGAAAACAGATCGGTACCTATAGGAAAAAACTCCGTAGCAATTGTAATTTTAAACTTTTTTATTTTTTCTTAATTTCCAAATTTAAACCCCCTCAAAACCCCCCAAAATACCCTTAAAATTGAGGTAGTGATTCGGTTAAAGAATTGAGCCATTGTCAGGCCAGATTGGTTTTAGGTGAACATTGCAAGAATTTAGCTTTTATTGTTTCGTCAGAAAACAATTGACAGCGTAGTGCGGACGAACCTCACTCGAGGGTAGTGTCCTTATCACTCCTATATATTTATGGTATATATGTATATAGTATATAATATAGTATACAGTATATATTTATATATAGCATATACTATAGGTATAGGTAGGTAGTATTAGTTAGGTAATTATTTGTGTATGGAGAGTGGGAATCTATAGGTATTTCTTAGTAGGTAGTACTTAGTAGTAGTTGCTATAACTTGGTATGTAGTTGGTGGTGTTTGAATGTACTTTGTCTCATAAAGTATTGGGTTTTTCAACTGGAGCAAAGTTGTAGCTGAATTAGATGTAACAACTTTAAGTTTTCCAAGATTTGTAACTTGCACAGTGGATAACTCAAACAAAAAGTCGTCAATTCAGATGTTTGAATATACCAAAAGATAGGTAATTTAATTGTCCACATTTTCCCAATGTAATGTACCTATCCATTTTACAACCGTTTTTGCGTTATTCTACAATAATAGTGGACTATACACGAAAAAAACCACTTTTTTCAACTTAAAACGTTCTTTTCATCTATTTAGTGCTGAAGAAACAAAGAATGAACCATATATTATTGATATACACATCATCAAGTATCATTATGCTGAATTTGAGCTAAATCTATTCCAAAAAATTTTTTGCGAAAACTCCAAGGGGGTACCCTGCGATTTTTTTCAACCGAACAGTTAACGATTTTTTACTCCCCTCTCAATACAGATAAAAATCTGAAACTTTCAGGGAAGTTGTGTCTTACCAAGATGTATTTTTGTGATTTTTTTTATTTCTCGGAAAAATCTGCAAGTTGTCCAAAAAAATCGGTTTTTTAAAGCTCAAAAATTGGACTTTTACCGTGATTTTCGGGGTCAAAATAAATGCGAATCAATTGTTTTATTATGCAGGAGTCTTCATTTGAACCCCTTACATACGTACATAGCAAAAAATTTGGTGAAAAAAATTTAAACAGAGCCAGAGAAATTTATTTCCGTAAATCGAGTTTTTCGCCGGCCGGCTCCGCTGGCATCGATAATAGTGAAAAATTAAATTTTCGTTTTAAAGCGATTTTCAAAGCTATTCTTATAGGAAATTTAACGCTGAATCCGAATATGACGTCAAAACGGCGGAAATTTCACGACAACTGTCAGTTTTTCCCGTTTAATACTACGCCACTCCTACGTTTTTCAACTTTGAAATTCCGTTGCAAATACTTAAGCTTGGTTCACATGTGTCCGTAAAATGCTTTTTATGCGTTTGCGTTGAATCCGGCAAAACGTGGTGGGGACATCTAATCTCCGCCCAATGCGATGCGGCCGTTCATAAGCATATTTTGCTTTGCGTCTGCCTCTGTCCGTCATCCGATAATTGCTAAGCGACTGACTGAACGTTTTCAGAAGTGCTTTCTATTTCATTGCCATCACTGATTTCTTCAACTTCAATTTAAAGAAAGGTAGGTAAGTGTTCATATTCAAGTCGTATTTCAAAAAAATATTTTATATTAATATAAATAATAGTATTTTCAATTTATAATAATGTAAATAATAATATTATCAATTTATAATAATGTAAATAATAATATTATCAATTTATAACTATGTAAATAGATTATCAATTTATAATAATGTAAATAATAATATTATCAATTTATGATAATGTAAATAATAATATTATCAATTTATAATAATGTAATAACTTGACGATTTCTATATTCGGATATTTTCATTTTTTTATTTTGTTTTCAGGCGCTCACCTACATTATATTCATGGCTAGTGGTTTCGACCCCACTGGGACAGAGTTCAACATATTATACAATAAATTATAAGTAAATTGTCAATAAGTGAGGTTGAATAATGAAATAATGACAAAAATAAAAGGTTTACAAAGCAATTTATTTTTTCATCAATTATACCTAAATTGTCAATAGGTGAGGTTTCATAATGATTATAATGACAAAAACCAAAGTTTACAAAGCAATTTATTTTTTAACCAGGTAGGTATGGTACCATGTACTCTTTTTTGCAGATAGAGAAGAACTCGTTGAAGCACGAGTAGGGTTGATCGTCAGCGATTCTGGAAAAAAAATTAGAAAGGTGATAAATCATCAACTTCAGCTTAAATATTAGGGGAACAGTATGCGCATTGCATAAATATTAAAGTGACGAAACAAATTGAAAATTAACAAACAAAAATTATGAATAAACAGACCGATGTAAATTAAGCTCTACAGGACCGTGATATACACACTTACACTAGATCCATAGAATGGAATCATGATCAGAAAAGATAATCAATTAACTGTAAAACTCTAGTCAATATTCAAACTCAAATAATTAATACTTTCGTGGATGGGAAAAAATGTAAGTACTCACGTGTTTTTGGGGTAAGCGACTCTTTAAAAAAAGAGAGGCTTGCTAAATAGGGCGACTTCACTTGATGTTAGGCCCCCATTCGTATTAAGAGAAACCCCTTTTCTCGTTTCATTTCTTTCATAAAAAGATCTCTAATTGATGTCCACCTCATTTTCACCAGCTCACCTGGAATATCGAGAAATGACGAGATAGTAATACGAATTCTTTTCAACGCCGGCCCCAGTAGTTAAAACAGCATAGCATGGTAAATTGGAGGTCAAAAAATAGTTACTCGAATTAGGTGTATATAATTTCAAAAATAAAAAATTCTTACCGTCTTCTTGGCCGACTGCAAGAGGTAATTCCAACAACTTTTTGGTGAGCTCAATATTCCGGTAACTCAAAAACAATTTTGTTGAAATCAGCGAACGTAGATGACGACATTGCAACCAATTAATTCACAATCACATATCACAATCGCGACGAGCGCACATCAAGACGGAAAAATGTGGATCGGCCATTAAAGATAACGCTATCAGGCAACTGGAGGACGCTAGTTGCGCGTAGCCCCGAGCGCAGATCCGTTCGTCCGTCATTGCGGAAAATATTTAATGAAAGTAATCGGATGCGTTTGCATTTGCGGCAGAAACCACGCCCACATCGAAATTTCGACAGCCAATGAATAGGCCGAACGCATTTGACGTACTTGACGCAATACGCATGAAACGCATTGTACGGACACATGTGAACCTAGCTTTACAGTACTGTTCAAATTTGATTAATTAATGATTCCTACAGGAAATTAGACGTAGAATTCGAATTTAAAATGAAAACAAACAAAATCGAACGATTATTAATATTTTTCGAATTTTTTTCGATTTTCATACTTTTGAAGTTTCAACTTAGGGATTTTTTTCGTCACGTTCCCGAAATGGGAACGATTAGGTGCTGTAGAAGAAAATGAAGAAAATTTAATTTTTTTTTTTTTAATTTTTTAAGATCATTAAGAACATTGAGAACGAATTTTTACTCGTCTTTCACTACAGATAAAAATCGGAAATTCTTAGAAAAGTTGTATCTTACCAAAATGCGTTCTTGTGATTTTTTTTATTTCTCGGAAAAATCTGCAAGTGATTAAAAAAAATCAGTTTTTGATAGCTCGAATATTGGACTTCAACCATGATTTTGGGGTCAAAATTTATGTGAATCAATTGTTTTATTATGCAGGAGTCTTCATTTGAACGCCTCACACACGTACATGGCAAAAAAATTTAAACAGTGCCACAGAAATTATTTTCCGTAAATCGAGTTTTTCACCGGCCGAAATCTCGAGCTCCCGGGCAGCGGTAAGAGTGAAAAATTAAATTTTCCTGGGTTGGTGTGGGGGAGAAGAACTAGGCGACATATTCTCCGATTTTTTATTTTTTGGCCGAGTACTTTCGCCCCTTCGGGCATCCTCAGGGCGATGTGGAAATACTTGCAGAACTGCTCAAATTTCATTAATTAATGATTCCTACAGGATATCAAACGTAGAATTTGAATTTGAAGAGAAAAGTACCTATCAAATTCTAACAATTGATACAATTTTTCGAAATTTTTCAACTTTCATATTTTTGGAGTTTCAACTTTAGAATTTTTTTGCCACGTTCGCGATGTAAATTACCCAATTGTGTCCATGCATTTTGTTCTACTGGAGCCAGTTGAATAACTACGTTAAAACTGGAACTGGCGCCAGTAGATTGAAACTGGTGGTAGTGGACTGCAACTGGTGCCAGTGGACTAGAACTGGTGCCAAAGGGCTGGAACAGGTACCAGTGGATTGGAACTGGTGCCAGTGGACTGGAATAAATTAGTGCCAGTGGACTGAGACTGGTGCTAGTGGACTAGTACTGGTGCTAGTGGACTGGAACTGGTGCTAGTGGGCTGGAACAGGTGCTAGTGGACTGGAACTTGTGCCAATGAGCTAAAACTGGTGCCAGTGAACTGAACTGGTTCCTGTGAACTGTACTGGTGCTAGTAAGCTGGCTTCCAAACCGCTTTAGTTGGTTGGTGCCAGTCAGCTGGACTTCGGACTTGGGTAATCATGGACAAGAATCTGTCTATCTAACTCAGTAGAGAGGAACTAGCGCCAGTGGATTTTGACTGGCGCCAGTGGATTGGAACAGGCGCCAGTGGATTGGAACTGGTGCCAGTGGACTGGTATAAATTAGTGCCAATGGACTGGAACTGGTGCCAGTGGATTGGAACTGGTGCCGGTGGACTGGAACTGGTGCCAGTGGACTGGAATAAATTAGTGCCAGTGGACTGAGACTGGTGCTAGTGGACTGGAACTGGTGCTAGTGGACTGAGACTGGTGCCAGTGAACTGAACTGGTTCCTGTGAACTGTACTGGTGCTAGTCAGCTGGCTTCCAATCCGCTTTAGTTGGTTGGTGCCAGTCAGCTGGACTTCGGACTTGGGTAATCGAGGGCAAGAATCTGTCTATCTAACTCAAAGGCTTACGAACTGCTATCATGGAAGTACTTCTTTATGGTCACAGTTTTCCCTTGTAAAAGAATTCGAGGTAAGGATATGAATTGAAACTCGTGGTCGGTCATGCTTTCGATCCTTCGGAGGCGCTCACATCCACGCCCGTATGACGTCATTGATACTCTAGTGACTGGAGGGAGTCGCCATTCATCGCGGTCTACTAGTAGGGGAGCCCCTCTTCCGTCTGGTTTAGCTCCCAGCTCCTTCAGCCTCTGTCTCCGCTTTGTCGACAATTCTCCCTTCCTTCCCCTCGATCCCAGTCCCGCCTGCCCCCATTCTGTTCTTCGAATCGGAAATTTTCCATTCCTGTGATGGTGATTTCTTTTTCCTGTTCGTTTCCCGATTATGGCTTACGTCAACGTCGCCGAGTGGAAACCTGACCAGGTCACCGAATGGTTGAAAGGTGAGCGAGATTTTGTTTTTCGCGGAAAGGCTATCTATCGCTCTGAGAACGGACGATACCGAGCAACAGTCCGAGTGAAGTGTGTGACCTTTAGGTTGCCCTGCCTGTCATCCCGATCAGAGGGGTAGTTTCGATTGATTTTTTCCACCCATTCATAAAACGCCACTCCTACGGTTTAATTCAACCCCCACCCGGTTTCTTGCGTCTCCATTACCCCGAGTTTGCACCTTCCGAAACCGTAAACGACAGCGAAAATACCGAAAATTACATTTCCTCTACGCGAATTTCAGGTTTGGACTCGACGATTCTGCCGTACATCCAATCTTTCCTCAACAACCGCATAACCGGGCAGCAAATTCTCGGATTCGGCCCGAGCGATTTGGAACACCTCGGCATCAGCAAAATCGGACACCAGGAAGTCATTTTGGAAGGAATCGAGCATCTGAGAAACATAGTAAGTGTTCCGATAATAAGATCCAATCTGGACTTAACGGTTGTTGTGTGTTGTGTCCTACTTTCGGCCAAAAACTGCTCACGATAATACTTCCTTCCCCGCACTGTCAAACTCTTCGAATGTTTTGTTTTGGTTCGATGCTCTACGTGAAACTCTCACTGATGCTCGAAGACATTTCTTCTCCGGAGGCCCCTACTATTCTTCCCACGCCCTACCGAGCAGCACGTAACGTCTTCGTTTTACGTAATTTACCACCGTCCTATTTTTTCCCTTGCAAGTGACTGAGGACTGTTCCATGCTAGTATCAAGTGAAAGCGTTCCTTGTAGATCATAGTGTTCCCGAGTTGAAAGCGGTGCCGATTTACCTAACAGATATCTGGTCATATTTCGAAAATCCGTTTCGTGTTGCGGTTTTCCTCGTAAATATCGCGATATTACGAATTTGAAATTTTCTCAAGATCGTTTTCGGTATTGTAGCTGCTCAATTTGTTCCAAAAATTGACAATCTCCAGCCGTATGAATTTATTTCGTAAAAAGTTCGGTAGTTTGTGAACCGTGGAGCAGCCCGAAATTCGTCACAGGCCCTTTTAAATCGCACGAGTGAGTGGACAATCTACATCTATCCGTGAATTGATAGAGGAATTTAAAAATCGCCTTATTTTATTGCCTGGTATCGAGTATGAAATCCAGAACGTGTTTTATGGGTTTTTACTGTATATCTCTCGTTCATCTTCAAAGAATGCCGTATCACTTAAAGCACTAACCTATTAGCAGATTAAAGCAGATATTTCTGTGTTTGTATGCTTGGAAAAACCAAGTTTTCGATTTCGCAAGATGAGATTTTTTTCGATAACTATAAAATTAGACTTATTTTTTGTGTATGATGTGATGAGACTGAACACAGATTGAAAAATCAATGTAAGAAAAAATCCAGTGGTGTGCATAGATGCTACAGTACTTCCATATTTGAGTTGTGAACAGGTATAATAATTTTAATACTCAAGAAACTCATTCAAAGGCTGCAACTGAGTTACCTACAACTGTTATTGAAAAAACTAGTCAGGTGAACCAAAAATAGGAACACTCACGAATTATGTTAATAATGCAGAAGTGGAGCATGTTGTGAGCCTAACATATCGATACAAGTCAAGTGTGAAATGGTATAATTACACGTGCAAGGAAACCAAAAAATATAAAACCAGCTCAGAAGGGAAAATGAGATGTTTATCACTCGTCTTTGAAAATATTTGAAAACCTCAAGCATTCAATAATATTTATTATTTTAGCCAGTAGAAGATACCCTCAAAAAAAGCTCCCAACTTGGGTGTATGGTGTGTGAGGCAATGTCAAAATCAAACATCTTTTGCTTGACATAAAGAACATTTTAAGACTTAGCCAACGAAAATATTAACTATGAGAAAAAAAAGAAAAAACCCAGAAGAATATTTTACTGCTCGGAAATACTGCAAAATTCAATCTCATACTTTTAATGCTAGAACATTTTCTGAAAATATTGAATTAAATTAGAATGGTTTTTCTGAGAGATATTACAATAATTGACACTTTTTTTACCCTAAGAGACGGAAGCATGAACAGATAGACACACCAACGAACGCAAAAACTATTGTTCTCAAAGTCAGCAGAATGCTCTAGGGGCAGGCGTGCGAACCGTTCAAGTAAAGCAGACAGATGAACCAAAAATAGAAAAACGCGCATTGGGTTAAAAATGTGGAAGTGCAGTATGTGAGCCTAACATAATGATACAAGCCAAGTTTTGTGAAATGTGATCATTTTTATAGCAAAGTCACCCAAAAATGTATAACCAGCCTTGAAGATGGAATTAAGCGTCATTCGAAAATGACGTAAAAATCGAAATAGTGAAAAAACCGCATAAGGCGAAAGTACTGTGTGTGATCTGATATAGAAGAGTGATTGATATAGAAAACAAGTTTTTTGAAAATGTGTCATTTTTATTGCGAGGAGAACCAAAAATTCGAAAACGCTTCAATAAAATAATTGTAAATGCTCTTTTCGGGGAATTACTGTGTGACACAAATAATAAATATCAAGCGACGTTCAGCTGACATAAAAACAAATTTAACTTCGCAGTCTGTAAAAGTCAAAATATTGTCACTATTAAAATCGGCCGTCTTTCAATCGTCCTCCTAGATATTCCAAAACTTTGAGCTTTGCGGCCGAAATCAAAATACTAAATACGCACTAGTGAAATAGCGAAAAATGTTCATAATGTGGAAGTACTGTGTGTTAGCCAATAGATAAAAAATCAAGGGTGTTCGCTTGCCCTAACGAATATTTTGAGACCTCAAACGTTTGAAAATTATTATACGTGTTATAATAACTACTGTTATAGCTTTTAAAAATCAAAAGAATTTTTGACCCCTTCTCATGAGTTTTGATTTTCCCCTTCAAAAATGTTGAATCCGAATATTATGCTTCTCGAATGTAGCTTGAAAATCCTGCAAAACCTCTGGTCAGCTAAAACTCCTAACGGAATTGCGTACGAAATAGATACGTTGATGAGCTGTTCATTTCGCCAGCCTCATTAGTTTCTTATCTCGGCAGATAGCTCGCTTAGCAATGGCCTTGGAGATTAACTTTTTTCCAAGTCGGTGCGATTTCTTGTCCCGCTATGAGAAATATTTGTCTTCGAGGTGTTTGTGAGCTGAACGTCACGATAACATTCACATCTTCCAGGCGTATCATCGGTTCGTCGATTTTTAACCTGCCTCCCTTATAATAATTTGAACTTGATGAATTTAAAATAGCTAGTTTTCTATTGTTAATTTTGCTGTTTTTCTGCGCTGCTAGAATTTCATCAAGTTCATTCTTTAACAAGAATTCAATTATTTCTGTATGATGAAAGAGCCTGAACGAGAGAACACCATAGACCCCCACTAGGCGATCCAAAATTAATAATAAATATCAATATGGATATATTTATCGGTTGCTGCCTAATTTTGAACACTCGATTCCAACAGAAACAAAACCTGCCTAAATTTTCGTCAGCACTTGTAACTTACGTTGTAACTAGGTTAGATTTATTATTCAGTAATAAACCGTTGTACTTAATCGCTCACGAAAAAATGTTTCTAACCCCTTCAAAATTTATTGTTTTAAGTTATAAAGCATGTGAATCAGAACGTCCAATAAATAAAAAGTCTGCCCATCAGCCCTAAACACCTTTCTGGGGAAACTATAATAGCTAAATTCGTGAAACTTTTACCAAAAATCATTATTGGTCTGACAGTTTCTCTATTCTTTAGCCAAACCGCTAACTCAGTTTTGAGGGTGGTTTCGAGAGGGGGGAAATGCGCATGTTTTTGAAACATAGCTGTGCGCCGAATCGAACACGACCATCACGGAGTCGATAGCTTTAATGATATTGTGGTTATCGTTGTTTTTTTGTGAAATTTTCGAGATTATGAGATTATTGGCAAAATGGTATAACTCGATCATTTGTGGAGCTGTAAAAATTATTCCAACTCGTTGGAAAGCTCGTGAAAAACTCTCTTTTTGTATCGTTAGTATAAAATATCGTTAATAATTTAATTTTACTTCAAATTAAGAGTTGAGCAAATAAAAATATTTTAAATTACGATGGTTGCCAAGGTTTTGCCCTTAGTTACCAATGAATACCTGTAACAAATAAGATAGAATTGGAGCAATCTATCCGCGCTATTCAACCTTTATAAAAATTTTGTTGAAGTAATATCGATGCCTCGATAGTACAAATGGAATAAACAGTCAAATAAACGTGAGATAAGTGGCGAATAATTCAAGTATTAACTAGGTAACTAATTGAGAACTGTAAAATAGCTCTTATTAATTTACCTTTGAATGAGTATTTGAGGAAAAGCGGTACAATGTGCTGCGACTATAATTGAGACTTGCGATTTTATTTAGTTCTGTTCCACCAAACATATTAGGAGATTCTATTGAATTGTAAGCAATCTCGGTTTTTTTTTTTTGTATTAGATAGGTCTTTTTTTTTAATTTAAGTTGAGAAAAAATATTGATACATATTTCTTTTCACTCTCATAGAAACCGCAGAATCCTTCAAAATTACTGAATTTTAATTAGAAATTGTACCTAGTAGTTTATTTTAGAGAGTCGACATTTCCTCATTTATCAATGTTGAAACATTTTCATCGAACTTTTGCAGCATTATGAATTGGACAGAGAGAATCTTCAGCTGCTGGCTATGCGGTTGTCCTGTTTGTCGCACAGTTTGCACAACGAACTATGCCAAAGTCACGCAGAATCGCAGAGGCTCGCCACTCAAATACTAGCCGACATCGCCAATATCGTCACATGTGTGAAACCTCTCATCGCTTGGCTTGACAGGTAAAATTTTCCCTGCAAGAATAACACTAATTTTGCATTATTATACTTTGATAATACTTGATGCCGCAGGTGAAACCGACTGGTTTTCGTTTGGACCGCATTGGGACCATAATAAAAATACGATTCGAATAGTCACGATACGTGCGGGAAAGTGAAATCAAACGTAAAGGTCGCTGATTTTACAAAGACCACAAAAATCGTGAGCGCCAATCGCTTATGGCTTGACTCCTGGTTATTGTAGTAATTTCATAAATATCTTCAGTGATTGCTTGAACGATTTGATGATTACTTATTTTTTGTAAACAAAAAGCTTGAAATAAATTTTCCCCTATGCTTTCGCAACTGTCACTTCTCTTGGGTTCTCCTTTGTGACATGAATAATCAGAGCTTGAATGACAAAATGTGGTAGGGGGTTTTCATTGGCAAAAAAAATAGCTTCATTTTTAAGACGGGCCTGATTTTTCCAGCTTTGTATTCCGAGACTTTCTACAGCATCTCTCATGTTTATCAAGTGTCTTTTTGGTTTTCCAGGCCCGGGTTTTCAGGATTACTCGAGTATACGGAAGTGAGAAGTCAAATATTGAGCCTCGGGCTGCGCATGGCGATATGTGGCCAACGAGACAGATTTGCCGAAGCTCCTGTAGCCGATATGAAAGATGCCTCGTCCAAGTTGGCCAAACTTACGGATTCGATTGTTCAGGAGATGACAGACCCTCTTATTTTGCAGCCGGCCTCTCTCGAACTTGCCACTATTAAGAAGCGATCGTCTGACGATTTGGTAAATTCCGAATAAATCCACGTTTCCTGATAATTTCTATACAAAAGAAAAAGTATTTTAAAAGCTAAAGCCTATGAGCTAGTGTCCGAATAAATCCACGTTTCATTAAAAAAATTATAAATAAAAATAATATATTTTTAAAACTACAGTCTATGAGCTAGTGTAATTTTGAATGAAAAAATATTCGTGAAGTTGTCCATACGTTTTCTTCTGGAAAACTTATGACATATTGTTTCCCATATTTTTGTTTCTTGTCCAAGTACTTTCGGACATCTCAGATTTCTATACTTCCTTCTGGTTCCAATGATCGCATGGCTTAGGACGAGTTCATAGGCACCACATGGACAACGTGAAAATTGTGGACAATTATTTTCTTCCCTTACTATTATAACTCATCGCAATTTTATTTGGCTCACTCAACACGCCTCGTCTGCGTGCGTGTACATTGAATGAGACGTTGACAATCGTTCGCTTCCTCAAATTTTACTGACTGATTCGTCCAAGCCCTCGGGCTCCTCGTCACTGAACGAACCAGAATCGACTCTTGAATAATGCAAAGCGTGAATCATTTCATCCGTTTGCAAACAAGTCGCGCCCTCCTTCCTTCCCTATTCTCGTCGCGCCTTTTATCTTATCAGTTTCCAGTTCGCCTTGTGCTTTCACGACAATCTCTGTCTTGTAAAAACATTCGTAAGTAAGAAAAATAATAAAAATAGAACGGTTATGATTCGTTTCGAAAACTGTCAATAGTTCTGTAGGAACAGTTGGTGCGCAACATTATAACAATGAAAACGTTATGAGAGAGAAGACGTGTCTGTAAGTTCAGAAGAAAATTTTCCTTTTTTTATCTAACATTTTAATTTTAATATATTTTATTTGTGTGTGGATGGTTTTCATTCACATAAGTTGATCTACTTTGAATCATTTTTCTCTCTTTTGCCGAATTTTTTCATCAAGTTTCCATGCAAGCTGACGGTTTTTATTAATTCTTTGCAGGGTTTCTACATTGTACCGTCCTACCAAGGTATTCATCGGATAAGCGATTTGAAGTTGAGCAGTCCCGCTCATCAGTGTGGCAAAATCGAACCTGGTGACGAAATAGTCCAAATAAACTACCAAACAGTGGTAAGTATACTCAATTGGATCTTGATTGAATACTATTTCAATATAGCTGGCTTCACAATGATATTCTTGCAGGTGGGATGGGATGTTAAACAAGTGATGCACCTTTTTGCCGAGTCGCCGACAGAAGTGCTTTTAACCCTAAAAAAACGTCCTAAGCATACTAAAGTCTACGGACAAATCTACGTTAAGCCCTATCGCTTACCTAGCAAAAAGCGGGCTATCCACTCTCACGGATTCCCTCCTCGGCTGGAACCTTTGACTCGTCTTCAATTTCGTCTCCCTCTTCATCCGTACGTATTTCCCCTACTTCTGTGTCTTTTCCCAGTTGAATCGGTACAAGCTCGAGTAACAATAACGATTTTTTCTTCCAGATTGAAGCTTCCGACGGCTGAGAAAATTGAAAAACCAACTGAATCTCGGGATTCGTCAAGTTCCGACGAGGAAGTGACAGTTCAACACAAGCTAGTCGTCCCCAATAAACCGGTTCAGCGGCGAGCAACAATCACAGGCGTGAGCCCTCTCAGCAAACGACCGCCTTTCGATATCCACGAGGTTTGTATCTCAATATTTTTTACTCCCAGAGGATCAAATATTTAGTCAGTTGCTGTGAACAATTTTCCAACTTTCATCACCAACATCATTTTTATTTATTATTTATTTGGTTTTATTTATTGTATTTTTGTTTATTATTTTTAATTTTTTTTTTTGTATGTGACATCTTGATGAACAAAATAGCTTTGCAAGCTGAACCTTTATGTCATTGTAGCTCTTACTCATTGAGCATAACTGCGAATTTGGGTGTTTTCACTCTGTTTGACGTGTTCTTAGATTTTTCTCCATTCTGTTCCAGCTGTGGCACGATTTGAAGCTGGAAAAAGAAAGCGCAGTGAAGCAGAGTGCAACGAGTGTTATCGATTTTGAACAGAGGCTATCATCAGCTAACAAAATCAACATGCAAGACGGACAAACTGAAATTGAACCCCCCAATCTTGAGACGCTTTCGATTAAACAGAAAATACAAATGTTTTCCAGAGAGCAGACTCAAGAGAGGCAGAAACCTCCGGTGCGGAAACAGCAAATTCGAATCAACAGCGAGCCAATATTTGACAATAGATCACTTGACGAAGCTGTCAAGATGATGAAGAAAAATAGCAGTCCAGTGCCTCCGAACAGGAATTCTGATTGTGAGGACAGAAACGGGATGAACGGACAAGATGATAGGTTATCTATCAAATCATTGAAAGACGAAGAAATAATTAAGCCTTTTGAAGAATCGCTGCTCCCAATTTCACCTCCAGAAAATAATAATATAGTTATGTCTGAGCGACCTGAACAAAAATCTATGTTGGACGTTGACGTCTCCGAAGATATGGTCCTACCAGTGGTAACTAAATCTCCAGCTCCACCTCCAGCAGTTAGGCTTCTTCCTACTTTTCCTGAGCCTCCGAAAGAACCCTATTTTGAGATACCTCAGTCGATGAAAACTCATGAAGAGCTGATCAAAGGTACTCACATGCATCTGTACCTAGAGCAAGCTTCCGACATAACCGAAAGGGATGATCCCCCGCCTGTGGTAGCTCCAAGGCATTTTGAAATTCCCTCTCCCAAAAATGAAGTGTCGGTAGTGCATAGCACGTCAGCTTTTCGGGATACTGGCGTTCAAAACGATGAAGAACCAGGACCTGTTTTCCACAATGGAACAGTCATAGCCATCAATTCGTATCAAGAAGTGAGCCGCCTTCACAATGAAGAGCATGGCAAAATTGTGCAAACTATTAACCAGCACCTCTTGACTAACGCCTTTTGTGACGATTCTGACCTTATCGAGAGTCGTAGCTATGGAAAAAATTTGGACTCGAACTCGAGCGAAAAATTCCGAACCAGCCAATCCCAGCATAATCTTGGTCATAAGAATTTTGACGTGGCGGGAGGTTTTGTGTGCGTTAGTTCCAGTTCAAAAAAGATGGAGTGTGATTCAGAGTTATCCAGAACAATAGCTCGGGTTAATACTGAGGATATTATTAATAATAAAGAACACATCGGTTCTACTAAGGTCGTCGTCACGCAGAAGAACAGTTTCCCTCATCAGGTCAAAAAGCAAGAATTTCTACCTCCGAAAACCGTTCCCAAAGTATCCAACATTGATAAAAGCTACAGTAACGACAGTATAAACCGTTTACAAGCGCTACCCGGAGACCGTATGACATCGCATAGTGCTATGAGAAGCGATGTAAGCCTTGATAGTTTCCTAGAGACCTCCGATCCTCGTCCTCGTGATGGAAAATATAGTTCTTTACAAGAAAAACATCTCAGAGCCGCCTATAAAGACGTCTGCGACACGTTTTCAACCAAAAGCTACTCGTCGAGTGAATATTCAGAGCAAAGCTTGGCAACGCGATCAGCTGGCGAAGCCCAAGAGCGTCAGACCTTGCCTAAGGTCGGTGCCAAACACATGTTGGTCCAGTCACCACCTGTACCACCACCTAGGCCAAGCCTTAGCAAACCTCCCAATGCTTGCTACCGGGCTATTATGGCTGCTCGTTCGCTGGGCAAAGCATCACCTAAGACCCAGAGGAAGAAAAATGCTCTTCTCTCAAGTAAGTTCAATCTTGTTCCATGATGCTACTTAGAACTCAATATTTTTGTACTAATCTAAAATACGTTGAAGGGGTTATAGTGGTGTATCTCAGGTCTAACTGAGTCGTATTGCATGGGAGCATAAGTATTTTGATTGCCCTCAAAGTGGCCTTGAGCAGCTATCCACATCAGAGTCATTTTACTGCAGACTGATTAGGTGGCAAGAGCTCTAAGGCACTACCAGGTCAATGAAGTGCCCTAAATTTAATGCTGCTTGATTATCTTGAAGCAACAAAATACTTTGGCCTTTGTGGCCAGTTACAATTTCTCCCATTCTGGTTTTGCAGAGAGGCGAAAGGTTGCGGTGAAAGATTTTTCATCTGTAGAATGCGACGGTTGGCTTTTGCAAAGATGTCGCAAGGGGTCTGGCACTTGGATCAAAAGATGGTGCATTATTCACGCCAACACTTTGTATACCTTCAAGACCAAAGCCGTAAGTATCCATATGATTCGATTTATTCAATCGATATTCTCAGTTTCCTGACTGATCAGCAATGGGGAAGACGAATGTGTCTCATCGAAGAGTATGATTCCTCTTTAATTTTGCAGGCTTCTAAAGCTGAGACAATGGTCTATTTGCCCGGATTTACGGTTTCTCCGGCGGAAGAGGTGAAAAGTCGACCGTTTGCATTCAAGGTTTATCACACTGGTACCATGTTCTACTTTGCGGCTGAGACTAACTTCGAACTCTCCGTTTGGTTAGATGCCATCTCGACTGCCACTCTCGAACCCAACTTAACTACACAAGGTTTGTGCTGTTGATTATGGCAAACAAATTTTTCTTCTCTTCCTTTTCCTCGCACTTTTCAATGTCCAGGGGTCGTGAGAGGGAGAAAAACCAGGTGGATCATTTTTAGTTTCTGGGCTGTGGACCCTTCGGCTCCTTGTTGCCCTGGGGATGCCCAAACGGGCAAAAATGAAGAATCGGAGAATGAGTCGCCTGGTTTTTCTCCCTCTCACATCCCCTGGAAATTTTTCTTGGTGATTTACAGTTTGAAAATTTTATTGATTAGTAATTATGTGTGATGAATTTGTGTAGATGTGCTGTACAGCGAAAGCGAAGGGGAACTGCCCAAGAATGACCCAGTTACACCCGAATCGAGGAAGCAACCTTTGCCAATTCCCCTTGCCTCATCTTCACCCAACCCACCACCATCATCATCTGGGTATGTATCTGAGATGGGAATTTTTGTTTTGAGATGATAACTGATGACTCAATTTTTGGAAAAAATTCTTCTACAGTTATTAGGTAGAAGTTCTACCATTTAGATTGTTTGCCGCAAGAGGACAGTCACCGTTTTTAGCGTGTGCAAATGAGTGGTTTTTTGACTTGCTCTCTTTTGATGTGCCGTACACTTTTTTTTAAGCAAATTTATCTTTTTTTGGTAGTATTCAAGATTCTTCTCATTTTTATGGCTGTTTCAATTTGCGCTCTTTATGGCAGAATTTGATCCGAGTAAAATTCATAATTTCTAGACTCACCTCAAATAGCCATAAAGATGTAGACGTATAGCCATTTCAATATATTGTACATTGTGAGTTTGGCTTTTCCATGCGTAGATACAAGCTCTTTGAACAGTTTGAACGGTTTCGGCTTGTTTGATTTGCCAATTTTTGTAAACCTTTCTGAGGGCTCGAGGTTGAATCGCTGCTACCGCTGAGAATCAGTGGAAGAATTGCCTTGATAAATGTTCCAGCAGTGAAAGTGGAAGCAAGATGTTTGGATCCCTGAAGAAGCTTGGACGACGTGATAAACACCATGATAAAGAGAAAGATGGCTCCAAGGATAAAGATGGCAGTACGGGAGGCTCTAGTTTAGACAGAAAGTGCCTGCGGATTCTGGGTACTGGACCACTTCCAGTGCCTACAGCTCAGTATCGCAGTTACCGGCGGGTCCACAACGCTCCCCCGCTACCACCCCCTTCTCTATGGTAAAATAATTTATTAGGTTCTGCGTCTCATTGAGGAGCTCACCAGCTAAGCACTATACCAGGTTTAATTAACATTAACGATTTGTAAATAGTTCTAGTGGACGCATTATTAATACATTTTTAATCAATTGGTGTGCTCCTCGGTAAATCAATTTTGTCTTATTTCAGGTTAATTTTGTAGGCATTTTCTAAAATTATTGTCCGCAGAAATTCTACCGTCGTGCACTAACTTAACCTGAAGCACGATTTATCACAATCCTCGTCAACCAGTTTAATTTTCTTTACAAAAATTATTATAATTTTCTCGTGTTATTTTGCACCAAATACTGCGTACTTCTAACATTGCGCTGCAACTTTTCATTTTATTTTTCATCGAGCATTTCACGGTCATTAATTTCAAGGAAAATCTGCGTTTCTCAATCAAAATTTTAGCTATTCAACAATCGTTTTGCATGTTCCAGATTGGTATTATTATGTTTTTTGAAAGCGGACTGGAGAAGTGGGAATTTTCTTTGACAGTACCTGGCTTTTGCATGTTGCATGTTCCTCTTTGATCGCATGTCTTCCAACAAATTGGTAAATTTGCCGTGCTTTTTTTTATTGCTATTCCTAATTTTTTCTGTGTTCAATCGCTATTACCGCAACGTTGGTTGTAAATTAATCTGCCTTAGAATCAAGTACGAAATTTTTTTTAATTGATTTTAACCATGAGTATTAGTCAAAATGGCGACAATCTCTTTGTCTTCTATCCTTGTTCCTCAATCTCAGGGCGAGTGATTTTTTAAAAAAAAAGATGGGGGGTAAGTGATTCGGAAACGTCTGGGCAAGAACAAAAAGTTAGTTGCCTGTTTTTCCTCCTTAGCACCAAACCATACTAAAATAACTGTTTTCGAACTAATTTACAGCACTATTTACACTAACCTAACCATGGTTATTATATGTTTTTCACAGTCAAAATTCGGTCAACTGCTTGTATTAAAAATGACTCTGGTTCGATTCGAGCGCTCTGATGGTTCCAATTTTATCGAAATGTTTTTCTATTTCAGTCCAACAAACAAAGACTCTCAAGATCAACCATCGCAGCCCCAACCTCATTCTGCCCTACCTCCTGAAATGGCCGATTACCGATTAGCTTCTCTCACTGCCAAGACAACACCTCCAGTTCCAAGGTAAGAAGAATAAGTGACATTAAAAAATGCAGTTTCACTTTTGGACGTTGTGATTTCCTGCGATATGAATATTTAACTAGTTACATGTTTGTAAAGAGAAAATTGGGAAGGCGTTTGTTTACTAATTTTTCATTTCAGACGACGAGTCGTGCCAAGGGAAATCCTCCACAATGAAAATCGGCGGCCGCATATTTCAGCGCCGATTTTAAATCCTCTCCCTCATGGTATAGTTCAAATAGCAGTTATGTGATGAGTTAATTGTCAATGTTTCTCTATAGAACCAATTGAAAGGGGATGGTTTTCTGTTTTAGGATCAGATGAGCGCCCTAGAATGTTCCCTCACCAGAGCGGGCTAGAATATAGGTACAATGATCACCCTATAATCTATGTTATAGTATTTTCGGTTTATTATCCAATAATAAACCATTGTAATCGCCCAAGAAAAAAATTGTCTAACCCCCTCAAAATGTGATGAATCACAAAATGAATGACAAAACTGTAATAGCTAAATTCTTGACATTTAAAAAAAAATCAATCTTGGCCTGACAATCGCTCAATTCTTTAACCAAATCGCTACCTCAATTTTGAGGGTGTTTTTGGGGGTTTGAGAGGGAGAAAATTGATATTTTCGAACTTTTTCAGAAAATGGTGTATTTGGTATCTGTCCACAAATCTTTGGATGCTGATTTGAATGAGGCCATTGCGGAGTCGACAGCTTAAAGGTTCTAGAGTTATCGCAGCTTCCGTGTACAATTTACGAGATTTTCAGAAGTTTGGCATGAGTTTTGGGTATAAACGCGAGAATTTTTGGAGTTATAAAAATCGGATTACACTCTTAAGAACAGTCGTTCAAATCCTCTCTTCAGCTTTACCGTTAGAGGAATAATTTAGCTTTCATTTGAAAATTAAAAAAAGAAAAATTATTAAAATTACTATCGTTGCCAAACTGGTTTTTGTGGAAGCGTTCACCAATGCTAGGAATAGTTGCTATCACAAATTGATGATTTCCTTAAATCGTAATTGAAGCTAAGGAATTTTAAACCACTGACAATCATTTGCAGCGTTTTTTTTTTTTTTTTCATATCACTGTACTGTAATTTATTTTTCATTCATATTATGTTACTTATGAATTTTCACATTCTAGAAATCATCCCCCTGGGGAGCCTAGCTGGATCGACTCTCTCAGGCGTTCTGACAATGGGAGGCGTAAAGTCAAAAGTAAAAAACATCTACCTTTTAGTCAAGGTAATTGCTTTTGCAATCAAGGTTATTCGACCTTAAAATCTACGTAGTGCTTTGCGTGGGGAGATTCAATTAGAACGCGGTTGATTATATTTTGTTTATAATACACACATGATGTTTCCTGAAGATGTAAGGGCAAAAGCTAGATCTCACTTAAGGGTGGACCTTTCTTCATCTCAACCTCACCATAACTGCAAAAGCTAATAGCTAAAATTATAAGTTCCTCTGGTTGATCTATTACATTTTTTCAGCTGGCCCGTCTGTCAGCCACATGCATCAGGATGGAGCTTATGTAAGTATCTACTTTTTATTTATTTATTTATGCTCTGCTCTTATTGGTTCCACACTTTGCGGTGCAGAAAGGAAGATTTATTTCATGCCTTCAACACCTCAGTTTCACGGAGGATGTAGTTTCGGTTCTATAAATTTAATTATGATTCATCATCAGTCACTTCTGTTCATGACAAAAAATCATGGGCCAACCACTTGGCAAATTTTTTAAAGAAATCTATTGTGCCCTTGTAAGTAAAATCTTGGGGAAACAATTTCCTTTTTTGATTAGTAGTTTTTCAATAAATGTTAATGTTTGTTGTAGGGTTTAATGTCTTCAGGGGCTACACCTACCATCCCTGAATTGGAATACCCGCCTGTCTTTGAACCTGGAACGTATACATTGGACACACTTCTCTACCGAACGCAACCGCATCCTAAACAATGATAAGTGTGATTAGCTGGCCAAAATGTAGACCGATGATTCTTTAGGGAAGTACCCTTTGAAGGCGAATCGTTCGAGTGTTTTTTCAGGTTGGAGAGAATAACCTCCTTCCCCTTGGAAGTCCCCCCATTTTAAACATGTACTCCACTTGGTTACTCATAGAATAACCTGTGGTGGACCCTTGTGGCGATGCAATTGCCTCATTTACCGTTAATTTAATTATTCTGTATCTTGGGCTGGAGGAGACTCTTAATATTTTGGCTGACGAAGAAATTTCTGTTGCCTTCATTTTGAGAGAAAGTGAGGCACTTGCAATAAGGTATGCTCACTGAGAGAACAAGATCATACGCCAGCGTTATCAAATTTTAGCTGTCCAAAGTGATTTTAAGATCTTCGAGTCTATATGGTACACTTTATTTTGTAAGCTTCACATAGATGCATCATACTTTGTATTCTCCTCTCATCGTTCTTACTGCTAAACTGGCTAACTGATTTTTCCTACATTTCAAGGAAGCCAAAAAAAAAATTTATTTTCACATCATTTTAATATTTTTGACGCTTTCAAAGCAAAGGTTGATAAAGCTGTGGTTTCTTAGGAGACGTTCACCTTGGAGCCCGATCTATAAAAACATTGAAATGGTCAATTAGCTGGTGTTGCTGTGAGACGGACAGTGTTTTCTTCATTTATGTACTCCCTTCTGTTCGCTAATCACTTCTTTTTCAATGCTTTCTATATTCCAAGGGATTAGCCCCAAGACAGCGTTTGAAGTTGGATCTTCACTTGATAGTGAGCATACCCAGTCTTTAGTGCTCTTCAGAAAGTGCTCCTAATTTTACGCGACTCAATTAATTCATTTTTAGTCAATAAATTGTCATTGAATGCATAACGTATTTCTGAGGGATTTTGCCACGTAGTAATTTTCCATCGCTGAGGCAAACTCGACTTTCCTTTAAAAATTTATTGTCCGCAGTAAAAATGTAATTACACTGAACTGCAAAGAATCAATTGTGATATCGAGGACTGAACTGATTGCGAGAAAATATTTTAGCGTTTCATCTGTGAAATCAGTTTGATATTATTTTGAACAGTAAATTATTCTACGAATGGACTAGCATCCGATTCGTCCTAGAACACCAAAATAAGAACGGCTTTCCGTTCGACTGGGGTGCGTGCAAGTGTTTTGTATTGTGTCGATATATTATTATTATTTTACTTTTTTTTTGTATTTTTGTGATAGTAGCGTCTAAATCAATGCGTTCTAGATCTATTTTGAGGATGAATTAACCATGAAACAATAATTTCATACGCTACGCATGAACGACTGAACGTATTAAAAACGCTTAACAGTTTGTATACAGCTTTTTACACGCGATGATTTAATGTTTTGTGTGTGCCCTTGGTAAGCGTAAATAAATGTTTTTTGGTAGAAACGTTTGGCATACTGGGTAGAGAAAAACCATATTGCTTGCATTCCACAAGCGATCAACTTGTTAGTCTTGAAATAAATAGGAGTTACTATCTTGCGTCCAATTTTTTCTCCGAGTTTCTCTTAGACGAATTCGTAAAAGTCAATTAACAGGTATGTTGAAACAATTTGTTTTTCCCATGTAACTCCAGGCATTCTTCAGACGCTTTAAGATCATGACGCTTCGTTAGGGATAGCGATGCGAATTTTCAAGACGTATAATTCATGGTTTTTACTGGGTATAATGTTAGTTATTTAAAGTCCCCAAAAAGTCTTACACTTCACGAATGGTGCCTCAAAGCTATGTATTTCCCATCACTGGCATGTGGTGGTAATAAATCTTACTTCGTTTCTTGTTACAAAGAATAATGCTACACATTCAAGCATTAACGTGTTTATTCCTTCCAATTTTCCCCTTTTTCCTGGGAGAAAGTGTTGCCAAACATTTTTACCAATTTTGCAATATCTAACCTAATGCCTATATTTAGCCAATACTGATGTATTTAAATTAGTTTGAACTATTCCTGAGGGGTGTTTTTGTGCGTTTTCATCATAAATACAACCGAGTTGTAAGTCAAGAGCTTGAGCATTGAGAGCAATTTTTTGTGTGTTTGATGTTTTCTATCCGGTGGTTCGGAAATTGTTTTTCTTCCTTGGTAAAACCATTTTATTTGTAATTTTACAGTAACTTATACCTATCGATTCTATTTATTCTTCAATACATTCATAAATTATTTATTTATTATAGTTTTATATTTATTCGCGTTTTTTTGGTGTGCGACTAATTTTTAAGAACTGTCTTCTTCACATTTAGACTCTAATCCCAATTAAGTGATGCGCGTTTTCAATTATTTAGTGATCTATTTTACAGTTCCTTTATCCTGTTTAATTTTTATTTAACTTTTTCTCCTTTTCGTTTTACCTGTTTTATAATACGTACAAAATCACAAGGTGCTGAATAGTAATTTTATCTGCCGCAACGTCACCGTTTTAGGTGCCTGCTCAATACACCTTAGCAACGAAAGCTTTAGTAATATCATATTGTGCTGTACTTTTATTAGGATACTTTTGCAAGCATTGCCGATAAGTAAACGTGTTTCTCCGCCTGTGTGTGTTTGATGATGTTAATAACGTGATATTATATCCAAAAGGCTGGTTATAAATTGGTACGCGGCTACGCAGTCTGCTTCAATTCTCTATCTTCCATTTTTTATTTTCTCTTCTTTTTTGCAGAAGGTTTCAACGCCACTAAGTTTTTATATGAGATGCACTATATTCATGTAACATTAGTTACCCATGGAGAATTATAGAGCGTTCGCAGGCCTCCGTCAAATGCGTCAACGCATTCAGCCTTCTAATAAGCAGTCGAAATTTTGAGATGAGCGTGGTTTTAGCCTCAAATGCAAACGCATCTGATTATTTTCATTCAATATTTTCCCGCATTGACGGACCGGCTCTCCGCAGGTAGCGATCGTTTATAGCCACAGTAGGGCATTTACGAAAACTTTCTTATCAGTCACTTAGCAAGGTATCAGTTGACGCTTAGCGTAGATTATATTTTATGAACTGCCACATTAGGATGAGCGCCCCACACCTTACACCATGTCTTTACTTATTTAATTATTCGTTTTTGGGTAGTCGCTTCATATCGTCTTGGTTTTGAAGTTTGCGGGGGAAAAACTGGGCAACTCATTCTCCTTTTTCTTTATTGCCCGCCGAGCACTTTCGCCCCTTCGGGCATCATCAGGGCTTTGTAGCACCATTGGTAGCCGGCTTATTTAATTATATTTAACTATCTGGACCGCACAAGGGGAAATTGACGCCAGTTTCAGGTTAGGGGAGAGAGGTTTATTCTACGCCAGGTTATTTAGGTAGGCATCTTTTTTGTTTACGTTTCAGGTGTCCATTCATTCTACTTGGATAAAATAATCTGACAGGTGGAGCATAAGTCCCCGCCATGTTTTGCCGGACTCAATACAAAACGCATTTGACGGAGGCCTGTGAACCCTGCTTAAGAGTATACGATATCCCAAGTCTGCTATCTCCCAGTGATGGAAGTGGACAAACAGCATAGTATTCCATTCCGCTATTTCAAGCAGTATCTGAAGACGAGTACCATTCTGGTATTTGAAGAGACATTTCCTAACATATCGATTCATTGGAGTTTGAGAAATCGAAGCAGTTGCGTACATGCAAACGTGACTTGAAATGTGGATGGCTAAACCGTTTGTACGTACCTGTATGCTTAGTAAAAATGTAGCTGTACTCGAGTTGAGGTTCCATTAAACCGTATTTTCATACTTAACTTTTCATTTTATTCCAACCTTCCCCCTTCTAGATCGCTGCAACGAATAGTTCATGACTTTTGGTAATTCAAAATTATGTATGAAGCAATTGAAAAGTCAAATGTCGAACAAGTCCACTTAATCAGTTGAACAAGTCACTAAAATCAGCAAATTGCAAGGGAATGAGGTTTTATGGAACTAGGCAACTTCAGGGGAACTAATCCTCAAGGTGCATTGAAATAATATTTCCATGCACCTTGAGGATTCTCTAATGATTCTATATAGGAGGATTCTATTTTCTTGAGGATTCTATATATTATATAAAACCAACTATAGAATTTGACAGTTCAGCTTCTAAACATTGAGGCCTTCAATATTCCAATGGACTCCAGGTTAAACTAGATTAATAAAAAATCATCTTTTCTCACAAGCGGAACATTAGAGCTTTGGTAGGGAATCCAGGACATGGATTGAGTCATAGGTTGAGATGCAGTTTAGTTTATTGCTTGTATTTTGATTAGATAACTCTTCAACAGAACGCCTCACTTTAAGACGTTGGATAACAAATTTTAGAATCTATCACGCACAACAATTTGGACCCTCTGATTAGGTATCTAACAATAAAACATCACTAATTTTCAGGAAACTTCATAATACGGTGATGATGGCTGATCAAAGCTTTTTCCAAGACAATCGTCGCACGTGCACATCTACAGCTACAACAAACGAATTCGAAACCTTAAAAACACACCTTGTCTTCTGCCGTTTAAATGGAATTGACGAGTCTGACACAATAACAATCTTATCTTTAGAAGGCAAGAGGAACACAGAGAGGAACGATCATCCAGATCGATTAATTAAAAGCGTTTGAAGGTATCTAGGACCGGCCAGCAATCAATCACATAGGAAGGCATTTGGAAACTCTTTTCTCAACCGTAATTGTAACAAAATAATCTACAAAAGAGGTCTCTGTTAAAAATATAAGTAATTTCTATTCCTATAATACTAAGCACCTCGTAGATAGCTTTTCTAAAAAGTAGATAAATAGCTTACTTTGGCATTGGATGCACTTGAGGTCAGTTTCATTAAAAATATCACCCTGTCAAAGACGAACAATGTGCTCATAACTATGTACAGATTCCACTCATTTAAAAATGAACAGAGTTCGCAAAAAATAACAATAAAAAAGTTGTTAGACGTTGGATCATTTTGGATTGACTCTAACGGACTCTCTCCACTAGGCAGTGGAGCTGTGGTGAGAATATTCCTCGCACTGGAAACAGTTACGATTCCACCAAGTTTCATATCAATCATCTGTATTTACAACAGTTTTTGAGCGAGACTTTGAGCTCTGGGGGAGCGTTCTTGATGTCGTCCATGGTGTCAGGCATTGGATGGTTCTTCGTTTCTGGTAAGAGGAAGATCAATGACCCAGTGAAGAGGCACAAAAAGCCGCACATTGTGCTAGGGAGGTACCACGCTTTCTTTCCCTGTAATAGGAAGAGTTCAAGACTGTTATAGCAGTTATTCAAATTTTATACAATAATCTAGCGTTGTTTTTTTTTTCCACCAGATCTGGTGTAACAATATTGAATAATAAACGTTTTACAAGGACATTCCGGTTACTTTTGGGTCCATGACCAATGAAGGAAATATTTCTTACAAGAATATCAACAACAAAAGGAGCAGCAATTGTTCCAATCTGCGCAACGCATAAGCTCGTGCCAATAGCCGTGTTCCTGATGCACGTCGGGAACAGCTCGGAAGTGTGGAGAATAATCTCGGCAAACATTCCAGAAGAGCATAACCTCCCGATCAGCGCTAAAGACACTACAGGAGCTCCTGGAATTTCGAAACAGATTTATTACAACTGGAAGCCAGTACGCATTGCAAGACAGTGGTTGAGGTAACCTTATTGTCGTCAATTACCTTCAGGAATGGCGAGAATGACGAGAAGCGCAATCCCGGTAATAATAAACAATACAACTCCGGACGATTTTCTGCCCAGTCGAGACATCATTAAAATAGGGAGCAAGTAGCCAGGGGCTTCCACCAATCCATTGAGAGCAACGTACACGTATTTGTTGAATGAGAAGTTGTCCGCGTTCAACGCTGAAACCAAATACATACAACTTAAATATTACTGCACCTCATTCAATGCCTTCAAGTGGAACGTGAGATAAATTGACCGTTGGTTATCAACTAACCAATGACAGAGTAAGAGAAGCTGGCAGAAAACCAGCCTAAATAGCAGATCATGATTCGGGCGACGAGCTCATATGTTGAGAACAGTTGGAACAGTTTCATAACCGACGAGAATAACTGTTTATACCATAAACTGTGACATGTTGTGGTTTTCTGAAATTACAAATTATGGCTCAAAATTGAAAAATAACGAATACGGCACCGATAGAAATGATTATTTGTTTGTACCTGGGGCTTAATGCCAACATCAGGTATCATCATGTCATCAGGCACGTTTTTTCCGAACAAGACTTTGTACGCTTCCTTATAACGTCCCTGATTTATCAACCACCGAGGAGACTCCGGCATATACCTAGAAAACCAGGATATGGATGAACAAAAAAGGAAAATGGAGATCAGAATGATCATTTAAAAATACCGTCTGTCAGAAGTACGTCGCAAGGGATGCTGCTCATAAAAACCAGGGCAATTTTTGTAGAAATCATAGCTTACCAACAGTGAATTAGAAGGAAAAACCCTGGAGCAGACATGCACCACTGTAATGCGCGCCAGCTAGGGCTGAAGAACGCCAAGACGGGGAGGATTGTAATACCCACCGCATAAGAGATATTGTACAGGCTCCCAAGCCATGTTCGATACGTAGTCAACGTCATCTCTGACACTGAAAATGAAGCAGAGTTACGTTTTGATGGCTAGTAAACCAACTATTCCTTCCTTTATGAAATGATCTCGCTTATTAAGAAGGGAAAATCGGAGAATTAAGTCGACAAGACAAGTGGACGTAATCTTCATACAGAATTCAAATGAAACTTACATATAGTGTAGCCCACCTCATAAACACCAGCTCCGGCTACCCCCACGGCCACTCGCATGGCTAACAAGAAGTAGAAATAAGGAGCGAGAGCGACAGCTGGACTGGCCACCATGTAAAGAACGCAACACAGGACAAACACAGATCTCCTCCCGAACCTGAGAACCACAGATGTAATAAATGTGAGAAATTCAAGATGGACTAACGTCAGAATGGAATAACACCCACTTGCACAAAAACTGGAATCAATTGACTTTTTCCCCAAAACTAAGTTTTACAAAAAATGGATCAATACATTTGAGGCTGATTTTTGAGGAAATCAATCGTGGGAAACCGCCTGTTGGCCTATACCTAGGGCCCCCATTGTAATGAAAATGACTGTTGAGCCAGATATGACTGGGGCACCAATTATGCGATCCGCGAAGCAATAAGAACCAGCATTAGATTCAGAGCGGTGGACGTGTGCCTCATCTGCAACTATGCTGAATGGGACACAATTCTATTACATTTCGCGTGCAGCTGCCCTGTCTTGAGGTCAGAAAGATTTATCAACTTCGGGGAGGAATCACTGCTGATAACAGGTTTTGTGCACTTAGCTCCTCTATTTCTCTTGAAGAATTCCATAATTCAGATTGAGCTCACATCAATTATAGTGAGATATAATGTAGTCATATAATTATTGTCAACGAGGGTTTTTTTTCTATTCAGTTGTGTCTATCGGTCAATATCCTAGTTAGCAATAAAGCTCTTTTTATGCGTTGCAATCTTGCAGTTCTACGAGTTAAATTAAATTTATTGGTTGCATAATATTGTTGTAGCGTTGTAATATGATAATGAGCCATAATGTTGTTTTGGGAAATTTAAGATCCTCGGATAATACAAATAAATAATCATAAGATCAATATACCGATTCCTTACTTGTCAGCCAGAATTGAGAAACAAAACGAGCCAGCAAATTTTCCAAGAGCAACTGCCACCTGAACCGCTGATCTGAGTGGAGTGTTATCACAAACGAGATCCCACTGTGGGAAGAAGGTAATTGCTTATATAAACCCTGCCTGCAATGTTAAGCTGTTATAAGAGTGCTTGGATATTCAACAGAAATGAGAAACTGGTCGCAATGAGTCACCGAGTCCCAGGAACATTTTAATACCTCCAACACAATAAAAATGTAGATAGTGGCCTAATATTTTTTGTTATATGCTTTTAAGGGGTGGAAGGGAACAGCGGCGACTCATTCTCTGACTTTTTATATTTTTACCATTATCATCTTGCTTTGTAAAACCATACCAACCTAACAGAACAAAAAAACCACTTCATTTTGAGTCTATACCAATACACTTACTTCAGATGTGATGGAGGAAACAGATTCTTCATATGAGTACCCCCATTCGCAAGAAGAGACTTCAGGTTTAGGATGACTAGAAGTAAAATCGATCGCTTCTTGGTAGCTCATGTGACTCAGTTCCGTGTAGTTCCATCCGTACATTTGGCAGCTCTCCTGCCTCTGTGGGCTTTAACGTACGTTCAATCAAGTTAACAATTCGTCCATATGAAGAGACAAAAATTTTATAATTTTTATATTTTCTAGTTTTTATTTTTTTATTTTATTTTTAGTAGACAATTTTTTGAAACAAGAACTGTGATGCATTGGCAAAGTCATTGTCTACATTATGAGCTCTTTTGGAGGCTGAAGGTTTAGAGAGTTCTTGGTTCACAGAGAACACTTTCCACGGGATCAATAAGCAACCAAATGAACACGAGTGTAGTCAGTATTTATCTACAGTCATCAGCCCTTCAAGAGCCGTCTTGATATAGTTGATAAGAAACTTCCATCTCGCATCACGAATAATGATTGAGATCAAGATATGGTTAAAAAAAGGCTCACAGTTATCAGATAATGTGATGGTGTTTTAAGAAGCTGAGTGTTGGAATCGACAATCAATTATTCTCTCCAGGTTCATAGAAATGGTACAGAGACATTGTCTACCTCAAGAACTCTTCTATGCTATACAGTAGAACTGGATGAAGTTGAAATTTAGGGTTTTGCCATTATAAAGCACGATGGGATTCATTCTCTGAACAGTATGGACTTACTTAGGGCTGCTTATATTTCGAATTTCACTGGATGTCCAGTTGGCGGCGAGAAGTTGAGGAATCTTACACCAGGTGACCGGAACTTCGGCCAGGAACACGTAAGAATTTATATGCATCGAATTAAGGATTCCGGGTGAACTGGTCAGTAAGAACAGTGCGATAATCCAGCGGATGCTTTTCGACCGTTTTTCCAGCGCATCATTCAGATCTGCTGAGCCCATCACACGCTGTGTTCTGCAAATATTGAGACACTTTCGTTAAGAAAACACAATTATGTAGAATTTATTTGTTTTTGTTGCTCAAAGGTTTTGTGGAGGGTTAGATACCCCTGCGTTACTGTGACCTCCAAGTGGATCTATTGTGACTTATCTATTCTTGAGCCCATATCACACTACAGACACTTCTCCCCAATAGCCATCAGACAAATCGGCACTATCAGCGGCTAGGTCTGTTGGAAGAGAGGGAGAAAGGATCAGCCAATCAGAGACGCCACAACTGGGTCGAGCTTGCCTTTGGCTCCCCCACCAACTTGACGGACCAAAGATCCCTAGGAGGAATCTTTTTGCCATGCCCGTGTAACCTTCCCATACTGGTTTCCTTAATACCTGATTGCAATGAAGGGTGGCAATCGATTTATCGATCGAATCACCGACTGCATTCTGTGGCACACAGAAGAAACAGCTAATCAACTCACTCACTTGATCGATTATTGATTCACATCACAATACGATTCCGTGTCAGGTTTCTCGCACCGACGTTTGCCAACTCCATCCCAACCCTCTAAAGAGAGTGACCGTGTCAATGGCCTGTTACTGTAGGCTGTTTGGGAGAAAGGTCCGACGAGTGATAGGGGCTTAATACACGTCAGGCATCTACCAGCCTCTCTAAGGAAGGCTAGGATGTCTTTAGCGGCAGCACAAGAGATCTGGTGGTGTTCCAGAAACCCCTGTGACAGACATCTGAATCTCTTGGCTGCGACTGCTGGGCAGTGACAGAGGATATGTTGAGCCGATCTCCATCTGCTCCCAACAGTCAGCATCCGATATCCTCCGACTTGCCCATCTTAAGCTTGAATAAAAACCTTAAAACCAAACCTTTAAACCTTTAGCTTAAATACTTATGTCGAATAAATAATACAATGAATAAATAATTTTGAACACCGAAGTTATTTTCAACCACATATCTTTGCTTTGCTGAACTCTTTCTCCTATCTGGGCATCGACATTCCAGATTTCTCTTTTCAATAATATTTTTTCACCCCGTTTCGCCAAACCAGAGAAATTATTTGTCCATGAAATAGGAAATTGTACGTTCTGTAATTTGCAAGAGAATCAAGGAGCTTATTGCAAAGCATTTTTAGCGATTAAGGTTAACAATGACCATATTTATCTATACGCAACACGAGAACTTAGAATCAGTAACGATTTACCTCATATAACGCGATCGTGCATCAACAGCGAACAATGTAATATAATTGGCAGTCTAGAGGACGAAATTGGCAGTCATATCGGCAGAGTAAACAAGAAGGAAAAAAAACTTGTATTTAACTCTCCCAACGATTTACAAATAACAAGATTGAACGACGAGCCTCTCACAAGGTCCTAGCGGGAGAAATCTCGACATTCGAGGTATTTTATAGATAAGACAGCCTCGAAAAACAACAGAGAATACGATAATGAGAAATAAGATTTCGTAATGAACGTACGGGCGAGCTATCAGAGGACCACGAATCGATGACAACTCGTAGTAAAACGTCATAGTCTCCTCTTAATAGGAAAAATCGTTCGAAATTCGCCCGGCGATATTTTTCTCCTCTATACAGTTTGAAACGTTCGTAAGACATGGTTCAAAATAAATTCCAAGGTCTACGAGCAGACCGAAGGTAAAAACCGTGTAAAATTCGAAAGCTTCATCAACGACGATCTACAGGAAAACAATCGTAGAATCAAAGGCAATTATATGTAGATGACGAATAGATTGCTCAACTGTCGTAAGAAGTAAACGCGAATTGAATAATTATTTCACACGATTCGGCATACTTGTACGGTTTCGCTCACGTCACATAAAATGTAACTGATCAGCTGAAATCAGCTCAACGGGTGCACGAAGTTGTTGCTGTTGTTGTGGTTGGATTAACTAGAGGCCGATTGGACAATTGGAAGTTTTTTACTTCCTGCCACTAGTTTATTACGTAGTAAAAACCGGAAATATCAGAAAAGCCGAATTCGGGACGGAGGTGAATTTGGAAGACAATCATGTTAATAGTACAACTTACTATACTCAGAAACACTTCCTGAACAAGGACTGTGGTCAATAAGTAACATGAATCGCAATAATATCTCCCTGAAAAATTATTGCGATGAAATTTTTAAAAAATGTTCTTACGGTTATTGTGCTGAAATAGCCTTTTCCAGATTTAGGATAACACAAAGTAATTCCGAGATATAACCGTTCAAAGTTTTTACCAGTTTAATTTTTACAGACTTTAAGAGTCAATATTTTTATACGTTTGAGGTATCAAAATGTTCTTTATGCCAAGCAGATGACCATTGATTTTCATCTATTGGCTCACACACAGTACTTCCTTGTTATGAGCATTTTTCGCTATTTCAAAAGTGCGTATTTTGTATTTTGATTTTTACAGGCCGCAAAACGCAATATAATTGAACGCTCAAGGTCTTTAAATATCCGGGAGGGCTGATTTTCATCGCGAGGATCACCTACCGTGCTTCCAGGTTATTCGCATATTGACAAATTTTGATTTCAACAGGCCACAAAAGATTATATGTTTAGACCCTGTGGGAGTTTAGATTTGCCTTTATGTCAGTTGAACGTCGCTTGATATTTATTATTGTCACACGCAGTACTTCCTCGCATAGCGCGTTTTAAACTATTTTATACATACATTTAAACTATTTTATTGGAGTGTTTTCGATTTTTTGGTTCTCCTTGCGATAAAAATGGCCCACTTCCAAAAAAACTTGTTTTTTTTTTTATAGTTTGGATCACACACAGTACTTTCGCTTTATGCTTTTTTTACTATTTCGATTTTTACGTGAAAGGAGAGATTGAGAGGAGGAGTAGCAAAAATTAATTTAAAAAAATTAATAAATCCCAATCATTAGACTACCAAACCATTAATAAATTATTCATACATCAGGTTTATAACCCTAACGCTCATTGACAGAACATTACTGATTGAAAATACTTAATGGAGGATACTATTAATATTGGAACTGAAATTAAATAGTCCTGTCATGAGAGCTTGCAGATCATAATCTCATGCAAGAATTCAATTTCTTGCCAAGTTTGAATTCAACCGGATCGAAAATCGGTAGTATTTTTACTAAAATATTGTTTCAGTTAATCAAGACAAATCCTGAAAAATGCTCCTATTGGGAGACCAGAAAATAGGAAAACGAAATTTATGTCAATAACGCAAAAATACGCATTGTGACCTCGAAGATGAAAATCACGCATCATTTACTCGCCATATAAAAAAATATGACCTACAACATTTAAAAAAAAGTTTATTCTTAGGGCTTGTGAAAATCGAAATGAAAAAAAAAACTAATTTAGAAGGATTGCGTGTAATTGAAATTTCGATAAAGTCTAATTTTGCAAATTGAATGAGAAAGTAACTTGCGAAAATTTCTTCGAATTTGATTGGTTTTTTACAGAAATACAAAACGCGTTTTGTCACATTTAACCCCAAACGGGCACTTGTTTAGAAAGTGTTCGTGAGTATTATTATCATCGCAGAACAGCCTCTTGGGTGATGCAAATAAAACATGCATCCATCCATCCATCCATCCATCCATCCATTGGCGGTAAATTTTTAAAAATTCAATAGTTCTTCCTTTTGATACGCAGTGTCTTTAATTTACTCTTATGACAAACTCAGCTCCTAAAATAAAATTCGCAACTTACATCGTAAGGCGTTTAGTTTCCTCATTCGTGCTTCCTATTCCCCGTTTTTCTTCCATGGCGAGTTGACTTATCAGTGAGCTGTCAACGCGATACACCTGACACCTGTCGTAGAACGAGCTTGCTCTAAGCTTTCAGCTCGATCACTTCGACAACGGAACAGATAAAATACTGAATTGATCAGTCAGTGCCCGGATTTCGCCATCGACGAGTTCAAGTTGATCTGACCCCGTCCCCTCCATTCGGACTTGTTCGCTTGTGTCCACACGCAGGAGTTCCTGGTGTGCGTGAGTATTTTTCTTGCGAGGGTCGTGACGTCTATCGAACAATTACTGATCGGACAGCGGCGGGGAGGCGAGCCCCCTCCCGAAAGTCCAAGGTACAATAGCGTATTCCTAGCGAATGGAAGGACAAAAAATAGTCATTAGGTTGCGATAAGGACTCCGTTGCGGTTCATTGAGATGAAATAAACCCAGATGTCTAGCCGGAAATCTAAACAAGAGCGAATCTATAAAAACGATGTAAATTAAACATTGATACATTTTGCTTATATAATTCGCAACAACGCAAATTTACCAACACTACCCTTAGCTGAAGATTACTTGGATACGCGGAGTCGAAACAATTTTCAGTAAAACTAGGATTACTTTACAATACAATCCGCCTGAAAATTTCTAATAATTAACCCAAGGCTCTAGCTTCAATAGAGACCTCGACAATAGCCGTTAAAATCTGACGTCGATGAGATAGTGGATTTATTTTACCAGCTATAATGAAGATGGTTGATCGCGACCCCTTGCTATTTATATTTTGTAGTCCTGTCTCTTTCGGCGAGCTTTCGAATATTATATTTCCTTCCTCGGGGCTTAGAATTGATTTTACATTGAGATCAAATAATGGTCTATGACTGAATTTTCAATATTGCCCATTTTTTAAAACTTTTGTTGTAAAATAACTTATTTAGAGGAAGCTAATTAATACTAACATCATATTGCACTCGACTCTAATAAATTTTATTTATAACAAACTAGAATAGTCCTATAAAAATAAAACAAGATTAAACAGTCGAGAAATACAATTATTAAGTAGTTAAAGTTATTAATTTCTCGACTGTTTAATGATAGGCTGTAATCGTGTTTTATTTTTATGGGACTATAATTATATTACTTTAAAATGTTTTTCTACAATTTTTTGTAAGACTCGAGTACATTTTAATGTTAGTGTTAGTTAGCTTCCTATAAATAAGTTATTTTCCATTCCCTGATACAACAAAAGTTTAAAAAAATGGACAATATTGAAAATTCAGACATGAACTATTGAATTGTGATGTGAAATCATAATCACTGAGGAAGAAAAAATATAATATCGAAAGCTCGCCGAAATAGACGTTTTACTTTTCGTTAGGTCTAACCCTGATAGGCGACTACAAAAAAATTTTTACTAGCGTTTAGCTATTTTTCTTTGTTGTGTGATGTAAATGTAAGAAAAAATTGCAAAATGGAATGTGACAATTGCAATAACTTGAGAACTGGCAGGACAATCGCGTCAAGAATTGAACTATGAAAAACGTCAGTTTGAGAACATGTGAGATGGATTTTTATTTTATTTTATTGGAATATTTTCGTACTCCTTCATTAGCAATAGGACGATTTTTGGTTACTCGTTGAGGAAATTGAATCTAAAATCACTTGGACATGATTTTGGACCAAAACGTGACTACCTTACTATTGGAAAAAACCCTGAGGCTTAAGTAATATCCCTCAACCCACCTTGAATAACACACCCTAAACGTAACCTCCATGTCCCAAATACATTATTGATAAATTTGTTTTTCGATTGAGTGTGAAAAGCTGAGGATTTGACGAAGTTATTCCGTAAGTGTGCAAACTAAATTATCACGATTTGCCACAAAATTCTGAGTTTACATAGAAGGAAGTTTAACGTCATTTTCAACGTTGTTATCAGATTTTATTGTAATCTTGTAATTAAGAAGTTGCGACTTGAGGTCAAAAACTAAAAAAAAAAAATTAATAAATAAATGAAAAACGATGTTTTGAGGCGGTTAAAAAGTAGCTTAGATAATATATTTTTGCTGCAGAGTTGAACTCTTTTGTTTGGACCACCATAAGTGAGGAAGATGATGAATAATTTAGACCAACTCTATGAATAAATTCACTATATAAAAAATGAAACCACCTTAAAAAAGTCACACATTTTGAAAAATCCATTTTCGTTCAATTTCATTATTTCCTTCACGTTATTTTTTATCTTTCCCGGGCTGGCAACACTGAATTACCAGTAATTTAAATAAACAACGTCAATGCCCGACATGGCCACAAGGTTTTCGGCAAAAATACAAAAAATGCTCACTGTTATTCCCTATTCAAAAAGAGGAGTCAAATAAGATTAGAGCGAATATTTTACTTCTATTTTTCTTGATTCATATTCGACAGAAATTCGTACCTAAGAACCCTTCCTCATACGATCGAAGCCCTAGATAACAAATTAAATTTCACTTTATGTCCGTCGTAGTTTCCGACTCGTACATGTAAACTTGTACAAGCGGCCGATGTTTTTCCTACCGTGAGTTTTAGCTAACAACAAAGTGTAGTTCAGAAACAGAATTCTACGCAAGCGAGGCGTCGTACTTGATTAATTACTTTTTAATCGGATCGAGTCGAGTTGGATTCAGGCGAGCGCTGTAAATTTCCATCTGTGGCCAGGAATCGGCGTGAATTTTGATTCCAGTTTTAGAACCTGTGCTACCATCCCTTGGCTCTTCCCCGCCCTTCGAATCGTGTTGTACTCCCCCACCTCGGTTCATTGTTGTGAGTCGGTTGTTGCTGCTTCGTAAGACTTAATTACCCTCCGAGTATTTCTTGCCCTAAGAAAATGTACGCGACGACTACATCATAAAACTGCTCGTCCTTTCGAAAGCGCCCGGATCTCTCAGTTTTCCCAGTTGAAATCGCCGAAAGAAAACTAGGTAATTACGATACCAAGCCGAATGTATTATTAGCTTACACTGCTATGTATCTCTGCTGCCCCTTCTTCCATGAGAATTTGCTCCATTATTTATCAATCCTCCATCTTGTTTCCCCCTGTTCGTACCGTTTCTACTCAAATCCTTTTGCTTCGCCGCACCCCGATAATTATCAGCGTACCTGTGCATTTTACATTTTTCCTTCGTATATAGAAAATTTAATTCAGTTCGATAGTTATTATTTGAAGAACGCGATTCTTGGTTTTTTATTATCTGTTCGGGAACGCACATTCCCTTCACAATAGAACAAAGGATACGGTCTCGCTAAGTACATTATTCTAATTATCTACTTGAGTGTGTCCACCTTGTGTTGAGCTCAAAAGTAGAATCAGCTCACGCCGGATCTTCGTCGCTTCTTCGCGGCTCCGGACTCGCTTTCTACTAGTTAACTTATTGGTGCGTCTATCGTCGATTAGTTATTTTATAGGAGCGGCTGCAATTACATGATCCTCCTATGTTTTGTTATCTGGTTTCAAACCATCGATAAATCCCTCTAGAAACTCTTCTTCAAGTTTAATTCCTAGGATCCTTTGGTGAATGTTATGAGTATGAATTTGGTAAAGACAATCTTAGACCGCGAACTAAAATGAAAATCGGTGCTTATAAATCGAGCTGTACTACTATGTTTATGTCGGTGGAAATGTGTTACCTAGGAATGAATAAAAATGAGATATTTGAATATAAGTGATTTGTGGAAAATATTCGAGCTTACTTCTATTCTTAATAATTGGAATGCTCTTAATTAATAACCACTATTCATTCAAATCCTTACACTACCCTATTCGCAAGTAAGGGAGAGTCATTTCCTTATGAACTCAATGTCCCATAATATTAGCTAGTATAATATATAATAATATTATTAGTATTATCTACTTATATAATATATTTTTTATCCATTTGGAAAATTGTTTATAATTTTTCCAATTTTTTATAATAAATATAGCTACCGTAGCTACCAATGGTTCTACAAAGCCCTGATGATGCCCGAAGGGGCGAAAGTGCTCGGCGGGCATTAAAGAAAATAGAGAACGAGTTGCCCAGTTTTTCTCCCCCGCAAACTTCAAAACCAAGAAGATATGAAGCGACTACCCAAAAACGAATAATAAATATATTTTTTAAAATACATTTTTATATACATACTAATCACCCCCTATGTTTGAGATTTTGAGATGCTATGCGGGTGTGTTGTATCAATTCAAACTTATCGTGGATGAATGAATTGACTCGGAGTAAAACCTAGTTGCGTTTATGCCGAAAAAGAATGTCCTACTGAAAGCAGTTGGCTTGGTCCCAGAAACGTGTTCGGAATAATTGTTAATTCAAATTTCATTAAGCTCATGAAGTGATAAATTATTCATGCCCGTTGAGACGACCGTTTCTTAATCCATGTCTTTATCTTACGACTGTGTCTTCAGTTGTCATTATTCCTTTTTAATACCTTACGGTTATACAATAAACGATATTTCATTTTTGGTTTATTATTCAATAATAAACCATTGTAATCGCCCAAGAAAAAAAAATTTCTAACCCCCCCTCAAAATTTGATGTTTTACGTTTCAAGGCATGTAGAATTCGAATATCCAATAAAAAAATTTCTGTCCGTCCGCCGTACGCCTTTAGCAGTTTTCCGGCCAAACTGTAAGAGCTAAAAATTTGAAATTTTCACCAAAAATCAATCTCGTTCCTACGACGGCCCAATTCTTGAACCAACTTGCTAGCTCAATTTTTTTCATTTCATTCAGTTGTCATTATTGATTCAGGTGAATTTGAAAATCGACTACTGGACGAAATTTTTTGTTTGATTGGGCCAGAAAGATCTGATCATCTATCTTGAAACGAGTCAATGGCCAAAACGTTTTTTTTTTTCTTATTTTAATTTGAACCAAATTCTTGTATAATCATATACTTTACAGATGTGAATATTATAATCTATAGAGTCTTTATCTGCATCTAGTGCCGTACAACGCAGACCTAGGGTAGGCCTTGGAATTTTTTATTATTTTAGCTATATAGCATTGGTATTAGTTACTATTGTATAAACTATTTGAGAACAACAACACAGACTATATTAAACTAATTAAAAGATGAATTATTCGCCTAACGATATCGCTTGAGAGAGTGTTTGAAGATCATTCCATCGAGTATAGAGCGCTTTTTATAGCTCTAGAAAATCTCGAGTTATGCCATCTTGCCAAATTTCTCGAAATCTCGAAGTTGCCTCACAAAAACTGCGATAAATCGAGAACCATTAAATCTATCGACTCCGTTATGGTCTCATTCGATTCAGCGTCCCAAAATCGGTAGAACTTAATACCAAACTCAACTTAGTAAAAAAAAAAATTTCTAAAATACTGATTTTCCCTCATTAAAACTCCCAAAAATACCCTTAAAATTAAGATAGCGATTTGGCTAATATATTGGGCCTTTGTGAGGCCAAAATTTATTTTTGGGGAAATTTTTGGTGAAGTCAAAATAAGCACGGGTGGTGGATGGACAGCATTTTGTAAAATGCAATATTCGAATTCTGCATACCTTGAAACGTAAAACATAAAATGTTGAGACTTTTTCATAAGCGATTATATTAGTTTATTATTGAATAATAAACCAAAATTATAATTGCTTCTCATTTGCTTAAGTATTTATTCAACCCAGTATTCCCTGTATTTTAGGTTGAAGGAATTCACCATGGCTGCCGATCATTTTTGTCTTAAATGGAACAACTACCTGAGCAACATGGCGTCCGAATTGGACATGCTTCGTACGGAGGAGAACCTTGTAGACGTAACACTTTGCTGCGAAGGTTACAAATTTCGAGCCCACAAAGTCATCTTGTCAGCTTGCAGTCCGTACTTCCGCAACGTGTTCAAGGTATTGGAAGGAATATTCCCATGTTCACCTTGTGTCTATTTTAACGCCTTGCTCTGGACACTATTAAACCCAGACAAAATATAAATCAATCGCCTCTCGGCACCCGAAATATTCAACGTACGTTAAGCTGGTAATGCCCTTGTGAAATAAATCACCATTCTCAATTTTAATTTCTACTTTACAGGAAAATCCGTGCGAACATCCGGTGGTCATTCTCAAAGACGTCCTACCTGAAGATGTGGAGGCTCTGCTCAGTTACGTCTACCAAGGCATAGTTTACGTTTCTGAAGTCAAACTAACGTCGTTTCTCCAGACTGCTGAACTTCTCCAGATCAAGGGCCTTGCTGATGCAGCTTCTAGTTTTATAGACGGCTCCTCAGGTGCCAATGCCAATTCCAATGCCGACAATAACGCGGTGAAACGCCGCAAAGGAGCTCCATGTCGGATTGTCAAGCAGGAGGATGGGAATGCTGAAAATACTACGAACAACCAAATAGAAACAGAAGGGGAGAATGCGAATGACTTCAAGGATGATTTTACGGACAATAATGTAAGAACTCGATATTTTTACTGCCATAATTAATTGAGTTATATTCTTCTACATGGGTCGAGATAAATCTATAAAGGCCAATTCTTCTACTCTCTTCGACATGAACAATTTTATGATAAGCAAATGTGCGCTTGGTTTTCGTTTTTGAATTTCATTTTTTTCACCGAACTAATGATTTTAGGATGACGACGGTGACGATTGCGAGGAATTGGAATCAGAAAACAGTGGTGACGTTACGGGATCTGCATACAATTATCAGTTCAAAGACGAGTACTCGAATCCAATGACGCCAGGGACCCGCAACGACTCTTTGTCCAGTTTAATCCATCAGACCCTCAGGCACCAGCAACAGGGGAACCAGTTCACTCCTGTCCAGCATCAGCGATCTTCATCTTTAGGTCCTACTGGCGTCGAGAGTCAAGGGCAAGGTAAGCTTCTGCATTTTTTTAAAATTTCTGTTGGCTTGCCTGAGTCCTGGTTGCTAGTGATGCCATATTTTAGATTAAACGTATGATTAATTGTGGGGTATTGGGTTGGGTTTTGTTCCTTTCAACAAGAGGTTGGCAACATTAACAAATTGATCTCATTTTTTTCTGAGTGGTAAGAATTGAAAAGTATGTTTAAGAAGTTACGAAATTCATGTGCAAGTCTATTTATAGGACAATGTCTTTCATGTGTTACAGGTTCGTATCAAATGAGCAACACGCCAAACATCGGCATGTCGGAGCATCTATCGAATTCAGGTACGTTTTTCTATAAGCACATGGCACGTTTATCTTCATAAATATTTATTTTTATTCCAATCCGTATAGATTTTGTAAATGTATGTTAACAAAATGGCATGTATCCCAATTAATGTTGTGCAATATGATTATTATTTTATTAAGCATCCGAATCTGTTTCGTTCCTTGTTTTATTATTTTAGAGTCGTTAAGAATAATTATCATTGAGCTATCAATTCCAATCCCTCCCGTGACCTCAAAATCGTTTTATAGTTGTGCAGTGCTCTGAGCAGGGGATGAACTTGTGGTGGTCAATTTTAAGTAAAATGTTTGCACTTAATATTTCAGCAAGTATCTTCGAGATTAACGAGTTTTTGAATAAAACCTTTTAGATTTACGGTGAAACTTGGTTGAAATAAGCGCTTGATTTGGAGGTTCCCTAGATCTTAAAACCTGAGCACATAACAGTTACTAGATGTCATACGTAAATACGAACGTCATCCTGAAGTATCCATTTTGCTGCTCTTTATTAGTTTATTCTTAGTTCTTTCATTTATTGGTTGACAATCATTGTCACATGATCGTAAGTTATGCGATCTTAGTTAGTGAGCATGGTCATACCATCGTAAGTGTTTTTTTTCTCGATAGGTTGTTCACTCAAGTCTCAATATCTACCTGAACGAATGATAATTTAGGCGTTTTCTACCCAGTTTAGATTGAGTGCACAATTTTGATAGAATCTTCTAATTCCTTCCCCATGTTATAACAGAGCCGTATATTGTGTTACGTGTTATTATAACAACGTTGTTCCACAATCGATAGCATTCCATTTTTGGTGTTCTGCAGCTCTAAAACTTTCCCTGAGTATGAATTTTATTTATTACAACCCACACTATGTTTCTTTGTTGATTTGTGATTAAAAACGTACCAATTCAGTGTTTTAAAACATTTAGCATTATAAAACGGCTTCGATTTATCGTTGATTTCGTTCTTTTTTCTCTTGCTGCCTATATTTCTTGATTTTCATTATTTTCCATTCGAGGCACTCGATTGCCTTCAGCACGTCCGTAGTTCTACCAATAATTAGAGAATGCTGATTATGTACATGATTATTTTTAATTTTACATGAATTATTTGTATTATTATATTTATTACGTTACGATTACCATTGTTTTAAGCATTCTATAGCGCAATGTTATGTTCGGAATCGTGAAGCCTGCTTGTTGTATGCCTAGGATCGAATCACTTTTATGTTTTTTCCTTCTTGAAATTTCATGTTAATTCCTCATTAATCTGCTTAACACGTCTTATTTGTTTAATGCCTGATTATGTTTTTTTTTTGTACATAATTGTTCACTTGCAAGGCTGCTTCAAAGCAATTTATCAATGTATTACTAGTCGTAGAAAGTTATAGGGGAAGTAATTTATTGTAATGTGGTTGTATTAAGATTTGTTCCTTTGGCACTGGAATAATTTAGTTCCATTAATTTTTCTGCCAAAAGTTCAGTACAAAACTGCCTATTAAAAGAATTCTCCCTTTCGGCGATTTACCTCTTTCCCTTTTTAAACCTCTAACCTTGACATTCGAATATTAACCCAACCATCATTATCTTTTGGATAAAGCCTAGGTAAAGTTTGCCGAGGAACGAATCTTGAGAGTTTCTGCTCTGCTGTTAACTGGGTAATTCATATTCAAAGGTTAGAATAAAACTCTGGCATCTTGAAACTGCAGTATATTTTGTTGTCCAATTCTAATTTGAGGTGGCTTTGGCGAAGAGGAGTGCTAAACCTCCTCAAGCCCTCAATTAAAAAAAAAAAAAAATATTGAGTATTTTTCAGGGAAAATTAAAGCGCTTTTAAATTAATGAACTTGCAAGCAAAAACTCTCCATTTTAGACCTTGGAACAGCATTCTTCTATTTGCATTGATTTGCGGGGGGTTGATTTTTGAAAACAGCCGACGAAAAGATGTCCTCCTCATCATCAACCATAGCAGGACAGGACTCGAGACGAGGCGAATGGAGATGTATGCAACCTCAGAAATGCCAACTTTGCGGCAAGATTTTCTCCAATTCGGGCAACCTGAGACAGCACATCAGCAATGTCCACCTACCGGGCGAGAAAGTGCCTTGTACTGTGTGTTTTAGAATGTTCAAGAACAAAGAATACCTCCGGAAACACCATGTCCAGACGCACAATGCTCCGTTACGACGGCACAAACGATGATACAATCGCCCGCGCCACATTCCTCTGTTCAAAAAATATTTCGGCCGTAATTTATGTTTCAAGTGAGGCGTGGGTTGGTCGCCGATGCTATTAAGTTTGAATCGTTTACATCGCATGTTCGTTCTTATTGTTGAATGTTGCTAAGGAGAAAAATTATAGACAGCTGAATAGGGCGATAGTTTGTTATCTAACTTCTTGATGTTTGCTCGAACTCGTTCCTGATTGTTAGAATCGGGCGATATTTATTATTGAACTTTGGTACGGAAAGTTGAAAATCTCTTAATAGTTGAACTATCATCCTGTGAGGTTGAAAATATTGTGTACATCGAAGCTCTTGATTCTAATTCAAATTGAATGATTGATTTTGGCCAAATAATTTTTTCATTGTTTGGTAACAATACCTATTTTTAGTATAGATACTTTTTATCAGAAATTACGAGCATCTACAATATTATGATGGAAAATTTTTGTGAACGCTTAAAATGTTCAGCTATTGGGAAACAATCGATGGAATCAAAAACAAAATTTGATTAGTCACTGTCAAGTTGCTCCAATTTGGCCTACAATTTCCTATCCAAATCCTATCGAAGCAACTATGCCATAGTAGAATACTGGGCTTTTTTGTTGAATTTTTACAGTTTCAGTCATCGATTGGCTGTAAATTGAGCGACATTGTCATTTTTACTCAACAGTCAGTGTTTTGAAAATCTTTTCTAGTCTTCCACTATCTATTCTTTATTACTTCCCTTCTCAATTCATATTCTCTTCAAAAGTGATCTCGATAATCTCTCCCTCAATTTTTGGACAGTTTTTAAATTATAGCACTTGTACCGAAATATCTAGTCATGAGCATAAATTTATGTTCATTGCTGGAGTATTAGTCTTCTGCGAACGAGTACTTTGTTTCTAATTTCTTCTTACCTATGGTTTTTATTGGACATAATTCGATTTAGATGTTGATGCTCAAGATGAATGTTATTTTCATATGTACTGTATGATTGGTTTGGAAAATACTTTCTCTTTCGCTCAATTGTATTTTATGTAGAGACTTCTTTCCAGCCACAAACACTCTAATTGCAAACGTTTTCCAAAACATAAGCGCTCTATATATTGAGAAAAAATAAATTAATAAACAGTGGATGCTACTTTTTAAGTTAAATTCGCTTGCTGTCAGAACACGAGGAAAGTGAAACTGCCATCTGATTGGCCGAAGTCTAGGGAGTCACAAGGAAGTCAAGACACCGACCAATCTGATCGCAGCTTGCTCATTTGTTGTCTTAGTTTTTGGTCGGCGTGTGACCTCGTGCTTCACTCATGGCTTTAGCTGACCCATAAAATCATCAATCGTTCGTCTGGTATCAAGTCTCTGAGAGTTCTTCTTTTGAATACTGAAGTCTCCGAAATACTCGCTCTTAACAGTCAGAAAAATGTATGCAACAAATTTTTAATTAGAAAAGAAACTTTTTTTAAGACCAAGTTTTTTTGTATATTTAAAAAAAAGTAGCCAACGTTGCTGCTAACTTTCAACTTATTCCTTGCGCAGTAGTTTATGCCAAAATCGGTGAACTCTTTTAGATCTTTATGATCTCCATCTATGGTGTAAATTTCGTCTAGTGTCCGACACAGTAGGTAAATCACAAGGACTGTTGATTACTAATTACGAATTTTAAGTAGGGTCGACTGTAGAGATTATATTTAACATATCTTGATCATCAATGCTAATTTACTTGCGTTATAGAGCATCACAAAATTTTATGCCGATTGTCCTTCCATTAGATATGGAAACTATGTCAATGACACACGATAACGATTATTTGATTACAATAAACTGTTTTGTATCGATATTAATTATTTGATAACCCCTGCGATTCGAGTGCCCCACAAACTGGGTATTTTTTTATTACCGTTTTTGCATTTTTCTTTACATAACGTGCCATTTTGTTAACTTGTTGTTTCTTTTTCTTTTTCTGTTGGATTTATTTGAATTATTGTCTTGACTTTTCAGATTTGACTTTATTTTTTCAAATTTCATTCATTTTTTATGATTTGATTGACATTTTGTTGTATGCTGTTATTATTATTTTATTTTAAAAGTTCTCTCCAGCTCTTTGGGTTCTATCCAGTTCTATGGATTCTCTCCAAGCTGAGTTCACAGGCCTCTGCAAATGCAGTAATGCGTTCTGTGTTCTAATTTACTGCCCAGAGCGGGAACGTGTTGGAATGCAATACCGAGGCCTGTGAACCGTGCTTTACTTATCCACAAAGAAACAGTATTGCTTTTTTTCTTTTCAACTTTACCACACATAAATTTACTAGATTTTTTTCATTTTTGTTAGGGAATGTAAATTTTTAATACTACAATTTTCACTATGTTAATTTCCACTGGTTTGAAAAAACTCAGTTTTATAAAAGTAGAATTTTTTCTGGATACATTCTTTTTTCACTAACAAATTATTATATGGTTATTACTTTGAAAAATTTGTTTGTTTTTTTTTTTCAATTTAAAATTTAAGCTAGATTCCGAATTTTCACTCAGAGATAGTTTTCCCATGAGCGAAAGTGAGTCAAGTCGGAGTTCATTATCAGCGAGACGATGCAAATAGTAGCCCTTTCCCTAAAATACTTTTCATGGCTCGGATTTCTTTTCTCCAGATCGAAACGGAAAGCGACCTTGTCCTCAGTGCACCAAAGTCATATCAAATAAGAGCAACCTCCTCAAACACATTCGGATCCGCCATAGTGACGCCTACAATCCAGCCTGCTGCCTACTTTGCAACAAAATGTTTAAAAACAAGTATAGTTTAAGAGCTCATTTGAACATCTATCATAAAGAATACATATCGCCAAATGCACAACAACAGACGCAACAAGGCGTGCCAACATCAGCGCCGGCCACACCTGAACAGCCGAGCCCGACTGGAAGTTACCCGGTGACACCGACGACAGCTGCTCAACAACAGTATCAGCCGACGATACCGACTTAGTGTGCGTCCGGGCATGAGATCTGCCCATCCGGTGGTAGACGGCCCGCTTAAGTCTGAGTCTCAGTCATTCCAAATCTCATTCTTCTAGGTTAGAGGTGATAAGCAAGACGAGTACTGAATTATATTGTTAATTATCTACACTTAATGGAAAACAATTGATTTGTCTGTATATTTACATGTTCCAACTTTTGCTCGAACAAAGTTTCAATTGGCATTAATTTTATGCTTGGCATTGTGTTGCTATAGTGCGACATGATTGTACTTTTGATTAGGTTAGGAATTGATTTTTACGATCTCGTCAAAATTCCTGTCCACATTTGTCAACCTCCAGGTCATTTTACTCAGTTCGTTGGTCCGACAGTTGGAAACTGCTACTTTAGGCTTATCATAAAAAAACTGAGTAGAACCAAAGCACTGCTCGAATCTCCTTTCTCTTCATTAACCCTAGGTACCGAGTGCTTGAATCCGTTCAAATACTATGTACATGCTACAGTAATTCAACTTTCATTTTTCCAAACTCCTTGATCTCGCTTTTCAGTGAATATCGAGTTTTAAAAAAATGGAGCAATGCCACCAGACGCTAATTTAAATTTTACCCTACAAATTTTTCCATCCTTGCTTCAACCCTCATATCCTGACGAACAAACGAAGAGTACAATATTGATGAATCTTGAATCCGGTGAGACCGGATTGACTCAAGTTTTTTCCTGCGTTAAAAGGAAAAATGTATACCTATCATATTCTTGACCCTCCCGATGCCTTTTTGTGACAACACTGTTTTTTATCGTGTGGTTACAGATAGCTTTTTAAAAACATTTTGTGCAATTAGTTCTAAGTTGTGTAACGACTGTTTTTTTTTCTTCAACCGTGAATTGCCCGTATTTCTCAGAGGTAGTTCATTTATCTCGTAATTTGGTTTACTTATGTCTTAAGTACTACACTATTGTATATACATGCAAACAATTCCAAAGAATTTTAGAATTTAAGTTGAATTTTCGATTGTTTGTTTCAAACTATTTTCTCATCAGATAATTACGTTGTGCGTATCCTTCTTTTGTGCATTTGCTTGGTTATTCTTCCTTTTCATGTGAAAGACGTGAGAAAATTTTCTGTGTAGAAAAAATCTCCGATTCCTCAATGTCATATCATTTTCGAGTGAAATTTGAAAGACTAGTTACTACCTTAGTATCTCCTTTCTAACTAAGTGTATTAGACTGAGCTGTAGGCACTGTAATACTGCCTATACATTGTTAGAGGATAGTTTTGTGCCTTGGTCTCTCCTGATTCCTACTCCGTGATTCGAATAAATCGGCTACATGCTTATTTTGGAATGTTGCTATTTTTATTTCGTGCAACAATTTTTATCGACATGGTTCTATTTTCGACGTAGGTACAGCTACACTCGTTTCTTTCGCTCAGTGTTGTGAAACCTGTTAAGTTAGAAATGATTCTATTTTCTACTAAGGCTTTGCGTAGGCCATTTTTGGGGACAAATAGTAGTCTCGGAATGGAATTTGTACTATCACTCATGCCCTTCGGCGTACACTCATATCTAGTGTGTAATGTACATTATTTTTTTACCAGATTTATACATTTTCTTAGCATTAAAGCCTAATAAGTATTTTCTGTATTGATTCATTTCGGAAAATCATCCTTCACTTTCACTTGGACACGATTTATATGGTCACTGCTTAGCTTAGTTCCTGTTTACAAGCTACTCGTTTATTTCCTTATCAGACAAAATAGTTCAAACATGAAAGTTCATACCTAAATACAATTGGAAGTATTTAGGTTGTAAAATATCACGATCAAAATTCTCAGTTCACGTTATGAGCAATGTTCACATCGACCATGAACCAATCTTGGTAATTAATGCGCTAAAGTATGCTATTCAGAGTTACCTGCCCTTCAATTTTAATCCTCAGAATTGTGATGATTCTTAACAGGGGCTTAAAGCCATCTAGAAGCTTTCTGGTGAGTGCTAATAAATTACTGGGTGCCAGGTTCACCTCTTCTAATTAGCTTTACCCGAAAGAGGTAAGCCTGGAAAAGAATTCTATTTTTTTAATAAATTTTTTTTGTTAAGTTTTTACAAGTTTTGAGCGACTAAAGTTGAGTTTCTAAGAAACTAATACTCTTCCTTGTACCTCATCTTTGTTGAGTTGAATTTTTTAGCTGCTTTAAACGGTAAAAATTGTTCGAGCACTTGTGATTTCCTTATTTGCAGAGTATTCAGGCGGAGCGCAAAGGATCATGGCAAGCCATTCTTGGGGAAATGGTCGTGGAAAAGTTGGTTTCACCTAAGTCTCTTACTAGAGGAATCACTGCCAGGGCCGGGAATCACCTTGCCAGTCGTTTTGATGGAAATGGGAAATCATTTGTGAGACTCAGAAAGTATCGTAATAATGCACTGATCGACAGAAGCAACCACGCGCTCAAGCGATTCGATTCGTCCTACCGCCCATTGTACCCTTCCAAAAAGGTTAAATCGTTCCGTAGCCAGCAGCGTCCTAACAGTGGCAAGAAACACCTAAATGTTAGATTCAATGGCAATAGCAATGATAGCGGGTTTGAAGCCTACCAGCGATCGCAACCTGCACCCAAATTTACCTGGCCACCGCTCTACAGATACAAGAAGAAGCCCCATGGAAATAGTATTGTTCAAGCTCCCGAAAAGACCACTAATCACAAACTGCCATCGTGGCTTCTGCCGTTGTATGAATGCAAGGCCGAGCGAAATGAAAAGATTGACCAACCACATCAATCGTTGTACGGTGGTGTAGCATTTCACAAGAGAATGGAAATCGGTGAGAGTATGAGACTGATAAAACTGAAACAGCAAGCCTTGAATCATGAGCTCATGGAGAAATGGTCCTCTTATTACGTTGGTATGAATAAAAACAAGAGGAAGAAGAGAAATAATTCTTCCACTAGACTTCTGATGGCTGTCGAGGAACTGAAAACACGGATAGGGAGAATGCATGAACTCAATAGAACATTTAAGCAGAAGCGTTACATGAAGACAATATCACAGGAAACAAGACCAAAACCTTTGGAAGAGTACAGTAACATTGAACATATTCCAAGTGCAGATGACAAGTTCCTAGGAGCAAACCAGCTTGGGGATACTGCTGTAGCTTCTCGCAGCAACAACATATTTTATCCCCAAAACTCCACAGCTTATTCCCAAAACTCTAATAGTTACCCCCTAAACTCCAATAGTTATCCCCAAAACTCCGCAACTTTTCCTCCTAACGTCACAACTTACCCCCAAAATTCCACAAGTTACCCCCAAAATTCCACTAACTACCCACAGAATTCCATGAGTTATCCCCAAAATTCCATGGCTTATTCTCAAAACTCCTCGATTTATTCCCAAAACACCATGGCTGGTGCCCAGCAGTCCTCACTTATGAACCATACTTTCACAGCAGAATTACAAAAACCATTGGCTATCAATGATAACTCAATTCAGAAACCCACAGCTGCCAATCATAACATGATGGCAGGGCTGCAAAAACCCTTGACTTTGAGCCATAACGTGATATCTGGCACTGTAAAGTCTTTGACCTCCAACCAAAACTCATCACTTCCCACACAAGCTCGCAAGGACGTTGAAGAATTACATAGTTACGATTCCAGAAAAAGTTCCGACAATAAAGAATTGAAACAGCATCTCAAAAAAAGCGGCACCTACGGATACAACGACGCAAGCCGTTTTCATTCAGAAGAAGAGAACCTTGTAGAGTCGAATTTGGATCCGTCGAAATTGAAAGAACGCATCGAGAAGTGGAAACTCAAAAATTTGAAAATTGTCAGCGATTCAGGTGAAAGCCTTAGTCGCCCAACAGAAAAAACTTCTCTGGTTCCGGAGACTGACGCAAGTAATCGAAATAATCTAACTGTACCTCTAAGGACTACGAGTGTTGTAGACAAGATTCCGGATGTTGCATCTAAGCCTGTTATTGTCTGTTCAACTGTAAATCAAGTTGGGAAAAGGTCGTTGTCGTCCTTTCCTACGTTCCGTGTCATTCCACCCAAAGGATCAACCAGAGGCCCCTTCGTGCTGATCAAAAGGAACTTCACTATGAGCCAGACTCACTTTCGCGACAAAGGGAGTTGGTTCGATTCTTTCAAACTGCCCCGGAAATTAGGCCAATTTAAAACTGCCATCCATCAGCCAAGTACAGAAGCTAAGGAGCGTTCACCTCAGAAGCCTTGTGGGGAATCCGAGAACCCGCCAAAGTCTGAAACCTCCGAGCTCAAAGGCAAGAATTCCCCGGATGAAGCGGGCCAACTGGAACAATCGAAATACAGTAAAAGCAATGTCGAGCCTTCAGGTGATATTGAGATGAAGCTTAAAATGGGTGAAATAGTCGTGAACAATAAGCCTTGGCCTAAAGATTCGCGATTGGGCAATAGCAGAACCTACACTATATCCAACGATGCCCCACCACCTGAGAGCTACATCCGAAGAGGAAACCCTAACGAAATGGATGGCTATAAGTGGGTTTCGAGCAACAAAGATGTTCTGGAAGAGATGAAGCAAAATAAGCTACTAACGACATACAAACCTCTGGTACCAGATCATGTCAAGGCCTCGATTCAAGAGTTCAAACTCCCTCTCAAAGCAAAGATTGCCGATTACAGAAAACGAATAGATTGCAAGCGACTTCGCGATTCCCCGCACAGCAGGTCTATATCCCATAGAAGATACACAACAAACGATAGCAGGGTGTTTTTTTCGAGCACCTTTTTCACAAAATCGGGGTTACTGTCAAGTAACAACATTCTAGCTCCGCGCGCTAGGTTTTTAAACACTAGCGCTATTGTGAAACTAGCCACACCCAACAACAATTCATCGAGCCGTGGAAAATCGGACCCGGAAATCCTCATAAGTTCTGATCTTTATAAGCAGTACGTTCTACGCCCTATTTACGGGACTCATTCCAGAAAAAATCACGCCGACAAAAGGTATAACGAGCATCCTGGTTATGCGGGAAGGGTTTTTAATAATTACCAATCGGCGAACTCTGGTCTCACGTCACCGAATGTGACTTCAAAAACGTACTTTCCCAATGTTCGTCCTCGCTCCATTAAGAAACAAGTCGAAGAGCTGAAATGCTTGATTAAGAAGAAGAACTGTTTGAATCAACCGTTGAAAGGGAGCAATACTTCAAGAATGTCAAATCCGAATGAGAGCTATCAACAACGGCTGAACAGGTTGGTCAAAGCGGCGAAGGAAAGTGCGGATAATATGGAAATACCAGAACCAAAGCGAAGATATAGTCCCAAAAGAGATTCGACCTCGAACGTGGGAGACAATGATCATTTCAAGTGGACGGTCAAGCCAACATCGAAAATGTCTACTGGAGCGATACACTGTGCCAACATCGACTCTACTTCAAGATTGAATCATGTTTCTCATACCAAACAGAAAAAAAATGTCGAACCACTTGCAACTGTTGACTTTGAGCAAGAAGACCAAAAACTTAATCAGCCGTTTCTTAACCTCATCTTCAAGTTGAAATCGGTTGTGGATTTTGTTGGTAGAAAGGCAGTATTGTCCGGCGAGGGTGTTTCTAGAAGCTCTATCAGTAGAGAGCGCTTGGGGGACGGTGTGAAACGAGCGCTTCCTTCAACATTATCGGCCCAAGATCTCAAAATGAGTGGAATACCTCACGTTGTAAAAGCTAAACCTAAATTCTCTTCAGAGGCTTCCAAACTGCGGAATCCAAGCGTGCGTGAAGTCAAATCTGAGTTGTATACAGCGTTAAGGGATGCGGTCAATAAGAAAGAGGAAAATGCGCCTCGTCTCAATTCGCCGAGTGCTGCATCAAGTGGAAACCGAGGGATAGCTGAAGATTTGCGCCATGTCATCCGAGAGAAAGTGAGAGGTTATAATGATGTTCTGAAGTCGTCACTTTCAACGCCGGATATTAGTACAGGAAGACCGCCGATAAATAGCTCAACAGTACAGAATTTTGCTTCTGATGTTGAATTGAAGTCTGTTCCACGAGCGAAGCTAGATTTGTCTGGGGTTGACAAAATTTTTGCACCCCGAGAGAGGACCAGTCCTGCCCTGAAAATAAGCAAACATAGCACCAATGTTCAGCTAAGAGACCAACCGAATTTCAAATCAAAAGACGCCGAAGAGCTGGAAAAATCTCCTTCGTTTGAAGTGTTGCATAAACGAACGAGCCCTGGAAAACAAGAAATTCCGTTAGTTTCGGATAGTGTCCAATCGATAAACGATACATTGAAGTCTCCAAAAGTAGGCGATAGATTGCCTGCCGCACCACATCCGATTTTCAACAGTTTGAATCCTCAAATAGAACAAACTACCAGTGTGCCAACTTCTGATAAAGACCAAATCCCAGGACTGGGTATTAACGCAGAGCAGAATCAAGGCAAAGGGCAAGAGGCTTCCGCAACGCCCTTGCAATCGGCAGCTCCACTGGAGAATGAGGAGACTCTCTCGCTGAAGCAAGAGCACCCTGTCGCTTCAAATAAAGAACGACCTGAACCAGACCTGAAGGCAGCAAAAGCGGATGATAATCTGTCAAAAGGGGTTTCGTTGGTTGAAGATCAATCGGCCAAGCAACATGACAGTATCGGCTCTGGAGCAGCAGATCTGAAAACATCTGTATCGCAGCAAGAAACAGTTAAAGAGAAGCTTCCGGATTTCAAATCCAGTTATACATCACTGAATGACTCATCGCAGTATGATCTCGGTAGCGTAAGCTCTGACATTCGTCGCACAGAAAGAATTCAGGGGCATGACGATCAATATTATGATGTTGCCCGTTATGTATCATGCCCCGACTGCGGCAGAATCTATTCGATCAATTGCGGTTGTAAAGATTATGAGAATCACCCTTCGGCATCAATAGTTGAACCTAAGTCACATTCGAACTTCTCTCAAGGTACGTTTTTGTCTCGTTACTTTCCTGACGAACAAGAGACCTACAGTTCGGATCAGTTAGTCGACCTTGGTGATGGAGCAAATAGTCACCATTTTATGCAGAAGGACTATGGTAATTGGGCTGAAACGAGCGGCTCATCTTTTGGAAAATATGGAGACAATTCCGATTATTCAATCGATAGTGTAACCTACGTCCGGCGGAATGAAGGAAGCTCTGAGCTGCTTTCGAAGGAGCCATTGATCAATCCTGATGTCCTCAAGAGGCTCAAGTTGCCGCTGAATATCGATGAAGAATTGAGGGAAACTACCTGGTACAATGCGCGAGGAGTTTCACGTTAATGTTTGTCAATGCTCTTGTTTATCATTTACCGACCGACAAAATACACGTTGATACGAAGGCTGAATGTACCCGATTTCGTTCGAAAATATGAAAACATGTTGTGCTGAGTTAAAAGTAAAACAGGTTTCGTGATCACATTGCTGAACATATTTTCATTCTGTACGATTCTATATGGCTAATAATTATAATTTGATGAGTTATTAAAATCGTTCTATACTATTGGAAAGCTCGTTTAACACTAGCTGTATCGTTGGGCAATCAATTTTACCTCAAATTAAGCAATTGGAAAGAACAAATTCTTAAATTACCATAGTTGCCAAGGGCTTCGCCTTTAGTTACTAATATCTATTTGGTACAATTAAGTGGAAGGTCTTTCCAAACTATGATGGGAGCAAAGTAGTAATAATCCACTGTACAAACATTTCTTCATTCTGTCCTATGCTAGTTGAAACCTGAAAATGGGCATTGAATAGGCCAATTTTGAAATTGTGCCGCTCGCTTGCTGCGCTTCAAGTCTAGGTTTCACTGGTCGCACTGCAGTGCTATATGGACTCGCCTGGACAACATACCGTGCCCCGTTTATTTCTTCCGACTTCGAAAGAATCCTACTCACCTGTTTTTCCTCGTTCCAAAGACCACTATAAAACTCATCCCCTCGCTTGATCTTGCTTATTCTATAGTCGTAGTCCAACTCAATCGGTTTGCATCGCTTTTATTTAAAAAAAAAGTATTTTCTCCTTCGCCGTCCGATGAAGTTAACGCAGCTTTTCCACCTCGTCGCCTTGCTCGTCGTCATTTTTGCTTTGGCTGTCGAAGCTCGTTATCCTGCCAAGACAATATTTCGAGTCAAACTAAGAAATCGGCGTCCGTCCTTCCTCAGCCGCCAACTGACTCGATGCCTGCTCCGAGGATCATGCTGATCCTATTGACTCCACTACAAATTGTAACAAAGGATTTCACCCTTGCTTATTAATTAGATCGTTGTAAGTAATTTCTGCTTACGTTGCATTCTTAAATAAATAGCTTAGCTCCGGGTTTGGTTTTTATTTTATTCCTTCCCACGCTATACGTATTTAGATTGATTGTTAGCCCTGTGAAGATGAAAGCCCTGTTTGCAGCTTAATGTCCCACGGAATGGATCAAGTGAAGGAAAAAAAATGCCGGCCTTGCTTTTCTCCCTTGTATATTTTCGACAGTTAATAAGTGACAAGAATACTCGCACCTGGGAAAATAGTTAGATCGACTATGTACATTGTTATTTAACCGTTCGTTAGACATTAAACACGCTCGCTGACAGGGACAATTTTTACGTTGATCGGATTGATTTGACACGAATCATTGCCCACTATGCAAATATGAAACTTACAATTTTTCCCGCACACAGTTTTATCACGCGAAACCAAAAACTACCCATTTCTAAAGCCGACTCTCCATTACTTACACGCGATGGGGCAATTAGTAAATAAACCGACGAACCGGATTGAAGTTCTGTGACATTAATACAAATAGATAATCATCTTATTTCGTGCCATTCAATCAATGTTGACTATTCATGCAGCCGAACGCTTAACATACGATTCCAAATTATTTTGAGGTCTCTTGTTTACTATCGAAAGATGACGTTCAATTGGAAGTCAGTTGCGTTATAAATAGTACTTATATAGTAGTAATAGTGTATATCGTACTTTCGCCTAGATCAGAACTTTTTAGAACCATTTCTTCTGCCAATTTATTGCTAATTGTTCCCAGAGATATAGGTAATGATCGTGCAGTTAACAAAATGCTAAAATAATTATCAGTCAATTAATTGTTTCAGGTGAAAAATGATGATCGGCTGTAATCGAGCTGTTTCGGCACTTGTCTTTAAGTAGAAAAAAGTAAAGTTCCTTAAAACTGCGATCATTCAAAAATGAACTGCGAGTTGAACAAACAATTTAGAGACGGTCGGCTGGCCACGGTTAATCATTAGTCTCTAAAAAGAACACGATCTTCCAAGTGGAAATAGGGCTATGAGGAATACGCCGAAGTAACCGTTAAGACGTTGGCCGAAGAAGATGAAAATACCGATTCTCGTACTAATCGAAAAACGGACATTGTAGTTGTTCTGGTTTTCAAGCTCGACTGGTTCTATTCATTTGCAAACCGATGGGGATGAGAACCAGTAGGTATTTTGTTTTAAATTCTGTAGTACTGTATACCTTCATATTTGACTAAACGTAGTGGAAAATAATGAACGAATATTAATTAACTACGATATTTCCCATCTGGTTTATAGATCAATAAATAACGCTCCTTGTATGGTGTTTTCTTATGCGATTCACGTTCGAATATCGACTTGTATTGATGTTTTCTATTTCAATTTCTCTTCAATTCCTCTAACTTTCATACCAACTACATCATAACTTTCAAGTTGTGTAACAATTTTGTAACTGTATCCCTAGATAACTGCAAATAAACGCCACCGATTCAAATGATCAAATAGAAAGGAATTATCTCTTCCTCTTTATTCTCCCTTGACTATACCTACCGACCCTTTTCCCGTGATTATATATATTTAAAATATTCGCAAAAAAAGAAATTAAATAACTTTAATATTACCTAAATTATTAATTATATGGTACCTAAAATATATTTATATAAATTATGTTAATATTAAATATTAAAGTTATTTAATTCCTTTTTTAAATCACTTTAATATTAATATAATATTAAATAATAATATTCATATAATAATAATAATAATAATAATAATATTCAGTTTAATATTAAACTTTTCTATCTTGGGCAATTACAATGGTTTATTGTTGAATAAACCAAAATGAATAAATAAAATCTCAAATTGCTACAAAAAGAAAAAATTACACGTTTTCAAGTAAGAGTTTATTTGTTCTTTGCGAGGTTTTCCAAACTTGTACGTGAAGAGTTTTGGTTAGTTTGTACACCCCTAATGATGACCTCAATCTACGGTCCTGCACACTGTAACCGTTAGACACTAATGATTTTAAAAAAGGAGCCGAAACTCCTCACGTCCACGATAAAAAAAAACCGAAAAGAACAAGAACTCTCCATTGAGTGCATAAAAAATTATCTAAGTTAACTGTTTCGTTAATAGCGGATAAAACTAAATATTTCGTAGACGGTACTTTTTCGCAGTGTGATAACTGCTTGACTATATAAACGTAACACCGAAACAAGGACTTATTTTCGGAAAATTAATTAATTTCCGAGAATCTGTTTAAAATGTAATAATATGTGACTATAAAAAGCTACATTATGTTGGCTGCTGTATTTTCTTTTGTAATCTTGAATGGAAAAGTAACCTTCATGTTTTTTTTCCTTCTCGTCGCATTTTTTGATGTCCAGGGGTTCACAGTCTGTGGACCCTATGGCTCCACGTCGCCCTGAGGATGCCCGAATGGGCGAAAGTGTTCGGCCAGCTAATAAAGAATTGGAGACTGAGTCGCCAGGTTTTCTCCCCCTGGACTTGAAGTTTTTGATTTTATACTGGCTACTTTAATAACCTATACTGAAGATTTAATCACCAAATATTTTGATACTTTGCAATAGAAAAGAAGAGAAATGAACCTTACTTTTAAAACGGAAAGAAATCGCTCCCGGTTTATGAATCTTTATAAAAATGAAGGCCTTTCCCTGCACCTTCTTCAAAAGACCCTATCGGGCTATTGTTGTAGGTAATACTCCCTTCAAGAAAGCGCGAGTCAGGCATGCACTAATGTTCGGTTTAAGGAGGTTCTTCCTTCCGTTTGTACAGTTATAAAAGGCCAGTTTCACCCTGATGTTCTCCGCCTATTTCAGTAATACTCTCATCATCTTCACCGCTATGGTAGCATTTCAAAAGAACCGTCGAAAAAATATTCACCGTGCGTATTGAAGTGCTCATGAAAGATCGCCATCAGGCAACATGAACACCCATTTAAAGCTTGAAGAATGAATTGTTAAGTCATGATGTACTCAACTAAGATATTATCACTGCAATAAAGTTACAGGTATACAATATTTTTCGCAAAAAATATGACTATTCCTCAAGACGGAATAGTTTTCAATTCAGTGATAAACGAAGTGGTTGACTGGGAGAGACGACGTGGAATTCTTCCACACCGGAGGCGATGAATATGAGTAAATTTCTAATAATCTCATGAGCACTGTGATTTTGAGAATCAGTCCATTGGTGAAGAAGATTATATGATTATATAATAACCAAGAATAATCGTTGATGGCATTAATAACATCCGCAACTAAAATAATATTGAAAATATTGGCCCAGGTTCGCTAAAAGAAAGCACCGCAGATTAAAAGAAGAGCAGTTTGTGTATTTAATAAAATCTTACACTTTTTAATTGAGGAACGTTGGTACAGCTGAGGATTTTTTCGACTAGCTTCATATTATGACTATTAGCAAGTAATTCAGATAACGGCAATTATCGGCATTTAAATTAGCATTTGAAAAATCAAATAGCGATCGTTCGATTTGACTAGATATCACATGAACCAAACTGAAACATAATTGTTACCATTAAGCGGTCGAAATAGCACAAAAAAAATTTTTTATGTGTGCGATCAGTTCATAACAAAAAATATTTTCCCTATTCTTTTCATCGTAGAAGTTACTGAAATCATATCGCTTTACCCATCGTTTCGTGTTTTTATATGGAACTGAAGAACGCTTTATTCGTTTCTCAGGACTGTACAATATTAGCATATTTATACGATCAGAACAACATTCAAATAACACGAGTGGTTATTGAGGGGTGAAAATAGTTGATAAACGTGAAATAATGAAAAATGTTAAAACTGAGGAAAAAGATAGCGATGGTGAAAAATGCGTCATAGAAAAATAGAGTAACAAAAAAAAACTCTTAAACCAAAAGTATACAAATAGAAATATTTATACATGGCAATAAAATTTCGTTTGCTGTCGCCAAAAGAAACAGCACTGGAAAATGTGAGCCGTCGATTATTTAATCTGGAACAAAAACTCGGACGAATTCGTATCTATAAGAACAGCGGCGTTTGAACGACAAAATCAAACCGTTAATTTTTCCTTCCTGCCATTTAGATTAAGTTTTTTTTTTGGGCTATTGAACAGTAACATGAGAGGTACAAACGCAAGATTGACGCGGTTGAGATTCATTTGGTGAACTCCGAGGTGAAGAAGGTGTACAGAGGGTGCACTGAGGTTGGTAATTTGGCGGCATAAGACCACTCGCCAAGGCCAAATTCCTGAGAAAAGATGAATATAATGAAGAAAGCTAGAATAAATGTTTTTTTCTTTTTTTTTTATTTAGCTCTGAAGCGCCGCGAGTAACGCACAGCTGGATTTTAACCTTTCCAAAATAAAGGATGAACACTCCTCAATATTTTGTCAACAGCTTCTAATAATGGCTCTAAAATCGCTTTTCAAAACCTCAACCTGGTTCTGTTGCATCGTTTTTATTTTATTGTATTTTATTTTATTTTTTTTTGCGGATTATCGTTTAGTTTAATTGGTAGGCAATGCTAGGAGCAATAATTTAAAAGAGCTAATGATAAGCTCAGCGGGAGAATGAAATCATCATAATAATACAACCGCTAAGCCCGCAGATTGGAGACACACGATTCGAATGAAAGCGAAGAGCCGAACGGCAGATTAAAACGCGATGAATCGCTATCTCTATCCGTATTGTCTCATTACAATCACATGTAGTTGCGGAAAGGTACGCACTTGTCGCGATTATGTGCCCACACTCATCTGAGCACAATTAGGGAATTTTCTGAAAGAATTAATCCTAACGCGATTAGAGATGCGCATTGTGCATAATAGGAGGGCTGAACTACTAGCGTCAACGTTCAATGAAGCATGAAAAAGTGAGGAGAGGATTATTCGATGGAACCGATGATAACGCTAGTGGTAGGCTATAATGAGAGAGATAGTACGCTCTTTTTGGTCCTTTCATTGCCGGATCACACGCACGACTCACCGATTGCTGGCGTGTAGTTGGAAATTTATGTACTTCGAAACATGAACTTCAAAATTAACCCATGGATGACGTGAAAGCAATAAAATTCCCGTAGAAGAAATTTTTATTTTTAGATCCAAAATTTTGTGGAAATAAATTTTTATTTATTTACCTTTTTTAGCATCGGGTGAATTAAGAACGGTAAACTGCACACAAATTATTGTACCTGATTATAGAAAATTAAGGTACCCAATTATATGCTTAAAGCGGAAAAGATAATTATTTAAGTTAGGTCATGTTGGCGTGAGGCCTCAGCTCAGATAACGAACCGAGACAGGCGGGAGGAAAAAACGGAGGGGTATAAAAGCGATGGTGTATTCTTCGAAATCGGTCAACGTTAATTACGATTCGTTCCAATGTTTTTCCCGATCGCAAGCGCAATCCGAGCCAGGTGTTCTCTTTCCCACATAACACGTACGGGAATGGCGATTTCTGACCTCTCGATTGAAACCACTCGGCAGTCGAATAATTTTTAATGAACAGCCAATCGGTCTAATACAATCAACATTATCAAACCCGTTCGAAAATTGGAAGTTCGTGACTGTATTTGCCGTGCGCTTGAATAATAAAGCGACCGCACGAGCTAGAATTGAGATTAGTCGTTCGATTATATTCAATATACGAAAAAGCTAATTATTGAACGGGTTAGAGTTTCACAATCGCGTAATTGATCGGGATTAAAAGGCATAAATATGTATTTTAATTGGCGTGTTGTTTTTGATCTAGCTCTCAGTCAATTTTAACGACCACAGAATAATTCCTAAATTTTATAGAACTGAACGCCTCACAATTTTAAGGTAAGTTCAATTCGCATTCAATTCAACTCAATTAAAAAAAAAAAATTAAAATTTGTTTAAAAAATTTAAAAAATGATGATACATTTTTAAATTATTTAAAGGGCGAGATAATTATGTAACGGCAAGAAAAGAAAGGCAGGCAAAAAAAGGAGGCAAGGAAAAAATGAAAGGAAAAGAGAGGCAAGAAAATCATGACGAACAGCATAAATTGTACGGAGCAGGTGAAACAAAGGTGGATGAAATGTACCGATGTAAACATTAAGAAAAACCCCAGTGTATGAATAATATTTATTAAAAATAATAATTGTCAAAACTAATTTCAGAGAATGTTTCAATCTCTTTCATAATCCGTTCTTCTATTGTCTCGCTTATTGGCTCATAATAGAAGATATTGGCAGATTATTTCTCGATTCTGTCGAACTAGAAGTGTACCAATACTAAGTTGTGGATGAAACCAATAACATAATTCGTGACTCATGAATTCACAATATTTATATATATTTAATTTTCATTTCAGAAACATGTGATAGCAAGAGACAGCGTGAAATTTACCTGTACTGTTGATCGATCTGCGCCTTTTCAATCCTTTTATCTTTAGCTCGCCGGTTTTGGAACCAAATTTTAATTTGCGTTTCTGTTAATCTGAGCGACTCTGCGAGTTCGAATCTGCGGCACATTCAGGTGAAATGCAGGCGGCTCATTTGTTGTATAGATAACTAATTCCTATGAATACTGTATTATTCTATATTTAATTATTAAAAAAATTACCTCCTACTTCTAGATATGTATTCGGACCGGTGAAATTCAATTTCCAGTCGGAGTGTTTGGTCGCTGGAGAAAGTAGTACGTTGCCTTCTTGGCCTCCCCTCTTTCCTCCTCCTTCGAGCCACTTGAACAAAAATTTAACTCGTTTCACACAATTTGAATGGGAATACCTTAGACATATCAAACACAAGGGGTGTCTGTCGGTCTATACTCAATCTCTACTCTATATCTATACTCTTTCAAGGTCAAACGAATGATCCCATGATGCTGAAATTTTAGGCGGTAGTTCATTGAACATCGCAGATTTTAAGCTGCATCGATTTTCGTCACTCTGCTCCGAGTAGAAAAATAGGTTGTTATTGATTTTTGAGGGTGATGGTTGTGTGGATTTCTGCGCGGGTTCGCAACATAACTTTAAATCGGGAAAAAATAACGTAGGTGAAGATAACAAAAGAAAGAACTTTCAAAAACCTACATTTAAGTAGATAATGCTCGAAATTTATTTTTTTGGTTTGTTTGAGAATTTTGCATTATTGTTCCAATTGAACAGCCGATGTTCTATAGTAAAGGTTGCTAGGGACTATTTTGGTCATGCCTCTGGTCCTGACCGGTACATGATGTTTTAATCCTGGTTTAACGCGTTCAAACGATTATTGTGCTACAAAGCTGTTCGCGTTTCTTGGCGAAATTAATAATCAGGATATGAAACACACAAAACAGCAATATTCAGTTTTGGATTAGACTACACCAGATTAGTTTGAATGGGGGATCTATCAGCGATGTGAAGCCAACCGGTTCTGTTTGACTCAAGTACATGCTGAGGAGGATTACGAAACCGTATTACCTACTGTAGGACCGGGTCAATTGGATACCTACTGTTTTGAGGGAAAACTATTTTTCAGAAAATAATGAATAGAAACATGAATAAATATTTAGAGATGTATACATTTCCAATTAAATATTTTTTTAAATTATTATATCAAATATATTATATGAATGTATAATATATTCATTATTCAATTCGGAACTTCCTCAAACTATGTTTTATTAGGTAATGAATCACGGCACATACTGGAAACTGTTGATGGATTTGAGAAAACTGTTCCAATTCGGCAAACGGATCTATCAAAGGGAATTCAGCTCTACGAGGCTTCCTTTCTACACTCGTTGGTCTGCAATATTACAATGCAATAGTTTTGACGTTTTATCCCCACACTGTAATGACTAGGCGATTTTGAGAGCTAGCATTCGACGCGCAGGCATCACTGGAGATCTGTATAACGGTGTCTGATCTGATCATTTAAATTAAATCATTTAAATCATCTAAATGATATAATATAATTTAAATCATTTAAAATTGAGGACCAGCGAATGTCCTCTGAAAATTACGATAATATTGAATCGAAATTAAGCAAGTTATGCTTGGCAGAACGACGATGACGACGAACCGACGGGCATCGAGATCCAAATATATTGCCCAATATATATCCAAATATATTAATGGACATGTAGTTACTCCAGCTTCAGTTGTTCGAGTTTGCTAAAATCAGACGTTGCCATGGGATAGCGAGAGAGATGCCATGAATTCTATTTTCAGGGTTATTCCATTTTCCAGCCTCACGATTTAAGAGTTTCATCATTCGCACGCGGCAACTGAAGTTAACTATAAATTCTTAGCTTATCATACGGCTTTTGTATCGCTAAATAACCGATTGAGTGAACCAATCGGGCATCGGCCTTCCAAAGCGGCGGGAGTTTATCTGATATGTGGAAAATTTCTGATTTGGAGGCAGTCTCCTCGGTTTGAGGCACTCATTGTGGAATCGGTTTGATAAGAAAGCACTCCCGAACAAATACTCATGCTCGAAAAATTTTTGGCGTAACCAATGACAGCTAAATGGAGAATTAATTGGCTGTGGACCCTATGGCTCCACGTTAGTAGCTTAAGTAGAATTTTCTAACAATCAAAATGGTCCTGTAAATCCATGATAACAAACATTGAATACTGTATATTACTTAGGTCGCCCTGACGATGCCCTAATGGGCGAAAGTGATCAGCTAGCGAATAAAGAATCGGAAAAAGCGTCGCCTGGTTTTTCTCCCCCTCGCACCTCCTCGACATGAAAAATTCCGACGACCAGGAAAAGTACAATTTTGTACTGGGTTGTACTGGTACAATGAGAGATGCGACGCTCAACCAAGAAGAACAATTTTCTAGTTCAACAATATTTGTTCCAGTCCAAATACGCGACTGAGAACTTTCGCTATAAAACCTTTTCGAGCCTCTTAAAATGCATTTATGCGATACCTTGGAACGAAAGACACCTTTAATCTTGGGACACTTAATTTCCTTCGTGCCTAGAGAATAGAGATTTAAACTGCGATCTGATAGATTAAGGCAAATGTGAAATGTGATCAGATTTCGAATTGTCCTTAGGTATGAAAATCCAGCTTCGTATTTCGATGAAATTCCTCGTTCGAAAATAATAAAAACCACCAGCGCAACGTCGCATTAAAATTTTTCCAAAACGGTAAATGCCGTATAAAATTGAGCGAAACTTTCAAAGTTCAAGTGGCGATATTGTCTTCCGTGGAAATGTTCCGTACAGCGCACTCGCAGTGAGGTACTGGGGAGGACACCACAACGACACAGCAACTACATTGCTCTCGACAACAACTCGGTCGACGGCTCCTGGCAATTCTTGCGGAACTAACGCAAATCACATCACAATATTGTAACAATACCTACGCGAAGAGAAACCGACCGCAAGCGTGATAAATCCCTCCCCGTTCCGACAACGCCGCCACGAAGCAACTAAACCTTTTCCTTTAGAATTCCCCCGCACTGCTTCAATTCTACCGCAGCAATTCTACAGTTAAACCTCTCGCCACAATGGCGACCTTTCTCTCTCTCTTGCACCCGCGGTTTTCATCGTCCGCTCTCCGTCGCTCTCGCAAACTTCGACGCTAGGTATCGGATGATAATACCCGAGGCGCCTAATGTTAACAATATTTGTATATTTATCACTTCCTTTCTCAATTCTCGTCTCTCTCGTCCTTCGATATACTTGCCATTTTCCTGCAACGCCGATTCAGTGCCAAATTGGCTCTACGCTCGCATCACACGAGCACGCACATATCGAATGCAAAAGTTACCTATCGCTCGCGTACGTAATTCTCCGCATATGTATGCATTTCTGTTCATTGAATGGTTTGCATTTCATTGAAATAGAAAGATGCGCAACTGCTATGGGAAACCGAGATATGAAATCACCATTATTTCATCAGGAATACTAATTAAGGAATACTTCTACTTGCATTAAACATAATTGGCAGACCGTGTGGAAAATTATAGAGAAACCTTTGTATATGCGTCTCGATAAATCTATTCAATAGCTGCCATAGTCGCCAGGAGCAAGAAATTTTACACTGACGTTGCTAATACTGTCATTAAATTTACCCATTCTAAAAAACGGTAAATTTCACGGTAAAGGAATATGGGAATACGACGTACGCAAGTTGACGTTGAGATGGCTCATTCCTCTCCTCGAGCTGTAAGATTATCATCTCATCAAGGAGAATCAATCAGTGGCTCCTCGGAACATCTGAGAATATCGTCGACATCAGCGTTGACAGAAAAAAGCCACAAAACAAACCGGATTTTTATAATAAATGTTTCAAGGTACTTCGCGGGCATTACTTGATATGCAACTCTGCGGGGTAATTATTTTTCAAGCTGATACGTGAAAAATGCAATCAAGAAAATGAACAAATCTATTTGTAATCGACAGACTTCAAATTTCTTTTGCACTTCGGGGAATCACCTCAATCTTCGTTTTTTTTTTCCTTCCTCCGAGCAAGCAATGCAACAGTGTGTGCATGCAGAAAAATCGCTATCCTTCGACTTCGAAGTTTCCGCTTCCATTTTGCGATTCGTTAATACAGTAAACGAAATTTCCGGTGAATAAAAAAACAGTGAAAATAAATAATAATTTTAAAAATCTGAAATTCACAGACAACAAAGTTAAAATTTCCATGCCAATTTTCACAGTGCTACGTGCCTGCAGCTTCACTACCGTAAAACCTGCGTTGCGGTTTGCGTAAACCTGGCAAACCACGGTTTTCGGAACATTTATTTCGTTTACTACACATGGTTGATTTTTTGTGTGAAAGACAGTTTTTGAGTTATAAACTGAAAACTGGAACGAGTTCGCGATTTTCGAGGTTTCTCGGTTGCCAACACGTCAACCAAGCCTCCACAAATTTGGACTTCAATTTCATTGGAGTTCAAACAGCTTCAATTTCATTAATTTCGGAATTTTTGGAAGTTCGATCCCTTTTCAACGACCTGCAGCCAGGACTACAAGTAAAATCCTTAACACGAATAAATATCTTGCGATCTAATTGCTGGAATGAGCAAGTGCTGTTCAATAGATGAAACCCAATTCTCAAGACTAAATAATGTGTTATATGAAATCAATCGTATTTCCGGCGCGTGGGTAAACGCTAAGTTTTCTCAAATTTCTCGTGACTAGGTTCACTTTCATACGGATTTTCACATCTCACAAATATTAATGATATCGCGATTCAGATCAACGGTTGTTTCTGCGTATTACAGCGAGGAAAGTGTTTCTTACGGTTGCCAGAAAATAATGTGATTTTTTTTGGCTCCTTTTAGTAATTATTTTTAATATTGGTAATAGAATTCAATATCAGACTAGTAAACTATATGTAATTGCTCGTTTCTCAGTGTATATCTTATTCGGTGGAAAACCGATCATTTTTATTCGCTCGCGACTAATGAAAGTAATCCTCCTCTTCATGTTCTGAGAATTAAAGACCCTAGACCTCGTAGTGTAAAAAATTAAAATTTACCTATCGCCCGTATTACTCGGTTGAACTAGAATAAATTTAAATTAGTTGCACATAATTCGTTAGTGGAGGTTAATGGATAGCGATATAATATAATACGCGGCTATACATGGGAGGGAATTTAGAGTAGGCACCTTAGAAATGAATTACTAGGTTCGTTATAGGTACTTCATCATCTACCACCCACAGGACAGCTGTTGGGATCTCATCTCTTCAACGCGCAGCTGGGGACCATTTCAATGCAATAAAACTCACGGGTCGAGGTGAATCAATTACGAGTGGAGAATCACTCATCAATCTTAACTATCAGATGATCATCGCTTGATAGGTACTTACCCCCTGCGTGCTATAGGTAAACTAGTGTGCGCCTTCGATTGTCGTGAGAACTCCGACACATGACGAAACGCGTCATGACTCGACCTACGCTTTAAACGGCTCGAATTTCGGCAGGACGCGTTGCAATTTACATTTCTGAGATGGCCAAAGATTCAATAAAAGAAGAACTTTCTCAATTCCGTTATCAGTATAGGCCAGCGAAAAAACTAATACAAGAGTGTTTTATGCTTGATTCGGCTAACAGCCGAATAACAAATTTTAATATCAGAAAAAATCATTCAAAGGCTACAACGTTAATAAATTACAGTATCGTTATGACAAAACGCGCCAGGTCACCCAAAAAACACACGAAGTAGGTTAATAACGAGGAAGTACTGTGTGTGGGCCTAACGATAGAATACATTTTTAGAATAATTTTAATCATTTTTCAGCTAGGAGGCTGAACAACGCCAGTATAAAATAACAGGAAATGCAAATTGCGTTGAAGTGTGACCCAAATTATAAAAATCTGGCGTCATTCACTCGCCGTAACAAACGTTCTAAGACCTTGAGTGAGTGAGAACGAAGTTTGAATGTGAAAAAACGTGTTTTTTCTGGCTTTTTTTTTTTTTTTTTTTTTGTAAAAATGTAGGTATCTTTCGTGACCTAGTTAGCTTCGACTCCTCTGGTTGATAATTTTTATCGCTGAATCGAATGGTGACACTCAAAGTTCCGCGTGTTTTCCATTTCGTGTATGACGCAAATTTAAGAACTGATCTCATCAATTATAAGAGTGAGTACTCAAACGACAGTTGTCTCGCGTCACTAAGATTAAAAAATGTTTAAAAACCTGATATAATTGACAAAAACTGAAAAAAAAAATATACAAACTGAAAAATTGCCGAGATGAATCATATTTATCTTGGTTACCTACATTTTTCATACGAACCAATAATGATATATCCAAAAAATAAAATTTCGCATACCAACCTCGTTTTGTCTTTGAAAATTAAGGGCAAAAATAAATTCGATCAAAGCTGACATTATGACACATCTTTTAGCTCACCTTCACATTTCTGCTACAAGAATTATTGAAGAACAGGTAGTTGTAAGATTTCAACAAAATTCGCGTTTCATAAAAAAATAAAAATCTGAATTCTACCTAGAAAACTTTTTCTAGGTGTTAGAGTCGAGAAAAAATGTACGCTCTTCCCAACAGAGTAATCAGATTTGAATTGTCATGCATATTGAGGTTGTTGAAAGATGTGAGGTCGAAAACACGACAAATAATATATTAGCAAAGCGGCATTTCCAATTGAGTGACAAAATCAAGAATCGAAAAATCTTCAATCTCCAAAATCAAAAACATGTTCTCGTTTGGTAGAAAAATTGTTAATCACGCAGGAGTGATCGGCCACCATTATGTATAGACACTGTGTAAAGATTGCATGAAGGTTGGTAGATTACAACTGCTCTTGAATAATGATCGCGAAAACATTTCAAGCCATCCTGCATCGTTAAATCATTTTTTTTTTAGGGGACATGAGAACATCCGTAGTTAATACCGTCTGCAGACCGACGCTAGTTCAAATAGTATATTCGAGTATCTGCTATAGAAATTATTCCCAAAACCCATCAATTTGAATTTCAAGAGTATCACATTAAATGGGTATGCAATCATGGAGGTAAAAACTTACGAAAAGCAGTCAGGCCAGGTGGAAATGGGTGCGACGGCGGTATAAAATGACGAAGGTGTAGCAATTGTTCTTCATAACGAGAAGCGGCCAAAGAAATGTGAGGAGTTGCAACACGGGAGCTCCACCGATCAACTGAAGATGGCAGGTTGGCTATCGTCAAGGGCCCACAATGAACGTCTTCTTCTTCAGACGAAGACGTCACGACTGGCGGACGTTTACTGGAGTCATCGACAATCACATCTTTTTCAGGAGACTGTAACAATTGAAATATTTTTCGTCTAATTTTTGAATTTCTGTGCTGGAGATGTATTGGAGAAGCCGGTGGAAGCTATTAACTTCTAGTGGTCAAGATGATGACTCAAGAAGCGAAACAGCTCGAGTCACCTTTTCTCCCTTCATCATCCAGGAACAAATTAATTTTGTCACATTTCGCAATTTCCTTTCTAGTTCTTCGTTATTAAACTTATTTCCTTGCCGTTGGAATTTATTAGTTATCAGTGCTGAACCTACTTCTTCTTTACTTTCAAGGTGCCCGTAGAGTCGTTTGAAGAACTCTCTAGGTGATGATGGTTGGGGACGCCTCAGGACCGAGCTTCCGCTCGCCTCATCCATCTGTATAGGACAGTTGAAACATTATAATAGCGTGCAAAAAAGGTGCCAGTTATAAACCAAGAACTTATGTTTCGAGCGATATCATAGATATAAAATAAAATAATAGAATACAAATTTTATGTATTTTTTGTACGATAAAACGATATTTTTTGTACGAATTAGAAAAAAAGAGAAGAAATTGTAATCAAGAAATAAAATAGAATCAATTCATTATTGGCGAAGGTTACAGAGCCAGAAAAAGTCAATTAGTCTTAGACATTTTTCGTTGCGATTTCCCGGAGGATTATTTTGGTAAACGTTTTATTTTAGTGGTACTCGACAAATACCTATTAAACAATCGACTTCATTGTGATGTGATTCGGTTTCCAAAAATCTATAAAAATATGCAGATATATTTTTTAAAAATTGAAAAATAATTTGATGTTGACTCAAAATCACTCTATAGGTATTAAGATGGTATAGACAACTGACAAAAATAATTGATCAATCGCATTATAGTCCACAAATGATTTTAGGTGAAACTGTCTCGTAGAGAACACTATACTCATATAGTTTAATCCAAAAATTGTTGATGACGAAGGGCAGAATTTTTTTATTCGAAATTTCTGATACTTTGTCCATTGACAGGTAGATAAATCAAATTTTGAGGGTTAGAAAATTTTTTTCGGGTAGTTAGAATGGCTTTCCAAAAGCTTTCTAAATAAATTCACCTTTGAATTCGTTTTACTTGGAACGATTTACTCACCTGAGTCGTCGACAGCTGGATGCAAGCGAGGATTGTTATAGACGATGGTACACAGAACTGATACCAATATTATACACGGTCGCGTCAACCGAATGAGCAACCACCTCTTGAAGGGATGAAGTTTTGAATCCGCCTAACTAATGGTCCCACCCAACGAGGCAACGAAAGCAGAAGGGGGCGGAGTCAAAGACCACGCCTTTGAACGTCTGGTAGCCCGTGCTTCGCCTCAGTAAAAGCCTCGATGAGAAGAATTAATAAGAAATAAGTCCCTCAGTACACTCGGATTTAAAATACCTAAATTAGGGACAGAATCTGAGAGAAAGTGTAAGCGATGGTGGGAAATGAGATCGTAGATATTTAAAAGGTAGGTATCCTCCAAATGCCAATTGCTTACCTGAATTTTTTATGGACATTCTAATTTTATTACATACCTAGGTATACTTCCCCAATTATACATAGATATTTATATCTTCTATTATAACTGTTTCTTTAATTATTAAACTAGTGACTACTAGGGATATTCTACGACTTACCAAGTGCCAGACTAACACAGGGAACGCTATATCCCTAATGTCAGTGGGAACGTTTACAAATGAATAATTACTATCACTAATGGATAATCATCTTAAATCATTATTGAAGCAAAGGAATAATAAACCACTCTACAATCATTTCCAGCGTTTTTCATGTTTATAACAACGAGTGAATGACTGATATCAAAAATGTTATAAATGTATCTGAGAACAACCACACCAGTTAGTAGATCTAAAACTTTGTATTTAAACAGTTACAGGTTCTGATGGACCGAATTCCGCGAGGACCGAGTTTTCCCAAAATAACTTTTGAAAGTACCTACTTATTTTTGGAAAACGTGGACGAAAATTGAAACTGCGATTTTTTCTGCCCCCTTAATTTTTAGTTCCCCTATATTTTTTATCCGAATCCAGCTTGCCACTTCTTCAATCAATTGTATTGTATACCCCTCCTCATCCTCGTTACGCAGTTTCATATAGAAGAAAAAATTGGGGCGGCAGCCCTATTATACGCAACTGGGGAATCATAACAAGTATACAGCCAATAAGGGAACTGAGCCACTTCCAAGATCACCGATTTCGAGCTTATACTCCCAATTAGAAGCTATGAGAAGTAACAAAATCTGTGAATTTATATATGGCAATAGTATTGATTCAAGATAGTGGCTCATCACTGTCTACCCTTAGTAGAATATTTATTGGAAACCTTCGCAGGCTGATCGGCTCAGGTTAGATGATCCTATTTCCAAAGTGACTTGGTAAGTGGGTGGAAGGTAGCCCGAAAAGACTTAAACGGCGATGAAGACCTTTAAGAAGTTTATATACCTGTGTTACACGAGAAGATAAATTAACGTGTCGATTCACACTATCTACGTTTCTGAGAAGCCCAACATAAACTCAGCCATCAGCGCTACTCCTGATTTATCTGTATTTACTCGATAGATGATTCAACGTTAGTGTGAACTCCTTCCCAAATTCTGAGAATTTCAAGATTTTTACATCATCAACATTTTTACTCTTTCATGTCCACGCAGTAAATTTTTTCCTTGGGCGATCACAACGGTTCGTCAACGTCGTACGTATAAAACTGTGGAGCTTTGCCGAGCTGCTCATGAGCCTTGGAAGAGATTGCTAGACGTGGGTGCCCTATCATAATTCATAAGGCTTGTCTTGACGCGAAGTCAACCAACTGCTTCCGTTGTACAGCGTAATCGAATTACTTCCAATCGTTATTGAATCTCAGATTTCACTTAGTATTAAGTAACCCGCTATTTTCGAACGACTACAAAACGACCACGATTTATACTCAGGTTTTAAACAGTTGTCTATCCAGTTCAACGCTTCTAGCTATAGTATATGTTTTCATAGAATAAACTATTAAGCAGTCGTCATTATAGTACGGAATTCGAGTACCTCCAATCGTCGAAGGATTTTTGTGGAAATGCGACAAATAATTTTTTTAATTTCAAAATCGCAGTTACTTTTCCTCAAAATCCAAATTTGAGAAGTTTTCATAAAAGTATATTATTTTTTTGGCTTATTCACTATTAAGTCTAAGGAAAACATCGATCGACAAATATGAATTTTACAACTTCGAAGTCCCCAAATACCTACAATTAGCATCTGACTAAAGCATTTTTCATTTCGATGTCCGGATTAAACATTACTTGAACATGTAACCAAATTTTAAATCTCTTGTTTTGTGTTGGAGCGACTTTTGGAATTTTTTTTTCGCTTATTTGACTATCGCATAACATTCTTCGACACAAAAGAAGAGCATTCGAAAAAATAAATTAGGATTTTTGAGGAATCGCGTGAATTCCATCAAAATAGGAAAGCTCTCACTACTAAAAACTAATCACATGTTGGCAATAAATTGCTCGTATCCTAACAACGATGGTACCAAATCAACAAACCTAATTACTCCCAAGTTGATAAATTTTCATTACAAGACCACGTCAAGACTCCGAAAAAATTGAAAATGGCTCTTCAAAAAGGATTTTCGTTGGCCAAAGCTCTCGTAAGTTCAATAAAGTCTTTTACTCCTAAATATGGTAGAGCTATGCAGAGTAGCGTTTTTGAGATTGTAAATTTTCACGCCCAAAAAAAAAAAAAAAAAATCAGTGGCAAGTTGAAAAATGTTTATCGAGATCCCTCTAGAAATTGACATAAATTGCATCTTGACAGGTCCAGATTAGCAACTATTTACGCCCTAGGCCAGAGTTCCCTCCTCTCGGGCCTTACATAAATCACTGGGGGGTAGTGTCCTTATCACTCCTATATATAGTATGTAGTATATGTATATTAAGGTAGTAGTTAATTATTTGTGTATGGCGAGTGGGAATATATAGGTATTTTTATAGTAGGTAGTACTTATTAGTAGTTGCTATAATTTGGTATGTAGTTGATGGTGTTTGAATGTACTTTGTCTCATAAAGTATTGGGTTTTTCAACTGGAGCAAAGTTGTAGCAGAATTAGATGTAACAACTTCAAGTTTTCCAAGATTTGTAACTTGCACAGTGGATAACTCAAACAAAAAGTCGTCAATTCAGATGTTTGAATATACCAAAAGATAGGTCATTTAACTGTCCACATTTTCCCAATGTAATGTACCTATCCATTTTTCAACCGTTTTTGCGTTATTCTACAATAATAGTGGACTATACACGAAAAAATCACTTTTTTCAACTTTAAACGTTATTTTCATCTATTTAGTGCGAAAGAAACAAAGAATGAACCATATATTATTGATGTACACATCATCAACTATCATTATGCTGAATTTGAGCTAAATCCATTTCAAAAAATTTTTCGCGAAAAATCCAAGGGGTACCCCTGCGATTTTTTTCAACCGAACAGTTAACGAATTTTTACTCGTCTTTCAATACAGATAAAAATCTGAAATTTTCAGGAAAGTTGTGTCTTACCATGATATATTTTTGTGATTTTTTTTATTTCTCGGAAAAATCTGCAAGTGGTCCAAAAAAATCGGTTTTTGAAAGCCCGAAAATTGGACTTTAACCGTGTTTTTTGGGGTCAAAATAAATGCGAATCAATTGTTTTATTATGCAGAAGTCTTCATTTGAACGCCTTACACACGTACATAGCAAAAAATTTGGTGAAAAAAATTTAAACAGAGCCAGAGAAATTTATTTCCGTAAATCGAGTTTTTCGCCGGCCGTCTCCGCTGGCATCGATAATAGTGAAAAATTAAATTTTCGTTTTAAAGCGATTTTGAAAGCTATTCTTATAGGAAATTTAACGCTGAATCCGAATCTGACGTCAAAACGGCGGAAATTTCACGACAACTATCAGTTTTTCCAGTTTAATACTAGGCAATCCTACGTTTTTCAACTTTGAAATTCCGTTGCAAATACTTACAGTACTGTTCAAATTTGATTAATTAATGATTCCTACAGGAAATTAGACGTAGAATTCGAATTTAAAGTGAAAACAAACAAAATCGAACGATTATTAATATTTTTCGAATTTTTTTCTATTTTCATACTTTTGAAGTTTCAACTTAGGGATTTTTTTTCGTCACGTTCCCGAAATGGGAACGATTAGGTGCCGTGGAAGAAAATGAAGGAAATTTAACGTAGAATCGATTAAAAATAAGAAAATGCTAGCGTATATGATAGCTCTCGAGATATATTCCACTATATGTCAAAAACGTGTTTTGACTTTTCTTCAAACGTTAATAGCTCCGCGGGGACATAACATAAAAATATAATTTATACACCAAATTGTAGGATTTTGATAGCTCTTTCTCGCCTCTGATTAATAATTTTATAAATTATAATAAAATATTATTAAAAAAATAAAATAAACAATGGGTTGCTATAATTAACTGACAATGAACAAAATGAACGAACGCTTACACTATCACACACGAACATTATAACTTTTTTATCCCTACTGTACTTGAGGGATAGGATTTCGCTCACTTCGTTCGAGCACCCCCCACCTACACTTCACTTATCTTTCCAGGCAGCGCCAGACGCTCGCTACTGACGCTCGTCTAGGAAAATAAAAATAATATACATTTTTTTGCCATCCCTTGCCCTGCGTCCCCCGCAAGCTTGCGCCCTAGGCCATGGCCTAGGTTGGCCTTATGGGTAATCCGGGCCTGCATCTTGACAAATAATCTCTTTACAAGCATCGCGTCGCGAATCACACTTCAAAGGCCATATTTTCGTAGGAAGTCGAAAGATTCATATTTTGACCCTTGATTTGAAATTTCGTAAGGCTCGATATCATGGTGCTTATTTTTTATCTCCAGAACAATACGAAGCGCCAGCTCAGAAATTCGATTCGTATGGCATCCGATAAAAAAGATGGAAACGGCGGAAATCATCGAAATTGCGATCCGGGAGTATGCCCCAAGTAAGAGCCTTTTCAACTGAAATTTATCATTGTAAATAAATAAAAATTGTTAGTAAATGAATGAAAAAATAATTTCTTTCGAGCTCTAACCAAACTACTAAAAATAAAATGTAAAATCATTTTCTCGCTTAGAAAAAAATCTGATTGAATGAATGTTGTTTTGTTTTTAAATCCCTGAATATTTGCAGAGAACAAATGCTTATGAAGCAGATGTTGGATAGAAAAGAAATGGAGCAGCTTCAACCGTCTCGGTCGAAATTTCAAGTGAACACGTTTGAAGTGTCGAGGCCACACGTGGACAGATATGTGAACCCAGAAATCGAAGAGCGATGCCTCGCGAAGAAGAAGTGCGACGAGTTGAAAAAAGGGAAAAAACCGGATGAAAAGTGACCGAATATTGAGCGCGTACTAGAACAGGACCATGGAATGAAATTGATTGATAGGCATAACAATAAATCTTTTTGAGAGCCATTATTTCTTTTCTGTCAGTTGAACTGCGATGAAGCAAAATGCAACCGTATTGGAAAATGAAATGATTTATTTTCGAGAATTGCCCAGTATTACAATAGCGACCGTATAAACAATCCGATTCTCCTTTGTATGTCAACTTTAACAGCCTGGGCGCCATCTTCACCTCTTATGACCACGAATTTGATGTTCTTCGGATCAGCCGGGGTAGCTATCATCTCCAGAAGTCCTTCCACCGCAATTCCGTCTCGCTTACATCCGTCGACACATTTCCGCGTTGAGCTTGGAATATTCTTGATCCCATAGTTTTGCGGGAGGTTAATATTCTTGCTAATTAGCTGAAAAAATGATGAATAATTTTTAAAAAGATATTGTGATTATAGGAGCAAAACTGGTTCTCGTGGAACAACAACGTGTTCGGGTTTCTAGAGCTTGTCGCTTGGTTGAGAAAACGGAATCGTAATTTTCCAATCAAAGGTGGCAATAATTCAATGTTCACGTAGTAAATGGAAGTATGATCGTTCGAAAAGTCGAACTAGGAATAGAGGTGAATTTGGAAGACATTTTCACAATACTATACTCTGAAACACTTTCAGTGTCTGTGGTAAAAAAAAGGACATAAATAGTCCTATCTCCGTGAAAAATGAATGAAACTCATTGACATTTTCAGATAATGTTCTCCCAGTAATTGTTCAAAATTTGCCGTTTCCGGATTTTAATTGACACGCAGTACTTCCGAGATAACAGCGCTCAAAGTTTTTTCTATTTCGATTTTTACAGGCTATTAAAGTAAATATTCATCTACGTTTGAGGCGTTAATATGTTCGTTATGGCGAGTAGATGACACTTAATTTTTTGGATATTGCGTCACACACCGTACCTTTAAGTTATGAGCCTTTTTCACGATTTGGCTTGTGCGTATTACGTATTTTGATTTTTACAGACTGCAAAAATTTTTATATTTAAACGCTGGGGGACCTAAATGTTTCTTTACGTTAGCTGAACGTCGTTTGATTTTTATTAATGGTGTAAAACACCGTATTTCCTCGTAATTCGCATGTTCAGCTATTTATTTGTGCACTTTCGTATATTTGGGTCTCCTTGCTATAAAAATGACTCCATTCTATCTCATTTTCCATCTATTTTCTTACCTTTGACAGGCCCTCATAGCTTTAATTAGAACACAATTGCCTACAAAATCAGTCTTTTGAGGTACCTTCTTACTGTCACAGAATATCACAGGACGCTTAGTAGGTTCATCGATCGTCAACATCTGTACGGCTGGTTGAATTCTGTAAGTCCTATCCCATTTTGTTCCTGCAGCACAGGCGATGGCCGCTATGTCGCGTTTGTATCCCGGAACGTTGAATTCTCTGACGCTCACGTTTTCGCTGAATTCGCTCGATCTTCCAGGCCATTGAAACATTTTTTCCTGGGAAGAATAAAATCGCCACCTCCTGATACTTGGAGTAGAACTACTGTGATGAAATGTTTACTTAAAATTTTTTAATTGCTGGTACTTTCTAATTTCGCAAAGCATGATTTTGTTCTGTGGATGTGTAGCTATTCGATGAGATTATTGTCCGATAGGCACGATATAAAGTTGGGCTTCGTTTCCATATTGAAGCAATTATATTCATTCCCAGTATAATCGTATTCCCGTAGATAGTGCTCAATTAAATCATGTAAATTATAAAGACTTTTTGAATAATTTCTTTTTTCTACAATTCGTTAGATTATCTGAAGAAGTAGAGATATTTTCAGTTTCAACCAATTTGATTTCCCATTCTTCTCTAGACTACACGCACAGGAGGTTTTTTCCAGAACATTGTAAGATTTATTTAGTTGCTGGGGTGATGGAAAGGCAATTTCGGCGACCCTTTTTCCATTTTTCCTTTTATTTTCCCTAGATCTTTCGCCCATTCAGGCATCTTTAGGGTTTCAATTACCTATGACCAGATGCCCGAACATGAAGATGCCCGAATGGGTGATATATCTAGGCAAATAAAAGGAACAACGGGGAAAGAGTCGCCAAGTGTGTCTCCCCCTCACCAATACGACTATGTGAAAATGTGGCAAACGGAAGATTTATTTCTGTTTTACAACCATACCTTTTTATAAAATGCGTCAACAATAACAATTATTTGTAATATTTTTTCTCAGCACACACTCCAAGCAAACACATGAGCCACTGCATAACAACCGACGGTTGAATGCTCATTGTCAAAACTAAAAACATTGATACACCTTCGTTAAGATAGAAATTTTCTCATTTTACTCATGAAGTTCTAAATTATACCACCAACTTTTTGATTACTCACGACAATATGAACACAGCCGAATGCGCCTCGTTAGCCAGCTGCATGCTCAAGACCAGAGGAAATTTCGGAGTGAGTTAGAACTGAATTAAGCTTGGATAACCGATGGGTAATAAATGACCCCCCGCGATAAAGGAAAGTATATTTATTTTGCAGAAATCCAACTCCCTCACCAGTATAAATAAGGATAAATTTTACAGAGTACACATAGTAGTTACTGTAAAATTTTCGAATTTATTTGTTATTCAAAAAACGTCAACGGATTTCTTTTTAGTATCTGAATGGCATCGCAATTATTATTAACAACTGCCCCACAATTACCACTGAAAGTAGCTGATAACTTCCCCTAAATGTAATTTTTTTGCTTTGCACGCATCTCTTATTTCGTTGAATTCAACGCTTTCTTGAAAATCAGACATGCTGTCCTTTAAAATGGAATTTCCACTCCTAGAAATTACCTTAAATACTGAGAGTATTCACTCCAAGAATTCACGTTCTGAAAATTTACATATACACTTACATATTGCCACTTTATTTTTTCTGTAATTAGTTGCTCGAAAATGTAACCCGAACGCCATGGATTGGGCTCACTCGCAATTATCATGAAAGATGCGAGCCCGAACATCTTTCCTGGCAATGGAGAGCCAAAAATAGCCCTGAGATTCAAAGATGCAACAAGGTTTGCCTCAAGAAGAAGATGTGCCCGAAGAAACGATTTTTCCCAAGGTATGTGCTAATTCCTTACATGTCCAGCGAGTAACATGTCTCGGGCCGAGTATCGTTTCATTGCGTATTGTAGTCATACAAAATCATCACTGGTAGCACGAACCGATGACAAGAATTCAGGAACGCATTCCCAACATTATTAATTTACAGGTTGAAGAAAGGATTCATTTACACGGATGTCGTCGCTTGCGAAGGAAAGAAAAAACCGCTAACGTGGTCCGAATACTTCAGTTTCTTACTTCCTGACAATTTGTCGCAGAAGCCTCCGATGGCCACGTGTCGCAAATTATTGGAACACCGAAGAAGAAAATGTTTGGCACCAGAAGACTACCAGAGATGCGTAGCGGGCGAATGTTGGCCTCTGCCAACAGAATGGTTAGCTAAAATAAGATATTCATTACATTTTGGTGGCGGCAGAGCAAACACCTAATGAAAGCTCGCTCGTCTATCACAAATCAGACTGCTTGACTTCTAATTATGAATAATTTGCGCTGAGCTAAGAACAGTTGATGATTATGGAGCGTTAGAATGTTTAAAGCAGTGCATAACTATTGGATATTTCAGGTATGGTCAAGGCGTTCTTCACATTTCTGAACTGGCACTCACTCAACCACCAAAGAAAGAACCAGAGGAGTTCCAACTATGCCCCCCACCTGACTACATGGTGAGAAAGCAAAAAATTATCCAAATCCATCATCTCCCCTCACACTGATAGTTCAGTTGAAACGATTGCATAGAGAATACTTCAGACCACCTTATTCTCCAAACATTACCAATAATTCATTCAAAATCAACATGACGTATGTTTTCAGATATCGAAATGCCTCCAAGTAAAACTTCCAGAATGCCCAGTTCCAAAATGTGTCGAAGAGACACCCAAAAAGAGGCCATACTCTCAATTCAAGGGAGCTGATACTGACGGTTCGCCTCCAACGTAAGTTTGCCGAGATTCTGTCAAGTTTCCTTTGTTTTCTTATCAAGTCTCTCTCCTTTTCTGATTATATCTTTCCTTCGCTTAATTTCCCCCTCAATATTTTCTCTAGATTGTCGCTGAAGTGTCTTGTCAAGTACACACCAGAATTATTACCGCATCCGCAGCATTTGGACAAGAGCGTTAAAATTTCCTGCCGCAACTATGGAGAGTTCAAGTCCGTCGAGTGCCCAAAGCAAATGTTCAACAGGTTCGTCTGGGTACAAGATTGAGATTAAGTAGATTTTAGGAATATGTGTGGTCAGGGAGTGAGTCGCCTAACCGTGCAAAACGTATTATCCGTCGAGAAGAACCGTGTAGTAGATTGATATTAGAACAAACTAGAACCTTAGCATAGTTTGAACACTGTTTCCCACCCCTGATAACTGTAATACCACTGGGAAACTTTGTCGCTTAAACAAATTAAACGCCTGGTTTCTCTCCCCCTCGCACCCCTGGACTTGATCTTTTAGGGCTTTTGGACGACCTTATCTATGGCTGCCCCTATATACCACGTTTCGTTCGTCGTCCTCGAATATCCTTATTGCATGAATTTCAGCAGCTTTTATTTTCATTAAGGTACATGAACGTCGACTTCACCTCCAAAAATCTGTTACCCATTCCGACAACTTCACCTGAGTATGGTCCGCTTCGAGAAGTCAAAAAAGGCGTTTGCGGCCGGCAAACGCTCTTGAGACCACCGAGCATTCGCAATTTTAGCACCGGAAGGCCGCTGATGTTGAAGGATTATCCAGAGTTCATCAAACCGGTAAGAAGCAGCCGTTCAAGCTTTTCCGAATAGACTTTTGAAAATAGAGCGTTTTTTATGAACCGTCAAAGGATGGGAATAATCAGTGGAGCTGAATAATAGCATTGACTAAGTGTACGAGCAGAGTGGAGTGTAGAGAGTTAGACAAAGAGCAAGGCGGCGAAATCAAACCTATGCTGAGAGACGGAGGCGTGCAGAGAGCACGAGAGTCCAAACGACGATAGTATGATGCAGTATGATTATTTTCCAGCCCGTTAAGCGAATCGGGGAATAAGGTTAGCGAATTTGCGTAGAAAACTATTTGGTTCGTTCCAAAATACTGGACCATCGAGTTTCAACTCCAAAACGCGTAAAAAAATGCATTTCATGCATCAAAAACCATATATTCTAAATTGCTTAAATTCTTGAAAAATTTAAAAAATGCTAAAAAAAATCAAAACGATTTCAGAAAATTTCTGAGAAGTGATAAAAAAATGCTAGAGGTTATTTTTTTTAGAAAATTCTAAACCAAAATGAATTTAAAAATCGAATCCTAGAAAAATTTAATGTATACTTATTTATATATTTGTCACAATATTTTTCGAGGTAATTACTTTTAGCTGAAAATGCTTCTTGTCGAAAGTAATTACCTACGAATTCGTTCGCTATCCACATCAGAAATTATTGCATTTGGAATTTTACTTTCCGACGAATCGAAAAACCACCAAAACGCTCTATAAAAGGGGCATGTGGGGTATCAAATTGATGTATTTTTCCATGCTGAATCGTATGAGGCCATAACGGTATCGGTAGCTTCAACAGTTCTCAAGTTATCACAGCGCAAAAACTACGTACGAGCTTGCCTCTCAGCTTCTACTCTGGCATGGTCATTTCTTTGCTCATTTATCGCGCTCTGCTCTAAGCTCCACTCACTAACTCATCTAATCGACCCTAACCCTAAATACAGGTGAGCACGAGTCATCTGCAGCCGGGCTGCAGCGCTTTTCGTTCGGATAAATTGATCGACAGAGCCGGAATGGATTCGGAACTTCTTCAAAAACCACTCAGCGAACGTGCGGTATTGGATTGATATATAATAATACATAATGAGTGAAATAATGAGGATACATAATGAGTAAAATAGGGTTATATATGACCATTTCCTCATTTTAGGCGGATAAACACCATCTATTCGCGTTCACTGAAGAAGAACTGTTAAAACATGAATTGGATGCGAGAAAATCGGAAGAGCCGCCCGAAGAAAAGCAAAGGAGATTGGAAGCGCAAAAAAGCAAACTTCAACTACTTGCAGAAAAAAAGAAATCCGACCCGGAAAAAAAGATGGAAGGTAGGTTGGTTGAAATAATGGAGCTAGAATTCATCAAGCTGGTAAAACAGGTGTGGCGTCTGTGGAAATCAATATCTATGTTTAATACAATATTGATTTCCACCGACTCACAATTCGAACATAAAACATTTTTTTCTCAATCACTTTGGCTCAGGAAGTTTGATAATGCAGTCTCAGCTTTGTAGAAAACATACTCATATTTTTGGTTTTACAAGACCGATAAACTGCCGATAACATTACCTATATTTTTTATTACAAAGATTTTAATTCACCACTGGAAAAACAATTTTTTTTTAATAGGAAAAACGGGAAGTGCGTCTGAAGCCAATGGAGCATCAAGCAAAAGACGGCTGTTTCACGGATTGGTCGACTTGGAAGAAGTACCATATCAAAGGAGCAGGTTTCATTCTTCGGCGATACATCTAGCAAGAAAAATGAGCGAACGCGGTAAAGGGTCCAAGAAAAACACAGTGGACGATGTGGGTAAACATTTGGCATTTAGTTTTGATTGCTTAGAAAGTGCGATTAGATTCGAAAATAGTTCTAAATAATATCGACTTCACTGTGATAACTAACTGGTTATTTTTTCATACAGGGTAAAATTTGTTCTGGTTGCCCGGGAATACGAGGAGCTGAGCTAGGGCTGGATAAAACAAAAGGGAAATGCTCTGTATTAAAAGGCGGTATAAAAGGTAAACATAGTCGAGTTAATGAAGAAATGTAAATAAAATCGTGTTTTGTTATCAATGTGTCTAGTTATAATCGTTCTATTTAGAGTTAGAAAAATCAGTCGCTCAATATTTTCCCCCCATTTGAACTATAAGTACAAGAAATTTATTTAAAGCAACGATATAGTCGCTAGTACGCGATCAAAATCTTGTGAACACCACCGTTCGGTATATCCGCAAGCTTTATCAAAGTTTTCATTCAAGGGAATAATCATTCATCTAGGGAATAATCAATAATCAACGGATAAGTTAGAGGATAATAAATAATTTTCGGGGAATTAACTAAGCTTATCTAGGAGAAAAAAATGGAAGAAAAAGCATTTCAACAAATGTAATTAATGTTTACAGGAAGATGCAGAGTCGACAGGCCAATTGGACCGAACGATCGGCCGAACAAGTTATCTATGAAATGCAAACCGCATCAAGATTCGCCCTGTATGCGACCCAGGTAAAATAATGCAGTTACCACATTGAAATGTCACCGTTAGCAGAACACTGACAAAAAAATAGAGTAGTTTATTTTGGCAGTGCATTTGGGTTGTATGTCGAAGAAAAACGGTTTACTGGACGTATCAAATGGAATTTAAAAAAAAAGAAAGTTCGCTGTTGAGATTGAGGGGGAGAAAAACATGGCTATTTGTTCTCCTGTTTTTTATTAGCTTGCCAAGCACTTTCGCCCCTTCGGGCATCATCAGGGCTTCCTACGTAGGTTCCACGGAGGTATCCACGGTCCACAATGATCTCAACTGCAAAGAATGTATTTAAAAAAAAGTATTTCAGGACAACCGAGGTGGCATTTGAAGACACAGCGATAGCAGTTTTATCGGGCTCTTTATTTTATGGGCTAAAGAAAATTTGTCCAAATAGAATTCGATTTGATTATGATCAACACTTATAGACCGTATTATTAAAACTTTTTTTAAAAGGTCTATCAAGATTTTTAAATATGAAAGGAATGTAATGATAATAGCTCGCTTTGAGACTTTACAATATATTTTCCGGTAGTTTTTCACGACAGATTTCGATTGCTTGTTGTCAACTGAAATCGCCCGGAAATTTCAAACCCACCTCGGCATTTATTCCACTTTTCGCAGCATGTAGTCTACTGATACCGAATGAAAATTAATAACGTCCAATGAAACCGTTCGTTAGGAAGTTTTTGCTTTTACCGGGGTTTTACCACCGTGGGCCGTGGTTACTTTGTAAAATCATACGCATCTAATGGTCACTGTCATGTATGAACCGTAATTGGTAGTTTCTATTAGACCTGCGCTTTTACAATGTAACCAATACTCTTCTCGGCCACTGTGGAAAATATTGGTATAAGCAGAAACTCGTTATTCATCATACTACTCAAACGCAGTCAGGCAAGGGTTCTTAGGGGTTAGGTGACTTATTTTTTACGACTCGATATTTCGATTAAAAGTTTCACAATTTTTAAGATTTTTCGGCGATATTTATTCTGAATTATTTACTAAGCATATGACGCATGAACTAGGTACCAAATGATGGAAGCCCAGTTCACGTGTTGATTTATTTGAAATCCACCTGAAGGAATCTCAAAATGTTTCCCCTGAAAACACCAAGACCGGTCGTACTAATAGAAACAGTAAATAGTATTGGAGACTAGTGGTCTTATCCTCCAACTGCTATCATTCTGAGATAGCTAGGTATTTTATAAGAGAGATTGTACTTTCTCTCAGTTGAAGAGGAGAATCGATGGTGGAATAATTTCACAGTTAAAAGCTATAGCGTTGTTAAACGTCGGCTTTTCAAAAACGAATCTAGAGACTGCTAAAATGGATAAAGTTCGAGTATTATGCCAGGTTGTATTTTGTTCAAATTGCACACGAGAATTAAGAGAGATAATTCAAATCCCGTTAGAATGAAGTTGAAGATAATTATAACTAACTTGTGTTCTTGTGGCACGTAAAAACTGCATTAGCCGAGCGATAATAGGTCCGCAGAAGGTCGCTAACAAGAAGTGCCATCGGCTTACAGAGCACGTTGAAACAATTTAAGAGCTAAGTTTTTAGGCCACAAAAAATATAATTTATTGGGTTAAACCATAATGACAAAGCAAACTAGTGACCTGATGAGTCATTTCTGTCGTTGAAGAAGTTGAAAAAAATATACGCTCAACTTCGAACCATGGGTCGTTATATTTTTTCGAAAGCGATGATTCTCTATCAGCATAATGAACAACTACTGCGATTAAGAATCCCGGTAAAATTCGGTCCGATCGTTAAACACGAGACAAGGCATAAAAAAAACTTTGAATTATACACGATCAATATATGAATGGGATACATATTTTATCAACTAACAAAATAAAAATCAGTGACATACCGAGGAGCTGTAGAGGTGTTGCAAGGTTGGAAGACTAGCGTTAAAGTTTGTGAAATTCTCCCGACAATAAAAAACTTGCCATCACTTTCGTTTATCGTACGGCTCTAATAAAAAGAACTTCAACCTTCGACACCTCTGCCGTTCGTAGTTCCAATAATTCAAATCCGTAGGCCGACATCGCGTCCCTTTCCCTTGTGCTTTCGACGTTTCGCGGTTTCAAAAAGTGAATTTTCTTAGTGCTTCCTAACTCAAGACACCTCTACGCGCTCCCGGTTTAAACATGCATCTCAGATTGTTCATTGACAAAAAAACTGGTTTTTACGAACAGGTCGGAGCCAGTTTTGGTTGGCGTGCCGAGCAGATTTTTTCAAACGGATTCGATCATGGGGAGAATAGGAAAATCATTGGAGCGCATTGGAATAATGTCGTACAGTCAAAACAGCGGCGATTTGCTCGACAAATGCTGCGAACAGTTGGAAGAATTGGAAAAGCAGATAGAGTGTTTGAAAGCGAATAAAGACAAATCGAAAAATGACAGGGCCGACGGGCAATCGCACGACGATCTATTGAAGCAATGCACTGAAAAGCAAGCCGATTTGAAAAAGCAGATTGACGAACTGAGAAAACCAAGCGGCTCGAAAGAACAAGATGACTGCGAGAAAAAAGCGGAATCGTCGAAAAAACGCGAACCAACTCAGAAGGAAGATCCTTGCAAGAAAGATGGACAAAAGCAAGGACCTAATTGTAAACAAATTCGCGATCAACTGCAGAAGAAGAAGTTTTGCATTCAGCACATGGAAAAGGAGAACGAAAAATTGAAAAAGGAAATGGCCGCGTTAAAAAATTCACCCTGCGAGGATCAAGCTAAAGAACTGAAAATGGTCGAGAGCAAATTGAAAAATTTGATTCAGGCGAATGAAAAATTGGTAGCCGAACTCAAAGACCTGAGGAGTAATCAGAAGGGCAGTATAAAGGACGTTTGCAAAACAAAAAAGGAAGCACAGCCGAAGAAATCGGCCGACAAGCAACGCGTCGAAATGGATCCGCAGATGAAAGAAGCGTTTGAAAATTGCGTCAAAAAATGCTCCGAGAAAGTGTTCAAGGATAAGATCAAAAAGGAATTGCAAAAGGAGAAGAAAAAGTGCAACGACATGCTGAAAAATAAGAAGAAAAATTTGGAAGACGCTCACGCCACGGAGTCGGAAGACGCGATGGGCAGGTTTATAAACGCCGCCTGCGACAAACTGCAAACGATGGCTAAAAAGGCGAAAAACAAAAAATCGAATAAGAAATGTTGAACAAAAGGTGATATGAAAAATCGTAGCATGCCCCTTTACGTAGTGTATTTATATACAGATTCGACGCATCAAAGTAATATTCGTTGTTAATTTCTAGGTACCTTATGAATGAGCGGGTAGTGCACGCGATGTGTGCTTGAGTTTTCTATTCGACTCAATTCATATTTTAGCGTAATCACTACTACCGAGGGATTCAAAGCCCTAATATCGTTGAGTACAGAAAGTACTACTTCGTGTGTCATCCATTGCATTTTCAAGGATGCAGAAAAAATGATTATTCCGGTCCCTTTTAAAACTCCGGTGCAATTCTCAACCAATCTATTTTATGGTAGATTATTAAAAACAATTAGCTTTCTTCAGACAACAATGTTTAAATGGCTGTTGCTCGTAAGCGCTAATTACGGCGAGGATAAAAAAGAACAACTTGTGAACATGCTTGAGCGAAAAGCGCGAGAAACTTGATGTGATGAATTATGAAAAAAACGCAAGTCAACTTGACTAACCTATTTAAGAAATAAATTAAATATTAAAAAATTCGACTTTTCAGACGATTTCAATACTTCCATTTACTACGTAAACATGGAAGTAAAATCGGTTAAATATACATTAAAGCGCGAAGTATTTAAGCGTTAATTTAATATGAAACATTGGAAAATACTGGAAATAAGTAAAAATACTACAGAGACTGAACCTGTTTTTTTTCCAAGAATTAAAAAAAAGCTCCGCTCCCTGGACCCTTTTTGGATTGTGGACCAGTCGCCCAAAGCTATAGTATTAGGAAAATTCATCTTTCTGCAACGAACTATCTCCATGATATGTTGAAAGACATTTCAAATAGGGGAGGAATTTCTTGTAAATAATCCTAGCCAAATGTCAAGCAACTGGTTAAGTAGCCGATTTTTCAAGTCACGGAAAATTGCGATTTGCCCGAGAAATTGTCGAAAGTCTGAAAATTGGCACTATGGCAAATGCTCTAAAGAATGATTTCAATATGAAATCTCATGGGAAAATACAGCCCCAAAAATTCATAACTTCTCGTTTTCAAAATATTTTGATCCGAACGTCAAAAATAAATTATCGCATTTTTCGAAACGCGAATAATTCGGAAGCAAACCAACATAATTGAACTTTCGACAAAATCAACAAATACGTTTTCGATAGATCTATCTTTTTCTTGGGTACAGCCCTGTCGAAATCCTAACTATTCAAAAGTTATGTGAAAAACTGGCAAAATTTGGCCCAAAAACGACATGAAAACCTGACATGTTTTAATTTTTCCTTCGATTTTTCTGAAATTTGTTCGTCCGGATACCAAGTTTTATGACGATCACATCAACGGTTTAGGAGCTTATCGGCAACACAATATACTTCCGTTCTGCTTCAAATATAGAGATAAATCAGCCCCCGTAATATTTATCATCACGGCAATTGAAACTGTTAAAAGATTTAGTAGTTCTTGAGTTATCGCAGCTTTCGTGTAGAATTTTCAAGATTTAAAAAAATTTAGCATATTTCGAGAAAATCTAAAGAATTTATGGAGCTATAAAAATCGTTCTGTACTCGTATAATGGTCATCAAACGCTCTCTACAGCTGTACCCTTAGGGGAATAATTTAGCTTTTAGTTTGAAAAATAAGAAAAAACGCTGCAAATGATTGTACAGTGGTTTATTATTCCTTCGCTTCAAATAAAATTTCAGAAGACTATCCATTTCAGATAGTCATTATTCAGAACATGTGTGAACATTTCAACCGAAAAACAGATTGGTAACTATCGGGGAAAATTCCGTAGCAACTATTGTAATTTTAATATATTTTCTTTTTCTTAATTTCCAAATTAAAAACTAAATTTTTTGCCTAACAGTACAGCTGAAGAGAGTGTTTGTCGACCATTCCAATGAGTATAGAACGATTTTTATAGCTCCAACAACTCTCGAGTTATACTCTCATGTCAAATTTCTGAAAATCTCCCAGATTCGACACAAAATCTGTGATAACTCGAGAACCAATGAAGCTATCGACCCCGCGATGGTCTCATTCGATTCAGCGTCCAAAAATCTATATAATTTGATACTACGTACACCTTTTTCTGAAAAACCTTGGAAAATATGAATTTTCTCCTCCTCAAAACCCCCCAAAAATACCCTTAGAATTGAGCTAGCAAGTTGGTTCAAGAATTGGGCCGTCGTAGGACCGAAATTGATTTTTGGTGAAAATTTCAAGAATTTAGCTATTATGGTTTGGCCGGAAAAGTGTTGACGGCGTACGGCGTACGGCGTACGGCGGACAGACAGAATTTTTTTTATTGGATATTCGGATTCTACATGCCTTGAAACGTAAAACATCAAATTTTGAGGGGGGTTATACAATTTTTTTTCTTGGGCGATTACAATGGTTTATTATTGAATAATAAACCAATAAAAATGAATAAAATTACCGTAGTTACTGCGGAGTTTTGCCTCATCTCCTTTTATGTAGAAACGTTCAATAATGTTCGTTGTAGTAACTATCACAAATGGGTAGTCTTCTTACATCATTAGTGAAGTCAAGGGATAATAAACCACAGTACTATCATTCGCAGCGATTTTACAGAGAAATTGCGCTCTCATAACTGAGAGATCACAGCTCAACAGTTCGGCGTGTCGGGCAACACAAGTTTTCTCTATACTTTATTGGATGAACCTCATGCTTTCACGCTTATAGCCCGAGACCCCTTCGAGTCTTGTTTACTGGACGAGTGCGTCTACATATTTTAGAATTTAGAAGATTAGCGCTTATGGGACAACACCGGTTTAGTTGTGATCAATTACTCCAGGAATCTCATTTTTATCAGATCGAGTGTATCGATTAGAAAGCTCAGGAGCTGAGTTTTTCCAAATTTCATCCAAGAAGCTTCAACCATCAGGTTGAACCAGATGGTGAATCTACAGAATTGGCAGAAACTTAGGACCAACTTCTGTTGTTTTTTCGGCAGTACCCTACTTTCCTCCAAAGTGAGCTAGGACCTAAACCGCTTGAATAGCCGATTTGCATGACTGGTTTATCGAACAATAAGTTACCGCCAATAAATAGTGAATTCGTCGTTCTGTTACTACAAATTATGCGACACTGGGCCATTTCCTTCGCCTTTTAGGAAACCTATATCCTGAAGTTTATTATTGTATTAGGGTATGCCTGGTTCAATTACAATCCTTAAACGCAGTTAGATATCTCGTTCGATGAAATATGAAACACTGAACTGGGTTTCCATTCGTTCTCTCACGAAGCATGCTCTAACATAAATCGGATTTTTTTCTCGTATTTTTTTCGCACATAAAACTACGGACGCTTGCATTTGGTTTGTACCGTAGACCAAGAGTGTGTGACGAAAAGTTCGATACCGACTTACCTTGTAAGCAAGGGCCGAAAAACAAGCGTAAATTCCATACAACGAGCGTTCACTCAGCTAAAGAGCCGAGCGAAGATCAGAAAAGTGCAGAAAAAACTGAAGAACACGAGGCGGACGAGGGCGAATGCCCGCCGAAGTCGAAAGCGCAGAAAATTGATTTTGCCAACTTGCACAAACCGAAACTTCCTCTGTGCCCGAGGCCGCCCGGTCAAAAACCGAAAACGAAAGAGCAACTAGCGAAAGAAGGTTGTACCGATGACGATTCGGCGAAATTTAGCATTCTCGGTAGATTAGAAGAGATCATTCCTCTTTTGAAAAATTCGAAGCCTGCGAACGATTGCGAACCAACTATGGGCCAGGCTCGGCCGGGGAAAAACGCGCAATAGTATTTCGAATCCCATCAAGTCTGAAAACGTCACGAACATTAATAGCCACTACTGTTACGAGCGTTGATAATGAACGAACGCGAATAAACTCTAAACTCACCAATTCTTTCGTATATCATTTTTCAATAATTCGATTATCCCGCTAGAAATATGAAAAGATTGAGTATGAAAAACGAAAGACTCGGAACTTTGAAATGAACCCGAGGTGTTTTTAGGTTTGGTTTTAATAGCTCTTAAATAGTTGGTGTTTTCTTTCAACAAAAATTGAAACGACCGAAGATATTTTAGCATTTTGACAAATGCTTTTTTTCAAAACAGCGTCTCAAAATAGTTGTCGGAGGTTTATAGAAGTTTAAGAATAAGAAAAAGTAAAAACAAAAAATAAATAAATAGAGTGCGTGGATAAGATGTTATTGCAACATTATGTCACAATCGCTACGCCATTTTTCGTGGTTTACGTGAAACAAGGGCATTAACAAGGTGTAAATTATCAGAGACTCACGAACGCCCTTAAATTACTTCGAAATACTTGATTAATTTATGTAGCAAAAATTATTTTAACAATTGAAACAATTATTATATTTATTATCATTTTAGTTTTTGTAGTTTTATTATTTTTAAATTTATATACTGTTAATAAAGGCATACTATATCTTATGCATAATTCATTTATATACATTTGGTAATCTAATATTCCCACTTCGGTACTATTATGAATGCCTGATGAATTTTTAACGTATATCCGCTGATAACAGATGTGGTACAGTTCTGATCTAAATATGGAGAAACTGTGTCAGAATACGAAAAATTCACTAAAATGTTGTCCTCAACCACTGGTGCTGTTTTTCTTCCAAATTCGTCTATAAAATTGCGATGCAACAAAGAAAGCTAATTTCTAAATTGTCTAATTCGAGTGCCACTCCGGTATTCAATTCCGTTTCTTCCAATTCATTTGACTCAGCAGCTGAGCTGGGCTTCCTCACGATGGCTTCGAAAAGCGACACAATTTTAATGACATTAATAAAATCAACAGTTCTTGGCCCGATATGAGGCAAATCGCCTGCTACGGCAGCATTTGCAATCGGAAACCCGAACCGACTCCTACCGTAGTTCCTCCGAAGGAGCCAGAAAAAGTCGAGCCGGAAAAAGTTGAGCCGAAAAAAGAGGAACCCGAAGAAAAAGTCGACTGTTGTTTGAGGAGATGCAGCCCTCACGAGCTAAAAAGGAAATCTTGCCCTTGTTTCGTCAAACGGCCTCCAACCGAGGAAGATCTTGGATTATTCTGTCGGATGTTGAAAATGATAGGGCTCTCCTGTTTGTGCAAGTCGAAAAAAAATTGCGGGAAAAAATGCCGATGGTAAACGTCGGACATCGTGGCGTGCACAAGAAATACATTCGTCACTCCAAACAAAGGTGTATCAGTTGATCGAATACGTTATAGCTTCACAGTTCCTTGAAAATATGGAGACTACTTGGTCCATCTTATTTATTGAAACTCTTGAAATATCGAAGTGTAAACTATATTTTGATATGGATTGTCGACCTTTTCAAAGTTTAATTGTAGTCAATAATCAGTCGATGTATCAAAATACTCGGGACTGTAAAAACTCAGTACAAAAAAATTTGGCGTGACTGCACGGATTTTGAATAAAGCGAATTTTTTAAAATACACTGTACGGAAAATGAACTGCGCATATATTCCACAAGTGGCAAGAAATCTTAGGAGAATAGGAAATTTCGGGGAATTGATATTTGGAAGAAAGACAAGAAACTAACCAATAGCATGAATAATTTTATAGTCAAAGTCTGATTTTCATTACAAAATAATACGCCTTTTCATTGAAACGCTACAATGCAGGAAACAGGAAAAAGCGTATGGTAACCGTCGTTTTTATAATGGCAAACAGAAAAACCATGCAAAAGAAAAAGTAGTTTTTCCTCTTTTTTTTCATCGACGACCGATAGTTGAGTTCAGGAGTTGGATGAGTGGTTATTCACAGACTACTACTTTCGATCCCCTAGTTTTTCGTGCTCAGAAACTCTCTATTGACACTAATTGTAAACAAATAAATTTGATCTCAAAGAACGGCCGATTAAACCCAATTGAAACGATTTCAAAACGTGAACTGGGGTTCGATTCGTTATAATAGGTACAATATCGAAAATAGAAGCGTTAAATTTATTGAAACTTGAAGGAGAGCGCTGGTGCGGTCGAAAATCGGGATACGTGCTTTTCACCTGTCCCGCAATCACCGGAAATTTCGAAAAGATAGGCCCAAGAAAACTCCGGACGAAAAAGAAGAATGTGCGGATGAAGAGCAGGCAAAAGAGGAAAAAGAAACGGAGAGAGCGAAATGCCAAGAAGAGGTAATTTATGTGGAAAAAGCTGAGAAGCAAGAAAAGGAAAAAGTGGAAGCGGTAAAATGCAAACCGATTGACAAAAAGAGAAGAAAAGGGCCTCACGACATCAAACGGAAATCCTGTTATCCTCGTATTCCAAAGAAGAGGTCGTTCATCTGTAGAATTGCGCGAAAGCTAGGCATTGGCTGCGGTAGAAAATGCAAAAAATCGTAATAAAATATTTGAAAAAAAAAAAAAAATCCATTAAGTCATTCACTACCAACAGATCATTTCGATGTGTTTATAGATTATGAAAAACCTAATGAAAAGTTATGAAATCGAAAGTTCAGGGATACGAGTTGCTTACATTTATTAATTTTTTTCTACTTCATTTTTTTTCAACGGTTAGAACACGTGCTGAGAGTTTAGAGGCCAAGAATGCACAATTTCACATCTAAACAATTCGTCGACGGTTCAAACATCCAAAATTTATTGCGATTTCAAAGATTATTTAGCATGTAATTCGTTCATGTGATTCCAAGTTTTTGAAAATAGAGTATAGCAAGAACAGCGCTACGTTTTCGTCCGCAGTACGGCTTAAATATAAGGAAAGGGCAGTAAATTCAGATACTATGGAACGAGCCCCCTCAAAATTGTTTAAAGCTTGCAGCTCAGTACGGAAGTAATTCTCCTAATTTATTCTAGTTATATAGAACAAAATAATCAATTTTGATGCCATTGCTTACAACCGGTTCCAGCTTAGGGAAAAATTGTATACAAGCTACAAGGACATTTAAAAAAGAAAATGTAAATAAGAAACTGAAGCTGGCACCAGTAAAAAACGAAATTTTCCGAAACCGGTACCGGTGGGAAAAAATGTGCACCACTACGTAGGGAAAATTCGCTCGTATGAAGCCACCGTCACTTACAACTTTTCTGATGGTCGGCTAAATTTATTCACTCACTTCATACCGAGCCGAAATCGAACTAGCCGAAGTTCCTTCTCGATTCCTGCAATATAAAATAATATCCCGTTGCACTGGGCTTCCATCACGACATTATACATAATAGATGCCAATTGATTCTCCAATGATAACCCAATCCACGAATTTACCGTTCAGGGCCTCAGAAAGCGCAATCGAGCCAAGCTTCGCGGTCAGATCAGCAGCAAGCATTCAGTCAGCGGCTGTTCTCGATAAGTGGAGATCGCTAAACCATCTTTTAGGTGACGTAACGACAAAACATTTCATCCCGTCCGACGTCGCAACGAAACCGCACGTTTGCTTATACAGGAATCCAGTTACATCAACGATGGGAAGAACTATTTTGAAAACTCCGAAAGGTCAAGATTCAATACAAAGAACATACGGCTTCACAACCGGCCACGTGAAGTCGGAAGTGTTGAGAATTTTCAAAGATCGCTACCACGGTGGTACAGTGGGCGAGAGAGAAAGTCTAGAAAACATCGCCAAACACAGGGAAAACGAGGAAGACGACATATGGTCGAAGTACGAACTGTTGGACAAGCAGATCAACGTGTTGGAGAGAAGGAGAAAAATCGCCCACGCGGAAGCGGAAAATCGAGCGAGCAACATTAGCCGGAAAATGAACGGTTTGGAAAAACGAGCAGCGCGCGCGTTCGTCGCCGGCGAGTTGAGGAAAAAATCGTTGTGCGACGTGCGCAAGCGATACTTCGATTTCAGCGATGACAGCGATTCGCAAACGAAGCCGCTCAAAGTGAAATACGTTAATAAAAAATTTCCCAAAACTACTTCCATCGAAGACGAAGCCGACCAATTCTTCGCGCTTAACAAGAAAAGAAGCCGATCGAAGAGAAATCAACGAGGCTTGGAGACGTTGCAATTTTTCCAAGACAAATACGAAACCGACTCCGGCGACAGCGATATCGGAGAAACAATACAAAAAAACGAACGCGCCGACAACGAACAGCAGAAAACGCTCGGCGAAATCGGCACCGAGCAGCATTATAAGAAAAAAATACTAGCGGCCGGATACAGTATTCCTTTTCGTCTGTCGAAGAACTCGAAAACAATTTCCAAAGAAAGCGCCCAAAACGAGAATTCTACCTCTGCCAGTGACGCGCAAGTTTCATCATTTCAAAAAACTCCCACGTTCGACAGGGGAACTACTTCAGCTACCAACGTAACGGAGGAAAGTGGCGTGAAACAAACAGCAGCGACTCAATCGGCGACAATAGTTACAAAACGAGTCAGACCGACTGCGCGGAGATCGTTTGAAAAACCTCGGTTGAGAGGTATTACTTTGGAAAGCCGGAGCAAATCGTCGAATCACAGTAAGCAGCAAAACGATTCGGAGCAAAGCCAACAAATCGCAAGAAGATTAGCTGGCCAACAAGGGAAATTTAATGATAAATGCTTGCCCAAGAGTAAAATAGCTACCGGGTTCGCTTCGGATGAAATTCCACGGCTGATGAAATCGACTGATACGTTTAAAAAGCGATCGCTCACAAACGAAGCGAACCCGCACGAATTGAACAGCGCCCAATCCGCCGCAATAGACCGTAGAAACAATAAGGACGTAGCAAATATTGCAAAATCATCGATATCCAAGCTTAGTGCGCTTAGCAATGAAAACGCTCAGAATTCCAACGAAAAACGGCATAATGAAGAAGCTGCAGTTAAAGAAACTAGTGAACATCGTTGTGATTCTGCGACTGACGAAATAAGTGAAATAGGCTTCCACATTCCAACGGACTCGTCGAAAAACAATTTGAGCTGTAGCGACGGAAATAAGCAAAACCCAGAACGAGAGGAAAACCCTGGAAAGGAAAATGAACAGAAGACAGAGGAAGGCCCGGACAATGTAACAACTCCACTAAAATGAAAAAAAAAAAAAAATGTTCTTGTTATACGTCGAGAGAAATTATAGCGATTGTGATGAAGCTTTTGAGATTCTGGAAGGCGGAATAGATCACCCTAACTGTTGTGCTCATTGCATTTTGACTAATATCGGCTTCGTTTTCGTAACCCCGATACCACAGAAAATGTTGACGTTGGCTTGATACCCAAGAATCCCTAAGACCGTGCGCCCAGTTCTTTCCCACATAAATACAACCTGACGTGCAACTTTTTTCGAAGGTAGTTATTATCAATCGGAGGTAAATTATGTCCAGGGGGTTCGAGGGGGAGAAAAACCAGGCGACTAGTTCTCTGATTCTTTATTTGCTGACCGAGCACTTTCGCCCGTTCGGGCATCTTCTGGCCGACGTGGAGCCAGAAGATGCCCGAACGGGCGAAAGTGCTCAGCCAGCAAATAAAGAATAGAAGAACTAGTCGCCTGGTTTTTCTCCCCTTCGTACCCCCTGGACATCTAAAAATGCGACGACAAGGAAAAGAGGAAGAAATTTAGTTCAATATCTCAATAGGAACAACGAAAATCAGTGCAATTTACTGCATAGGTAGAGTAGATTCTCGCATTGACAAGTCCTTATAATATTATCTAGTAAAAATAAAGTGCTTGCTTTTACTTTTTTCCAAGGTGTCCATGGGGAGTATAGGTTACTTAGTAAAATCACACGCATCTAATGGTTACTGTCATATGATGGGCCTTGAACTGTTGGTTTTTATTAGAAACGTATGATTTCATAAAGTAACCAAAACACCCCACGGCCACTGTGGAAAAACACCATTAAAAGCCAAAACGATGTCTTCAATTATACGTGTCTAAAGAGATTTTTCAAACCAGCGACATATTTGTGTCCTCAGCTATGGCTATGCAACCGCTGCTAACTAGATTTCCATGAAACCAACTAAACACCACGGCTCTGTCACTGGCAGCCTTGGTAGAGGGTTATGAAAATAGAGACAAACCAATGCTGACCAAATTCCCGAGAAATTTTGAAAAAACTGCTCAAAAATTTGCTCAAGTCCAAGTTTTAATTTTACAGGTGTAAAAGGTAATTTTACAATACTTACTGCCAAGTTTTTGAAGCATTTTCTCTCTTCTCTCATACAATGGTCAATTTTTCTTCTAACAATCTCAAAGACTGCAGTCATCACATGGGCCATTCACAGGACAGATCATGTCTTTTGTTGTTAGTCTCCATGAGGTCTAGAATAGTTTTACAAATAGTGCACATTTCTTGTTGGGCCTAAGACCTATATAACTGTCGAAACATTGCAGGTTGTCTCTCCCATGCAAACACCCAATTCAGTTCTCAATATGAATGAGGACTCTGTTCTACTCCTGTTCGAATGCAATTATGAGAGTTTTTAATTTTGCTCCAGCGCTTGTTGCATTTATCGCAGCGGGCATTGACGCAGGTTTGTAAATAATTTACCGAGAATTTGCACCAGTTTAAAAAAGTTCGAAGAGGAAAAAGCAACAAGTTGTCGGGCTCTCTTTTCAACATGGCTATGTAAAAGCAACACTGTGCTGGCAACTTGGTAAAATCAAATCGACAAGCGATGTAAAATCAAGAATCGATTGGCAAAAAAAATGACCATCAGAAATTTTACTTTGGGCGAATCAACAAAAATCAACGGTTTATTGATTACAAAAGCTTTCACAAATCCAAAACGCTGTGAATAGCTAATACGTTTACACAGACAAGCAAACAATAAAGCTAGACGAAATACCGTCACAAAAAATGTGGAATAGATACATCAGGTTTTTAAGTTGAAAAGGTGATTTCTGAGAAAGTTTCATTATGAAGTCTTTCAGTGGTAAGATAATTTTTTGGTGTTCGATGTTCAGCATACCTAATACATGGTGTATAGTTATGTATGTAATACAATATACAATATGTATAGTTATACAATACATATTTTGCCTTTACGAAGGCTTCCATAGCTAAACGTTCACGTCTATTGGTATACCATCAGTGTATCATTTTAACGTGCGTATGCTGGTGCAAGTAGAATGCAATCGTTTGCAATGATTATTGTACTAAGAACTAACATTGCAAAACTAAGTGCTCAGATGTAAGGGAAATGCGAATGCGCCGATGAAAAGAAGCAACTTAATTGCACGACTATGCGACAAAAAAATTAAATAGAACAATCAGGATCTTAAGAAACATCATTTTTACATTAAGTACATTATGCATTACAATTGAGGCCTTTAATCTCACTAACATGGTGAAAACCAGGTGTTGAACACGCTCACGACTATCACATTTGTATAATATATGAAAATTCTCTTTTTAAAACAAATCTAGCCAATCTTCTCTACCTAACTATTTTCTCTCGTAAAACCACTACCACAGCAATCAGAACAATCTCGTGCGATTACGTTGCGAAAATCACAGGTTTATATACACCATAAAAAATTGCTCACAATAATAATAGAAGAAGTTTCTAATAAAATGTACGGTTAATTTAAAAAAGTAATTATTTTGGTCAACCTCACTTCAAAATGTACTCATTGCTTTCTGATTCCATCAAACGTTACAGTACGAAATAAATATAAATTGTGTAACTTTTTCATTTGAATGTTACAGACAGCTCTTGAATAGATTCATAGTCGCGCGGGTTGGAACAAAAAGCCCGTTAATCGACCAAAATCGGCCGATTAGTTCTTGGTTGTGTGAATTACACTGAGCTGAAGAGGCCGAAATTCCATGGCTAAGCTAGCGTGATTGGGATCAATCATTTATACATCCCTAAAAACTTAATTTCCAAGTATAATCAAAATTCTAAAAAAAAGAAAAATGGAAAGAGGATATTTTTTCTAATGTAAGAAGCTCAGTCTCACCACACAGTGTCTATTTTTCATCCCACAAAACTGCTTCCCTCTCATTGACAGCACACAAGAAAAACGATTAATTCAGAGCAGTTATTACAACAGACTTGAAAAAATTCAACAGTATCAGTGAAACTTTCAAGTGCTACGTAATCGACCATGAAAATAAATTACGCTGAAATTCGACTCGATGCTTCCAATACTTTCGCCCCTTTTCATCACAGATCAAAATAGTGAACAACGGAAATGCGCTAGATACTTGCATCTACTGAAAAAATAGCATTTCTGCGGGGTTTATTTATTGGTGAGGTTTACAGAGCGAATCAACGGGTTTGCAGGAGATAAAAAATTAATCGGTCTCCTCAAGGCGAACGCCCATAGGACCGAGGAGGTTAGATGCTGGACCAGCACCGCCCATCTGACTCTGGTATGATTCCAAGATGTTCTTCAAAGCATTCATATCGATGTCAACGGGTTCGAAATTTTCTATATCAGAAAAACTATCTTCCATTGCCTGAAAAAAATTCATTTAATATTACGTTATTAAAATTTATAGGTACTTTTTTTTAGCACGAATTCAATTAGGAGTCTTTGAAGATTTTCATTGCACCTTTGGTTGTTTTTTGATAAAACTCTGTCCCAAGGTGGTTGAGGAAAGCTCTCGATCCATCTGGTCCATATACTGCTTCAATTCCGATTGGCTTTCTTTTCTTCCAGCACTACTTCTTCCTAAAATATAAACGAATATCGTTGTCAACTCCGATGAATACCAAAGTGGAATTAATAAGTATAATCATGCGCAGTTAATCGTTCGTGCGAACCTGATTTCTTTCGACTGAGGTCCATTTCCACCTCATCTTCGTACGAGCTCATACCAGACTCTTCGGACTCAAGATCCCAGCTGTCTTCTGGTACGGAGAAATCTATTTAAAAAATTTAAAAAAAAGCATACGTCACGAACTTGAAAGAAAATAAATCAATGTCTTGCGTGGTCGTGGTTTTTTAATAGATTTGAATTTTTAGAAGACAATCTCATCCTTCCAGATTTGTCAAAACCAAGCAAACGTCATCTTCATACAAATACTTAACATACGAATGGGCTTTGCAAGGCGAATTTTCCTAGTTCCACCAGTGGTCATCAAGAGAACTCACATTGTAGTTGAATTTTCGAGAAAAAAAAATTCAATTTCTTTGTACTATATTCAAATATTTTTAAAACTGCCACGGAAAATAAGAGCGCTGGACTATCATCACACATTAATTTGGCTCAGTAGATTGGGGCTAAAGGACGCACACTGGACACATCACTTGAACTTCCTTGGTTTTGAACCACGAAAAATTTGTAGACCTTGTCAAAATAAAATGACCACGCCAAGGACAAAATTGAAAATTAATACCAACATAAAACTTCCTAAGTTATACAATCGAACAATTTTATAATACCCAAGGGTAATTTTTATTAAATAATCAATTGAATAGCAATATATGAAATAACTGATCGGACGACAATGAATATGCCAGAGCACATTAATGAATTCGCTGACAACTTCAATTCGGCCATAGTGTTGGCAGAAATTCGACACAAAAACGGATAACGGTCCATCCCTGGTTGGTCACGTGCCATACAGGATCGCCCACTGCGGCAATTGGAACACCTGTATGAAATACCTACATTAGTTTTGTTAGAACCGAACAAAATCCGGAGCATATTCAACCATGCTTTCAGGCCGACATACCAGGGAGGTGGGGCAGTGAACACAACCGTACCTAATGGGAAGGTAGCAGTAGCCGATTTGAATCAATCCTTCGTCATTTCTCAAGGAGAACGGCTTAGTGTTCCCACAAGTGTGTGGTGTTGATACGAGGGATATCCAGAAAGTAAAGTTACAAGTCCCCTGAAGGGCACAGGGATTTTTTTTCGTTATGAGTGGCATACGTGCTTGTAGAGGGGTTCGTAACGATCAAAATAAGCCCAACCCCGTGTCAGTCAGTTGAGAAATGGCGTCGCAGGAGCAGTTTCCGTCAACCTCTGAAGGTGCTTGTGGGCGCTGCAACTGACCACGTTTGGTAGCTGTCGGTTGGGGAACGAGGGAACCGCGAACCGAGCGAAGCACCTAACGCTTTAAATTCAAGTATTTATCGAGACTTCCACGGAGGAAGTCCCTTCGCAAGAATATTGCGAACTTGGCCAAGCTCAGAAGCTAAAGGTTGCAAACGGGCCGACCTAGCAGGGAGGTGGCTCTGTGCGTATCAACCGAACCTGTCGAGAAGGTAGCGGTAGCGAATTTGAATCAATCCTTAGTCATTTCTCAAGAAGATAGTGGGTGTTCCCCACAGTGCTGTTCTCTCCACCTACCGCCGATGCGAGATTCGGTCAGTCATCAAGTTCCTGACTGACTATGCGTCACGAATCTGCATCCGAAATTCATCGTCAGCTTGTGGGCACTAACGGACCTGAGGTAATGTCACGTCAACATGTTTTCAAGTGGGTCACACCCATTCCCCATCTGCAAAAAAGTTTCAAGTCCAGTTCTCAGGGCGGAAAATCATGGCATCGGTGTTTCGGGACTGAAAAGGGTTGTTGTTGGTGGATTTTATGGCCATAGGGACAACCATCAATGCTGACGCATACTGCCAAACTTTTAAAAAATTGAAGAACAGCATAAAAAACAGGAGGAGGGGGATGTTGACTCGTGGTGCGTCTCTCCTTCACGACAACGCTCGACCCCACACCGCTCGTGTGACCCAAGCCCTGCTTGCATCCTCTGGATGGGATATTGTAACCCACCCACCATATTCTCCGGACCTTGCAGAGTTCTTGGGTGGAAAACGTTTTTCTAACGACGAGGAGGTGATGGAGACTGTCAAGAATTGGCGTTCAAAAGCTGGTGCCGAGGCTGAAAAATGTATTGATCGGGATGGCGATTATGTCAAAAAATAAACATATATTTGTACCCTGTACATACACCCTGTACATTTATGCACTTTTCGATTTTTGGCAGCAGCTGTAACCTTATTTTCTGGATATCCCTCGTAATTTTCTTTCCTTTTGATGCTTGACTAATAGATGAAAACGTATCAAATGATCCGATACCAGCGGTATCGTTCCTTTTTGACACTCACCTTTTTGACTATATCAGTACTTAGATTCGATACCGTTGTAATCCCAAGTATCGTATCAGAGATATCGCAATGTCACTACTCTTCAAGGGCATTTTGGCATCATCAGGATGATTTAATTTATGGCCTGGCTGGGTAGCCAGCAAGGAAATAGAGAAGGGGCAATTTCACCAACGGTAGTGAAGTTGACTTGCGATTTAGACAAAAAACAAGCATAGAAGCGGTGCTCTCTCCTAGATGACATACTTTGTTTTTCTCGGATTCCATTCTCCTCGCTTTGAGTTCCTCCCGAGTTACTTTTAAATGTTCATAGTAACCCTGCAAGTTGTTTTGCCTCAGTCGAATTGAAATGGTTGGGTACATGACATCATTTTTCTTCGATTCCCCACAAATACACCAACATCTGAGGGAAAAATTATCCCCTCGCTGTTTCCCGGCAGACCACTCAGCCACGTCTTCCTGATGAGGCCATTGGCGCTAGTACGAGAAGAAATAAAAGATGCATCAAAGCCGAAAGATTCCCCTTTCACCTTCGATAAATAAAATTCGCAGTCAAACTTGACACAAATACATCACCTGCGCCCAACTGAGTAAAGAGGTTCTCCTAAGCTGGGCCCCGCCGGGTACAAGTTGCACACAATGGTTTTAACATCGTGAGATCTATTGAACTTGAATGCCAACTCGGAGCATCCGATTTTTTCAATTCGCGAATAGATGATGAGCGACGTCAAAGAATCGTGATCAGATGAAAAATTTGCGACAGCCGTCAACGCCTCGTGCAAATCTCCAGTCCACGTTGCGAATGCTTCGTTGAAACTGGGAGCTATTTCATCGCTTGGCAAGTATAATTTCGAATAAGTCAACTGACCTACTGCGGAATTTGCTATATCGCGACAGTCATCGCCAGAACTAGGCCCGTACCGACACATGCTGCAAATTATTTATTAATTTTATAAAATATTTATCGATTAACCTGATTATTTTACTTTATTCACTTATCTAATCATATGTATTCAACTGAATAGTTTTAGCTGAGTCAATTTTGACGAAGATTTCATTTGATTTTTCAATTATTATTATTAAGTAAAAATACCTACTTTTAGTTTTTTTTACGATCTTAAAATATAAAATACTTACAGCTTTTTTACGATCTTATAAGATATCTAATCTAATCTAGATCTAGAGATATCTAATCTATTGAAAGTTTTGAATTCAGAGTTTATTTTGTTATGTATATTTTAGTTCACAAGTGGAAACGGTTCCCTACAACGAAAATCCTGTTTCCTAAACGAAATTTCGATTTTACCGACGTGCGTTGAAAATTGGGACGAACTGAAACTGTGCATAAATCCTTTGACCTCATTTTTGCTCAAGGTGTTGAGTCAAGGATTAACACACGGAATCTGTATCCATTGGGACGAACAACTAGGTAGTCCACGCTGTCAACTTTACCAAGAAACAACATCACGGTCAAGATTTTACTTGCAGAACTTCAGTGCGCATTTCTAGTATTTTCGAAGTAAGCGCTCTTTCGATTTATTATAATAATAAACCAAGGTAATCGCAAACACTTTTTTTTAAATTTTTTTAAAAAGAAACTATAAAGCTAATTTTAGAAAAATTCTCCTAAAATCAATCTTGGCTTGACAATGGCTCAAGTCCGTAGCCAAAACGCTACTTCAATTTTGAGGGTATTCGTTTTGGTTTATTATTCAATAATAAACCATTGTAATCGCCCAAGAAAAAAAAATTTATAACCCCCCCTCAAAATTTGATGTTTTACGTTTCAAGGCATGTAGAATCCGAATATCCAATAAAAAAAATTCTGTCTGTCCGCCGTACGCCGTACGCCGTTAGCAGTTTTCCGGCCAAACCATAATAGCGAAATTCTTGAAATTTTCACCAAAAATCAATCTCGGTCCTACGACGGCACAGTTCTTGAACCAACTTGCTAGCTCAATTTTAAGGGTATTTTTGGGGGGTTTTGAGGGGGAGAAAATTCATATTTTCCACGGTTTTTCAGAAAAATGTGTACGTGGTATCAAATTATATAGATTTTTGGACGCTGAATCGAATGAGACCATCGCCGGGTCGATAGCATTTATGGTTCTCGAGTTATCGCAGCTTTTGTGCCGAATTTGGAAGATTTTTAGAAATTTGACATGAGGGTATAACTCGAGAGTTCTTCGAGCAATAAAAATCGTTCTATACTCATTGGAATGGTCGTCAAACACTCTCTTCAGCTGAATCGTTAGGCAATAAGTTTAGCTTTTAATTAGGAAATTAAGAAAAATAAAAATGATTAAAATTACAATAGTTGCTACGGAATATTTCCCGATAGTTACCGATCTGTTTTTCGGTTGAAACGTTTACACATGTTCTGAATAATTACTATCATAAATGGATAGTATTTTGAAATTAATATTGAAGTGAAGGAATAATAAACCACTGTACAATCATTTGCAGCGTTTTTTCCAACGTGTTTCAAACAAAAGTGTATTTGGTATCAATTTCTATAGATTGTTGGACGCTGAATCGAATGAGACCATTGCGGGGTCGATAGCTTTAACGGTTCAGAGCTGTAAAGATCTTTCTACACCTATAAGCGAATATTTTAACTTTTATTTTGAAAATTAGGACACACACAAATAATTAAAATTGCCATAGTTGCTATGTCTACTCTTATAGTTACTAATCTGTTGTTGGATGGAATCGTTCGAAATAGTCATTGGATCGGCTTTTTAAATCATTATTTATTGAATCATATGATAATAAACCACTCTGCAATCATTAGCTGCGTTTTTCTTATATAGGTCAGGACTAAAATTTCCAAACACAAGGCCGAATGCATTCGCTAGAAGCTGATATCAAATGAATTCCTACAACTGGCCCGTTGGTCTAGGGGTATGATTTTCGCTTAGGGTGCGAGAGGTCCCGGGTTCAAATCCCGGACGGGCCCGCAAATTTTTGCTCGCATGACTGGAACTTTTTATTTTCAAACGCTTACGTTTCCCGATGCTAAAACTGATTTTTAATTAAAAAAAGTTTCAATTTTAGACAAGGTTGAACCGCATTTTTCGTCAATCAATATTCACCTGACACTTTTAGCGGCAAACGCACGCAGCTGATCGCACCAGACGATTTCGTTCATGTCGCTTGCTTCTGGAAATTTTCTGGGCGTTTTCCGGTTATCACCGAAAAAATTTCGAAACGAATTGAAAACGTGTAAGGCGTTTTTCTCAAAATGACCCGCCGGACTCGACAACGGTTTATGTTCGCAATTATCGGGGCCATCCTCGCACATCACATGCATTCGCAGATTCAAACAGATGTCCAAATCGGCACAAATTTCAAGGTAGTCCGTGTATTGATTGTTTGAATGTCCTCCGGTTCTCACAATAACGAGAAACATGAAAGCGAATTGGAAAAGTTTGTTCACTCGCATGGCTGAATTGAAATCAACGGAATAACAGCCAAGCGATTGTAGTGATGGCATTAATCACACCATAACACCCGACCGCAGAAGATAGCTAGTGCCTTCACCCAAGCTGAAGTGGAGGACGGATTTACGTGAATGATAAGAGTGACGGTAATTGTGTTCAATAATGTAACATGGGAGAATAATATAAACAATAGACATTATTTTCATCATAGTATTGAATATAGTTTGAATTTTCGAAAAAGGGCAAGTGAGCTAGGAGACCATCATCTTAAAACAATATAATAAAAAAATTAAAATAAAAAAAAACCAAAAGGGGATTGCCCCACTCGAAAAATCAGCGTTGTCTTGTCTTGAGATATAAAGTTAAATGCCCTCGTTGTAATTTTTTCCTTCATGCGTTTCCTGACCCGTGTGAATATGGTAGTTACTTCAAACCAACCCTCAGATCAAAAAAGCAAGAAAAAACCTAATATGCGTACAATTAAACAAGAATGAAGTCTTGCTCACCAGCGACTCTACACCTGTGACCATTCTTTGAATTTATTAGAGCCCCGTAGCGCGCGCTTGGTAATGCTAGATACCTAAAATCCAAGAGATCCTCGTGTGGATCAGGAATTGAGGAAAACCGGAAAACTAATTAGGTATAGAATAAGTACAAAGAGAATTACTTATCCGAAATAAAAGAGTCTATGGAACAGTATGCATACCCAAAATATTATGGACAGCGCAGGAAAATGCTTCTTGATCCATTGAAATTCGATTGTTATCGTCATCGCATGTCGATGTAGATGTTTCTGTATTTTTATTTTTCTTGTTCGTCCGCTTTGGCCTGAGTGGGACGCCATCTTTGTTCACTCTAAGATGGAAAATTTATGAAATGCTTGACTCCAATGTCGAACAATAATTTGAAACGTTATGGAATTAAAAACTCACTTGGGATGTTCGACTCCATCAAGACCCGATACGTGATTGAGGAATGAGTTCAGGTGGGTTGAAATATCTGAAACAGACGAATTCGGATTCGGCCGCGATCCGTATCTTTCAGAAAGAATTTTGTCCAATTCATCAGCCGATATTTCCATCCACGAGTCGTCTGGAACCAATCATAAAGAAGGAAACCCCATGGCATAAATTAAATTAAGTAGTAGAAACGTTGACAGACAGAAATGGGAGGAGAAAAAATACGTAGGTAGTACTAGTCCAGCCTCCGAAAATCTCGAGCACTGCCGATAAACAATTGGAACAAACTAGGACCCAGTAGCAAGAAAAATTAGTTCCTTTACCGTCAGGCGGTGGCAGTGATTCAGCCTCACGTCGCATTCCTTCGACGTCGATTTCCAGAGAATTGAGAAGGTCAAGAACAGCTTGTCCTGTTGTAGGTTGACTGTACATTGTATTGTTTCTATAGTATTCTTTGGCTTCAATTTCGAGCCTTTGGTGTTCTTTGCATCCTTCTAGGAGATCCTGGAACATTTCAACGTACAGCAAGAATAATCAGAGTGATATAAGTAGCGTGAGGGCAGTGTAAGACAACTATTAGGGTCACAGGGGGTCAAATGCACGATAACGAAGCTCTACACAGAGGTCACACGTAAATAGCTCCACCCGGTCAACAATGAAATTTTAATCAGAACGTCAATAAAATGTTGCAATGGGTTTCGTGTCTGTACAAGTATCATTAGTCATTTTTAGTTACGTCCAGGGGGTTTGAGGGGGAGAAAAACCAGACAACTCATTCTACGATTCTTTATTTGCTGGCCGAGCACTTTCGTCCGTTTGGGCATCCTCATGGCGACGTGGAGTCATAGGGTCCACGAAATGAGTCCCTAGTTTTTCTCCCCCTCACACCCCGACATGAAAAAAATGCGACGACGAGGAAAATAAATTTTTTATTTACTTTTATATTTTTTTCTATTGCAAGTTAAGTACCTACGTCAAAAATAATGTTAACGATTTTCAATAACATACATTTCAGAGGAATTTGGCTCACTTTTAAAGTAAAAGAGAGAGGAGTCGTACCTTAAAATATCCTTTATCTATGAGCGACTGCCTGTACCTATGCCAGCCCTTATCGTTCTCCAAATCGTCTGAAGTGTCTTTGCCTTTGCACTGCGACACCAAAATCTCGAAGCCGCAAGCCTGAAATTGACACAATTAATTTGGCGTTGGTAAAAATCGTTCAAAAAAATGCTTGACTACAGCAATTGAAGAGCGTAAATACCAGTTTAACGCCGATTAGATGAGCCATGTACACGGGGGAGTTCTGAGGAGGCAGGTGCCAACCAGTCCTTCGATCTGGTTGGTATTTGTGGTGAAGGAGCATCGCATACAAGCATCGAGTCATTTTCACCTGAAACAGAAAAACGGATTGACAATAGACACATTTTTCCGATTTTTGGAAATGTTTTTCTTGCAGTGTAAGATAGATATTAAATTCAGACACTTACCTGACTCATAACTCTTGTTTCTGGTGGAAAGTATCTCATTGCGCGACAAGCCTGCAAATTGAAAACTTCGATTAAAAAAAGACAAAATAACTAAAACTTTAATATTCGTTCTTCTCTATTTATTGTGAACAGTCCATAAACCAGGATTCCTATTTCAGCATTTATGAGACAACTTCCAGACCAAAATAATCCGAAACTAATGCAAATCCCCTCATCAATAAGCAGCTCGTTCCTTCTAATGCAAAATTTGTCTAAGTCATCAGGAATTATACCAAAAATGTATCGTAAGGAAAATACCAGTTGAGTTTTGAGTACTTGGTTGGCTACCATTTTCCTTTTTGTAACAATCGGATGAAATTCTAACGTTACGACAAAAAAAAAAATGAAAAAATATAAAAAAAATAATAATAATAAAATAAAATAAAAAATTAAAAAAAAAAAAATAGTGTTTAAAAAATCAAAGGAGACACTCGGATTCTATTTGGTGAACTTTGAATTCAGAAACAGCAGTCAATGGTATGTATACAAGATGGCATGTACAAGACACACTTAGAACTCGATCAACGCCCCGCCGTCCTAGACCTAACAATCCTTGTCGACCAGACTGGACGAGAAATGAATCCGAAAACCATATGATAGGAATTTTTCAAGGGAAGTGTGAGTATCAAGTCGAGAAGACTTACTCTTATGTCAATAGGATCACGATGGCAGAAGGCAACTACAGCAGGCGCTATGAGACTCGGCTTAGCTCGCAACAGCGCAGCGACACCAGCAGGTACGAAAGCATGCGTTTGATGTATCAGATCTTGAATCTTTTCAGGGTACCTTGAAACATGATATTGAAAATACGCGCTACAAATTTGAATTTGACTGTCAAATTTCCTGTAAGAAAAAATTATCAAATACTATGGAACCGTTTCGTTTTTAAAAACTTGTACAAGGTAGAAAAATGAACAATGAATTGTAAATTATTGGAAAAACTGCCCTTTGTCGACCAACGTTTACGATATCAGCGGGTGGATGTCAAGAACATTTTTGGGCGCGTGCAAAGTAATGAAAAAATCATAAGTACCCGTTCACGCGGGCTTCGATCGCTTTCTGAATCGAATCAGGGGCTTTAGTCGTTTGCGAGGAAACGCGTATTTTCCCCAATGCTTCGACGACAGTGATCGTCTCATCTTCTTTCTTGGGAGGTATGACGTGCACTTCGTTGCGGAAAAGATAGACCTGCGAAAAGAAATAAAAGGAATCCAATTTTACAGAGTATGAGAACAGTGGGAAAACGCTGCATATTATCTTACTAAGGTTTATTAATCTTTTGCCTCAATTACGATTAAGGAAGCCCGTACGCTGGTAATAATAACTAACCCGAACACTTGTAGAAGTTTCCACTAGACTCACTTGGCGCCACAAGATCTCCTAGGCCGAACTCGTAATTTTATAAATTTTTTATTACACAATGTAAATTCAAATTGATTGCCAAACAATTCAGCTCGGGGAACGATGAGTAATCCGACGAGTATAGAATGATTTTTTTAGCTTCAAAAATTATCAAGCTATACTACCACAACATATTTTTCAAAATCTCCAACATTGCACACAAAAGCTATAACTTGAGAACCATTCAAGCTACCAACCTCGCTATAGTCTCATTTGTCCAAACAACTCAGCAGAGGTTTATTATTCTTTCGCTTCAATCATGTTTGGAAAGATCATCCACTTTTTACAGTACCAAAATACTAACCACTTTTATAAACCAAAATCTATTGAACGTTTCTACCAACAAACACAGGCGAAATCCTCGGCAAAATCGTAATGTTAAATACTTTCATTTTTCTCAGTTACATGATTTAAAGGAAAAATTAAGAAATCCAACGAGTATAGAACGATTTTTACTCACCACAATTGATCGAGTTACACTATCCTGCCAAACGTCTCTAAATCTCGAAAATTTCATATAAAAACTGTGATAACTCGAGAACCATTAAAGCTATCTACTCCGTTATTGTCCCATTCGATTGAGCGTTCAAAAATCTGTGTAAATGGATACCAACCAAACTTTGCCCAAAAACCTAGGAAAAAAGGTCTGGCCGAAGAATTGAGCAATTTTCAGGGCAAGAATGATTTTTGGTGAAAATTTCGAATATATAGGTCTCATATTTCCTCAGTACTTACCGTGTTGACAGAATTTTACCTATCGAATATTCGGATTCTAGATGACACGAAACGTAAAACAGTAAATTTTTAGGGCGGTTTTGAAATCTTTTTCGTGAGCGATTACAATGGTTTATTATTCAATAATGAACCAATCTATTGAAATTGATACTAAACTCACCCATGCCCAAACAACATTGGAAAATACATGAATCCCCCCTAAAAACCCTTGAAAAAATTTTCGTGAGCAATTACATAGGTAGTTGAATATTAAACCGAAATAAACCAAATGGGTGAAGATGCAATTTCGGAACGGAGAATCCAGACGGGAGATGACATACAGCCGCTGATAATATCCAGGAATAATTTATTCTTTGCCGAATCCGATGTATTAGGATACGTTCTTACAATAATTACACGAGTCTATTGAATATTACAATCATATTCAAGCGATGACTTTGAAAAACAGTGCTCAACCTTTCGTTTTTGCACAAGTTAAGCTGGATTCACACGCTAACTAAGATCTTATTGATCTAAGTTAGTTATATTGGATTTCCACCAATCTCATGAGATTTTCAATTTCTGCTTTTTCCGCGTGTCTGTCATGCGAATGGTCTAGAACCGCACAAACTCTCGAGAACATTCTATTTCTGAAGTGAATCGAAAACGAAATCGTTGGTGCGATGCGTTTGCGGAAAACGGGGGGAAAGTGACATTTAAATGTTAAACTGACTGGCATTTCAGTTTATCTGCAGAACGGAAGATCGTCCCCTACCCCAACATTTCAAGGGTAGCGACGACGACCAACCCTTAACTGAAGGATCCTATTTTTAGGCGAGCCACCAACCATCGCTCCCTTGCCTTAAAACGCTTAACTGATCTCCAGCGTTAAAATTAACTCCGCAGCTTTCCGGCAGAGTTGTGGAAGGTATCCTCCAATCTAGGAAACGAGATGACTATCGGACATTAAATAAGAGCCCCTAATCGCTGGGATACGTTTTCCATAACAAATAATTTGTATCAAGCATGAGATCATTAGGGAATTTAACTATAAATACTTTCCCATTAGGATCAGAAAATTTTTTTTCAATGTCCGGAAATCCAAACGAGCTATTTTTTCGGCTTCAACGATTTGGCTTCAGTCTATCCTAGTGAAGATTCTGCAGATCAATAGTAATTGCCTCAATGTGGCTACTCTGGGCGAAATTGGTTATACAGAAGGGGGGCATAGACCCTGACCTCGCTCTTTAATCAACATTATTTTCCTCCAGCTCCGTCCAAAGGTCGCAAGTTGGAAAGATTCCAATTTTTCCACAAGGACATTCTATTCTGAACCATTTTCGTTTTCAAATTAAATAACCGAATATTGGAGACAAAATCCAAAATATGTAGACGAGTTTAGAGCACCGCGAATAAAAAGAAGATTCAAATTCGATAATGCCATAAGATTTGCATCAGATTTAAGCTTATAAGAGAGGAATATCACTGACCAGTCTATAAACCAAAATAAGTAGGAATTGGATAACCTTGTATAACCATCTATATTCTTGCGGTGAACGTATTGTTCAAGTTTTCAAGGTCCCAGAATCGGCGACTATTGATTTAATCTCTGAATCCCTTACTTGTTTTCCCCGATGCTTACTGCTTGGCTGTTGAGAACACCTTGCCGCCCAAAGGGAGCAGTCAAGTTTGATCAAACTTTCCCCCTATACGACTTCGCTCGGAGTTTCCTTCTTAACAAAGGAACAATGCAAGAACTTGAGCCGTTGTCTGTTGTTGAAACTTAAAATTCACATAGAATCTAACTTTGGGACATTGTTCAATTATGGCCATCCGGGAGCGAAAATCGATTGAAATTTAACCTTATTTGCATTTGGTGCGAATTGGCAATAATGTTCATGAACTATTTACTTGAAATCGGGAATAAATGTAGAAAACCGAGGTTTTTGAATAAACAATATTTTATTTTCACAATATTGTGACAAAAAAAATTTAACGTGTGAAATAAATTACGTTTTACCTATTGTACAACCAAAAAATACTTCAAAAATTTGAAATTGAATAGGTAAGTTTTATTGTAAGCTATTAAAAAGCTGGCGTTCACAAATTAATTTTTGGAAAAAAATAGAAATCCGAACAGTACAAAATATCGAATTTACAATATATTTTCGAGCTTTATATTTCCCAATACACACGGAAATCTAGTAAAAATTAAGTTGAAGTGCTTTAACTTCTGAATCTTTATCTAATAAAGATTTAATCTAGAAATCCTTCGTTAAGGAAAAACGTTCGTGCATTGCAGAGTTTCAGTGCACTTAGTGTTTTTTGAAAACAAACGTAGGACTTTTAGTTACTTTGAAAAAATCACATGGTTACCATCCAGTGGATGGCTGATTGTGGTGACCATTAGAGATATATGATTTAACAGAGTAACCAAAACTCCTACGTTTAATTTTTCAAAAAACAAGAAATGCACTAAAACTCACTTTTACTAAACTCTTAGAAAAAATACCATTTTTATCACTCGCCACAACATGAAACGAATAATATTATTTTCTGAGCGATCATAGTGATACAATAAAACCATAGTGACACAAACAACATTTTCCAAATTCAGTCCGTCGAGTTATGCGTTAAAAATTATTAATTTCTGGGAAGGCCAACTTTTCTGGTAAAAACTCAAGTGAGCTGACCTGACCTCCTCATAGCTCCCTCCCTTGTATCACTTGTGTCCCATATATCGATCCTACCCGTCCTTTCTGAGTCACCGGTGGTTGCCCCTTGGGTCTGTGGTCACTTTCGCTATTTCTACGCAATCGTAACCACGTATTATTCAAACGATGACTCACAGTCATTGTGACTCGCGGTAAAAATCCCATTTGAGTGAAATTACACTCATTAAGTAGACAGGCACAAATAGATGTGAATAAAATTAAAACAAGAACCTACCTAAGATAAAAAATTGTATAAAACAAGAAAAAATTTTATGTAGCCGAGTGGAAAGATGAAAACGTCATGGCGTGCGCTTACAGGTTTGTCTTCTCGTCACAAAGCTTCACAATGGATTGTACACACAAATATGTTGCCAAACCCACGAAAATTGAGTTTAGGCGTTGGGATGGTGTTTTGTGGAGGTTTTCTGCAAAAAGTGGGCACACTTGTGTACCAATTTACGTGTTTCAAAGCTGAAATGACCGTTATATAAGTGGAAAGAGTACCTACTTACTAGAAATCTTTCAAAATATCACTATTTGAGTGAAGGAGAAGCAAAAAATGTTCGTTTTAGAGGTTTTCTGTAGATTTCTCGGGTTATAATAAACGTCAGAAAAAGCTCAAAGCTTGTACAGTTCATCTTAGCCAACTCTATAACCCCTACTAACAAGAAACCCAACAATTTCACTTTAAAATTGTCAATTATTGCTTAACAAAAACTGACAAAAAAAAAGGCAAAATGATGATTGCTATGCAACAACGAAACTATAAATAAAATGCCTCAAAAATCGACGTTACTCCACATAATATATTGAACAGTGTCAACATAAATTTCACACGAAAACCTTAGAATACTCCAAAGAATAAATACAACCTATGAATGAACTTTCGATAAATTCCTTGATCTGCTGCTTAGGCTGGTTTAATGCCTAAGCCGCAGATCAAGGAATTTATCATACGAATAGTTGAGGAAGTTAGATCGATTATTGAGAATTGCAAATATAACTGAGAAAATTACACGCTTCACGGATATACGTGGTAAAATAAACGCGAATTTGAAAACTTAAATTCTGGCTAAATGCATTTCCAGAATAGTAAGAGGAGTTTAAATTGATCCAAATCGACGGCGGGGATGTTAATTGGTCTCATACAAATACCATTAAGATCAGTCGTGACAAATTAATTATTTTTGAAACCATTTTCGTAAAATGAAAAGAGACAAAAATCTCCAAAGTACTCAGGAATGTTTTAAAAAATCACTAAATAATACAATACATATATGAAAAGGAGGTTATAGAAATCTGCTCATTTTCTACACCGCTTTCCATCTCTGGCAACTAAAGTGAACACTGTACTAAATCATAAGTTAATGTAATTAACAATGAAAAGCTAGCATTTGAACAGCAGCTCGTTTCACCTAAGGATCTTGAATGTTGTAGAGACTTGTTGTTTATGGGTTGCGGTAGTCAAGGACCACCCTCTCCCTGGTCGGGGTTTTTCGCTCTCGCTCATCTCACCCTCCCAACGTTAATAACCTAGCTACAGAGGGTCCACGGTGTCGAGCTGGCTTGCATACTAACTATTACATTATCCTTGGAATCAAATCTCGCTAGCAAAGGCTCAAGTGTTTCGACTTGCAGGCTCCACATGGCAGAACAATAATAAATTATCTCAGAAAATAAATCCGTTATCTTCTAATGAAAGCACGCGGTAACTTGCTATTTACAGCGATAGCGTGCCTGAAATCCCCACCAAGATTACAGTTGGTTTTGATTTATCTGACGGGCAAAGATTTATATATAGTACGTTCGCTTCTACGACGGCAAAGATTTTTTCCTGTGGCAAAATAAGGTAAGAACTCCCGATTTTCTATATAATCTATGGCAATGAGGAAGATTTTGACATCAATCTAAATTGATGATTCAGAATCGTGTAATATTCCAGCAATAAAATCGGTGCTTGTTTCTATAGAGGTTCGAGACCGTTCTTATACCATTCACATCAGCATCCCGCTCGTGTAAACCTTTTTGTTTGGAATTTCGTTTTTTAAATTAGTTTTTCCAAATAGAACTTTTTTTTACGAGGTAGCAAAATCATTTTCTTCATTCCTAACCATTTTCCTCTCGATGTCTCTATAGAAAATTATTGCTGAATTTCAAAACGCTGAGGTGAACATTGGTCAATTTACTACTTGGACAACTCACATTTCCAATCATTTTCAGGAGCGAACGTATTTGTATTGTTGCTCGATTTACGGTGCGTTGTAAAAAGCCCTAAACGCGTTTCACCTAATGTGATGTGAGTACGTGATACTAAGGCAGTAGCATTGATGAAACGGTAAACGGCGTTGGAGGTAACGTAATGGCGATACGGCCATAAATCGACGGAGGGTTCCAGCTATCCCCTTCTGGTAGCCAGACTGAACCCCACCTTCGATCTGTCTGACACTGTCTGTCTCGATGCCTGCCAGGGTTTTTATCTGATTCTACCGACATGAGGGTATCGTATTTTTCCACGTCGAAGGGAGAGTTCTGAACGAAAAAGAGTTGCTCAGCAAACTCGACGGTAACTTCGGCTTTCAACCACCTCAATCCAAGGCTTCCTACAATCTGCCGGCTTTTGATTAAAACGGCAGCGCTCATATCGTGCCGAATGAGTCATTTCGATCCCCTAGCTTATCGAAAGCCATCAACGTGTTGCTCTTGATTATTACGAGATAAAATACGAGCTATTCGAAGCAGGGTCGATTAAAAAAATAATAATAAACGTACATACTTCTGTGATAAGACTAATATAAGCTCCCAAAAAACGTAGTTCTATTTTTTAAACACCCAAGAATCATAGTTCCAATTTTTTAACTCCCGAAAAACGTAGTTGTAATTTTACACTTCAACTAAAACTGATCCGAAGTTAACGTTATAAATAAATGACATGCAAATCAAAGGCATACGTAAAAGTCAATAAACAATTTTGATAGGAACTTGGTCAAAACAGGTCACTCATCAGTCAAGAAAATTATTTAATAAAAATACTAAGCAGCTAGTGCAAGCTCAAGTACACAACATAACACTGAATTTCCTGTTTAGTAAGAACTGTAGACTACTAATTTCAAACGGATTACAAAAGGACTTACCCGTTTTTCACAAACATCGGGATTAGCCCATGAGGGAAGATGATCAGCCGCTTCAATGAGAAGGAACTCTCCATCCGAATCAACTACCCTGCAAATTGAATCAAACAAGCTTTGTAGCATTGTGAAATACGTAATTCGTCCGAAGAAAACCGCTGGCACAAAAAATAATACGATTATTTCATTATAAAAATATTGGATAAGTTTAAATTACCTGGCTATTAATCCGGGGATATTCTTCGTCAAGTACATGAGCAAGTGAACGATGAACCATTCGTCCTCAATGTTTTCTCCGTAATGTGTGACTCCATACAAGTGCGAGGGCAATTGTTCTGCGAACAAATAATAACGACAGTTCGAATTATAAAAGTTGAACAGCGAAGAAAGGAACCTACCACATTGGAAAATGAGAAACGGAGTTGTTCGGGATGATCTGGTAAAACCCTTCGCTCGCATCTAATTCAGCATTGAAACATAAGAGTATTTATTGAGGAGAGTCACATGATTGAATTGAGGTCATTTTTCCACGCAAATAATGAAGAAAACAAATGCCAACCGAAGCGTTTCCGATTCTCGAATTTCAGCCGAAAAAGCTCGATATCCAAATGAGAAAGAAATTGAAATTAATGGTTGCGAACAAGTCCGCAAAACAATTAGACATTTTTATGTGCTTCGTCAGCAACCGCCTCTGTGGAAACTGTCTGGGTAGCGTAAATACGAGCCGAACCCCAACGTACCGCTCGTCATGGTTGAGCTTCGCCATTAAGTGAAAAGATTTTTTTTTAAATAGGTACTTAACCATAACCGTGTCGGGATAGTTACCAAGACACACGACAACAACGTCAAGCTCATAATCATAAGTTGCTCAGCAACGGCTATGCTGGTGACTTCAATCAAGTGCAGTATTTAATAGACTGCGTTACCATGGTAACAATCATCTGGGGTTTTTTCTAACGCTTTTTCATAACGGTTTTTTGAAACGCTTTTCAAGTTTGTGTGCCATATCAAAGACATAAAAATGTCGAAAGTAAATTATCCGAAGAAAATGGATTTTCGATTGAAGACTAATTACTTCCATGTTTACGCAGTAAACGGGAGTATTGTGATCGAGAAGTCGAATTCGGAACGGAGGTGAATTTGGAAGACATTTTTATAATACTATACTCAGATAATACTATACTCAGAAAAACTTTCTGAACAAGTGTCTGTGAGCCTGCGGTCATCATATCTCCGAGAAAAATGAATGACAATTAAATTTTCAGAGAATGTTCTCCCGGTAGTTGTGTAAAATTAGCCGATTTTGGATAGCACACAGTACTTCCGAGTTACAAGCGTTCAAAGTTTTTTCTGTTTTGATTTTTACAGGCTATAAAATAAAATATTTTTCTACGTTTGAGTCCTCAAAATGTTCGTCATGGTGAGCAGTTGACGCTTCATTTTTTGGATATTGGGTTACACACCGTACCTCCACGTTATGAGACTTTTTCACGATTTCGGTAATGCGTATTTTGTATTTTGATTTTTACAGGCCGCAAAATTAATATATTTGACCGTTCAAGGTCAAAAAGGGGGGGGGGGGTCAGGGGTGATTTTTTTCATGTCGATCACATGCAGTACTTCCGCGTTGTTTGCATATCGGCTATATTTTGATTTTTGCAGATTGCAAAAATGAATATTTGAACACTGGGGGACTTTAAATGTTTCTTTATGTTAGCTGAATGACGTATGAGTATAATTATAGGTGTCACACAACGTAATTCCTCGTAATTCGCATTTCCAGTTATTTTTTATGTGCACTTACTAATATTTGGGTCTCGATGCTATAAAAATGACTACATTTCAGAAGACTTGTTTGGTAACGATGTAAGAAGGACCATTAGTGATACTAATGGTGGATTTCACCCAAAAAAAAAATGTAGTTGGAGTTCACAGGCAATGTACATAGTTTTTTTTTTTTTTTTTTTTAAATCCACTATTATTAAGTACTTGAAGATTTGTGAAAGTTTCCAAAATTTATTTCAGGTAAAAATTTCAAGAATTTGGCTTTTATACCTAGTTCCGTCAGATTGAGTGCTGATTGTCAGACGGTCTTTTGAATTGTATATTCGGATTCTACTAGCCTCAAAACGTAGAACATCAAATTTCTTCGAGGGGCTAGGTAGAAATGTTTTGTTTTAGGCGATGGGTTAAAAATCGAATAATAAACCAAAATTGAATGAGACGTTGAAGTGTTCAAACGATTCTTTCTATCAAAAGCATTACAATTGTGCAATGCATGTCCTTTTGATACAAATTTGATGTTTATTAACTAGGAACTTAGTACTAAGAGGCTTATTATTATTGATTGGTCGTTTAGATCTTCTGCTCTATTGAACGTTTCGTATCGGACAAGAATCAAGTAAATACTTAAATTTTTAAAGTATCAAAATTAAAAAAAAAAATTGTTCTCATTTTATAAAGATTACTGTAAATAATCCTACCTTGATTGTCGTTTATAGGAGGGAAGTCTAACGCTGTGCGATGAATCAATTTGAAATCATCCTTCTGCCAAATGTATCCTTGCGACCGTTGCTCGGCCAATTCTGTCACTCGGGCGAGTAAATTTGCAAAGTCGACGGCCGGATCCAAGCTGAATAGAAAATATTCGACGAAATCGTCCTCGCGGACGTTTTCAAGCACATCGCGCACGGCTGCCATTGTATGACTAAAGGGACTGGAAGCAGAGCGGAGAAAAAACATCAATGACTGTTATCCACTAGTCAGGTTTGCCTGGGGATCCACAATGGAAGCCGGTTCTAGGAAGCGCAAAAAATACTGCTAACTTGCCAGCGTTCATGATTTTCGTTTATTCATAATTGCGATGTCAATGGTTAATAATTATGATTTCATCCCAGCCATCGCACAGGTAACTTGTAAGTACGAATTAATTTTTCCAACAGGAACCGTTATAATACTTATTCTCATTATTTACTTAACAAATTTTCGAGGTGAATAAGTTACATGGAAAATTCGAAAAGAATTCCAATGCTTGATTCATTTATGGAGCATGGTTGTTTGTTTGTTGACATTTTTATGTGTTTGATATGGCACACAAACTTGAAAAGCGTTACGAAAAACCCTGTGAAAAAAACCCAGATGATTGTTACCATGGTAACACAGTCTATTAAATACTGCACTTGATTGAACTTTCCATCTGTTCCAGCATAGCCGTTGCTGAGCAACTTATGATTAAGAAAATTGTTCAATACGGCGTTCCTATTTTACTGTTTTCCTCTGCTCCTTCAAGTTAGCAATAGCAGGTTAGCATGATGGTTAACAAGAAAATTAACCCCTCTGAATCGAGTGGGGTTTAACGGAGGCAGAATTTTCCAACTCGCTTGATAATGAAAAGCTTTAATTGGACATTGCTCTGAATTTTCTTTGCTAATATGAAATTTCTAAGTATCCAGTATCACATCGACGACTGCCATACAAATTATTCAGAGAGAAAAGAAGAGTATAACTCATGGAGTTAAACGCGGAAAGCACAGAGTTCCTCCAAACCAATGCAGATAGGAGGCCCAAATTAAAAAAAATTAATCGGCTTATAATCGTATATATTTCACAAATGGCAACATTTTTCTACTAATAATTTTACAAAGCGAATAAAATACTGACACTGTCGACTAAAACCGACCAAATAACCTGCCATGGAATCAAGCGTTTTTGGCATAACAGTAGTAATATTACCGAGTAATGGTAATTTTTGGCGAAGCACTACGTTTAAGAAAGAAGGCACGTTCGTTGAGTCAAGAATGACTTCTTCCATAAATGCAAATTTCAAAATATTTATATTTTTTACAAAAACTTTTTTATTTAAATCCAAGTTACATATCACGTTACCTTTCGGTCGATGAATTAAAAGAACGGAAAGAGTCCAACGGAAAATCGATTCCACGAAAATCCTCAACAGAAATAAAACAAGTTGAAATTCTCACAAAGAAAGACACAAGAGATTTTCCTTTCTATCTAAATTAAACATGAACCAAGAAGAAAATAACACGCGCAGATGATGTAAACAAAAATGAAATAATATTTACAATGAACATTTTTTCTACAAAAGGGAATAAGTAGCTCATCTTCTAAGGAATAGACCTTCTGAGAGGATGGTGTGTAAAAAACTTCAAGTTCACCACGAACTACTAATAGAAATAAAACTAAACTTAATCGAGGAGATCGAGCTTGAAAATGCTGTGTTACAGGATGGATCTAGAAATCGGCATCCAACGTGAAGACATTGTCCTCCTTATTCGCCATTACACCTGCTTTTTGGTATTCGCCAACTTTCTTCTCGAAGAAGTTCGTTTTGCCTTCAAGGGAAATGTGCTCCATGAAGTCGAACGGATTTGTCGATTTGTAGAGCTGGAAAAAATGTACAAAGTTGATTATAAATAATAGTTGCGTCAAGAGCAACGTCAACAGCCGCTCAACCATAAAAAAATATGATAAATGTAGTAAACAATTTGAAATCTTTTAATTGGCGAGAGCCATAAAAGAACCAAACTATTGAGCTCACGTGCCATGGTGAAAGAAAAAACAAACTGCTATTGCACGAGAGCACTGCATAACGAACTCACCATCTTTTAATGATCTTACCTTTGGGCATTCCAGTTCAACCAGAAGGCGATCAGCGACGAATTCAATGTACTGTTTCATTAGGTCTCCGTTCATTCCAATCATGGCGACAGGAAGCGCTTCAGTAAGGAATTTCTGTTCTATGACGACCGCATCTTTGATTATTTCTGTGACGCGGCTGGGAGACGGCTTTTGTATCAGATGTTTGAACATGAGACAAGCGAAATCACAGTGGAGACCCTGTAATCAACATTCGGATCAGCTTCAAAATCGACATCAGCAAAATAACACTCTAATTAAAAATAAAGCTTGATAGGTCAAAACTTGGTCGAAACTGATCGAATTACCTCATCTCTGGAAATGAGCTCGTTGCTGAAAGTTAATCCAGGCATTAGGCCACGTTTCTTCAGCCAAAAGATAGCGGCAAACGATCCCGAGAAGAAAATTCCCTCAACTGCAGCGAAAGCCACAATACGTTCGCCGAACGAGGCCGTCTCACTAGCAATCCATTGCAGTGCCCAGTCAGCCTTCTGCTTGACACAATCCATAGTTTCGACAGCGTTGAACAGGAAATCCCTGTGATAATAGAGAATGAATTAAAACTCAAGAAAGGAAGATAATTTCGAACGCAGTGCTCAGCCGCAAGTTATGCTGAAAAGCTATCGGAACGAAATGATGGCGATGCAATTTGTGTATCAAATACGACCAAATGAAACTTTAGATTTCAAATTACCTTTCTTTAGGATCCTTGACGTACGTATCAATCAGCAAGCTGTACATTTCAGAGTGGATATTTTCAATCGCGATTTGGAAACCGTAGAAACATCTCGCTTCAGTCACTTGCACTTCCTGAGAAAACCTACAAAACGATTGTTCGTCATAAAATAAAGAATTTCATTATAAAATAAACGGATACAAAAATTCAAAGAATTAAAAAAATTTAGTTCTTCAAATCCGTAAAACTAATTTACAGTTTTGTTCTTTGCATTTTTCTTGAAACGTCTAAAAAAAAGGTTTCTTAGGCCAGCAGCACATGATGCTAGCCCATTTGTCTCTTAGCATAAACTTGTTAGAGCATACGCAGTAAGATCGAATTCAAAAGAGTTTTGTAAAAATGAATTGAGAAATTTGCGATGAGGAATATTATGCAATTGGACATGATACACTCAAGGTGGATTAACCAAACAAAAATTGAGCTAGAATTAGCTGTACAGGCAAGGCCAACAAGCAATGTTACTAACGAAAACCTAGGTTGTTGACGTTGCTACGTCGGTGGTTACATTGCTTGTTGGTGTTGCCCGTACAGCTCAATTTTTTGTGGAATCCACCATAAGACCCATTCGAAAACTGGAAAGTTGACGTTTGAGTAGCTGTTGACCTTGATATTTATGATGGTGGGTAAAGGCAGATTAAATTGCGTACTTTACAATATTACGAGCACATGCCCACTCATGACAGTTTTTCTGAGTCGATTATGTAGAAGGAAACTCGCAAAGAACAAAAACTGTCAATCATCACTAAGTGATTTTACCTTTCAACCAAATTTTCGTTAACGATGCCGTCAGAAGCAGCGAAGAATGCGAGAACATGAGAAATGAAATGCCTTTCGTCAGGCTTCAATTTTTCCCAATCGGCTACATCCTGTAACAAGAATTATGTCCAGTTGAAATTTAGAACAGATGACAAATAAAATGCGTCGAGGTTAAGGATTCTCTCTGCGGGGAAATGGACGAACTGCAGAAATTCCCACCTTGGATAGGTCGACTTCTTCAACAGTCCAGAAAGAAGCTTCCGCCTTTTTGTACATCTTCCAAATATCGTGGTACTCGATGGGAAAGATGACGAACCGGCGAGGGTTTTCTCTGAGCAATGGTTCCATCTGGGGATCAAACGCGGGGGCGGCGTTTTTCTCTGGCACATTATCGGCTGCGACCTGAAAAACATTGATAAATTATTTATTTACAAATACTGACACCCAATCTTGCTATGGAGCAGAGGAGAAAATATTTAATTCATAATTGGAAACTAAGCGGTAAATAATCTAGCAGTAAATGACTGAATTATATCCTTTTTAAATTATTTTCGACCAACTCCAAAGCTAGGAAAAGTTTCAAAGGATTCAAGGTAATTTAAAAGTAAAGTTTATCGAATTTATTTTAATTTGTCCATATAATCAAATTGAAGTTCACTGTTGTATGTTTCCAACACGGCATTTAAGAGGAGTTGATATGTTGTAGCAATCAATCTTTCTTTTTAATTCCTTTTTTTTTTTACCAATTAATTTGATTTGAACACCTCGTATTTTACATATTCCGTCAATGGGTCGCGTCACATAGAACTATAAATGAGTAAACGATAGCTGAATAAAATAGCTATATCAACGCCATATTTAATTCCAAATGATCTTGAGACATACATTATTGCTTGAAAATTAGCTAAGGAAAAACCAAGCCGGTAGAATCGCGACGAAGCTCGTTCGACTGCAGGACATTTTTTTTACCATTCATTCTACAGAACTTATAATTGAAGACATCAAGGCAGACATCTATCGAATATCCCAAGAAAACAATCGAAATCCCATTTTTCACAGTGAGGGATGAACAAATGTTCTGACGCCCATTCAACTTAACTTGATACGTATTGAACTCTACAGACGCAATACGTCGAGACAGGGAAACATTTTCACCTAATTTAGATATAGTTCGGTGACCTTAGATTAGAAGAAAACGAATGTCGCATCACCTTTGAATCACTAAAATGATCCTCTGATCAAACGTGTCCCCGTCTGAATGAATATAGGACACGATTTCGAAGAATGCAGAGGTTAACGGGGATAATTGGTTGACCCGAAGAGTCGACCAGACTGCAAATTGTTCTCGACAAAGATACCAACTAATAGTAGAAACATTTTATCGCTCAATGTCGAAATTTTTTAGCGTGCGTCTATCACGTGAATGTTTCTTCGACGCAGACGATTCTTGTTTTGACTGGTGGAACTGTTTGCTAATAGACGCAAGATGTACAATGGAAAGTTGCACAATGCAGTAAATACCTTGAGTTTATGAAGTTCTGATTCAATTATTTCGTCAAGGTTATTTCCATACCATAATCCGCCGAAGGCCGAGTCTTCAAGTTGGAAAAATGATAATAGTTGAGCTTACATTTTCCGTCTTGGAAGTCAACTCTAAAATTTTACTAATTCTGCCATGATATCTTTTGCACTAAATAATTATATATCTGTGATGGATGATCGATCCTTCTTCAGTTAGTTGCAAGCCCCGAAGAATGAAATAAATTTTCCGAATGCTAGGCAAACAAACAGCTTTATTCATTTCCGTATGACCTTACAACTCTGATCGATGACTACAACTAAATAATTGTACTAATCGACTAGGTACAATGAATAAAGCACAAGTGAGCGCTTAATATATCAGTAAAATATTACTTAAAAAAAAGGGGGAAATGTTATTTATTTAGATGCAAATTGATTTTGAATGAAAAATCCTCTAAAATAAATGAAATATTATCAAGGAAATAAGTGAAATAATATAGAGAATCATCTTTCAAAGTATGAGGTTCGGCTATTCTATAGGCACTGTGAATCAAGTACATAACAAATAATTTGCTGCAGCATAAAGTATAAATATTATAGAGTTAATATAGACGCCAACACGCAGTAGAAAACTTCAAGTTCGCTCGGAGGTCAGACGCATTAATTTCATTGATACATCTTTTTTCACCTCCGAACTTGCAATTAACTCGGCCGTTACGTAGCAATTTCCGCGAATCCACTAACGCGTTTTTCAACCTCATCCGCGTTACAAACCAATGAGATATGACTCCGCCGCGAGTCAACCTCATTTCTACTCAATTGAGCGAAACCAGAAAAGATAAAGAAGGATTATTTTATGGGCGACGAAAAATTGTTCGCAATTAGCGACGGTTAATCAATCGGTATCAGACAACGCAATTAAGGTTTGAAAGGCATTTCAGTCAGGATAAGAGCTGAATAGTCATAGCACCTAGCTAATTCAGTTTTCTCAATTCGATTAAACAAAACAAGCATCGACTGATAACAATACTAATTGTAGTAGATAATTATACTAATGAATTCCTGTTTCTGTACCTACGAACTAGGAAAAAACCATTGAAATCGCCCAAGAAAAATTTTCCCCCTCAAAATTAGAAGTTTTACGTTTCAAAACATAAATAAAATTGAGAAAAAAAAAATTCTGTACGATTGCTGTTAACACTTTTCTGACGAAACTATAGAAGCTATATTCTAAAAAGTTATACCATCGTGGTCTGACAATGGCTCGATTCTTATCTAAATCGCAGCCTCAATTTTAAGGATATTTTCGGAGGGTTTGTGGGGGGAAAATTCGTATTTTCTAACGTTTTTCGGAAAAGTAGGTAATTCATTTTAAAGTTTTTGATTTCGGTATCAATTGCTATACATTTTTGGACGCTGAATCGATTGAGACCATTGCAGGGTCGACAGCTATTATAATGGTTCCCAAATTATCGCAGCTTTTGCGAAGAATTAGCGAGATTTACAAAAATTTGGAATGACGGTATTCCGAGAAATTTTGGAGATATGAAAATCGCTTGACCTATTATGAAAAATACAAAACAACGATAATCGTATTGGGTTGATTGTTGGAGCACTTTCTCTTCTGATTAAGCATAATAAATATTTTATTACGATTATGTATTTCAACTATAAATGATTGGATAGTATAAGTCATCATGGAAATACTCTGTACTCCTACGAACTGATTTTTCTGATTTATTTATTGTCATTTTTATTATTACGGAAATTAAAAAATTCTAAAAATATGTGGATGAAATATAATTTGACCAATTCCAACTGTAATAATGGTTCGCAAACGGAGCAGGCTGGTGAAGTTAAAATTGGCCTTGTCGAAAGTAGATAACCGGATGGCAAGCATGTGTGTATAATGACTCATGTGGGTTGCCATCCAACCCTTTCATACGAGAAAGGTTGGCCTCGAAAACGATGGCGGGAAATTAGCGGCCAGCTATGTCTAACCGACGTGAAAGCAGGCCTGATTGGCGAGCGAAAATATCCGACTAATCGGACAGGCCGCATAGCTAAATACAGGTACTTCAGGAAAATGTCTCTCTATTTTTACGGAGCCAATTTTCTAGAAAATAAAACTTACGCTTAAAATAGAATTGAACTCAAAATCCGTTGGAGTAATAACAACAAAAATCGAGAACGCCTGTGTGCGAAGTTCAAAACACCAAAAAATGTCTATTCCATATGAATTCAGAATTATACAACTCAATAAAAATACGGAATGCCAAAAACCGCTACCACCAAAAAACTGAGATGGTTCGAACGCTGGCCTTATCATCCCAGATGTATAGTGAAATCTTTCAATACTTGGAACAAAAAAAAGTTTTCTAAATGGCATTGCAAATCCAATTCTGAAGCGTGCCTGTATCACCTATGAAAAATGGAAGTACAAAACCTCTTCACACAATTCCAACCAGGCTGAATTTTTGCGTTATTTTTACCGCGCGAGAATTCAGTTTCTAGTGAGAATTCACCATCGCCGTAAAACGAGTAACAACTTGAAAAAACAAAAACTCAAAAAATTACGAGACAGAAATTCCGAGTCGTTCAACCTACATCCGGACCATTGTTACGTGGGTCTATGACCTCGAAAAATTGGCGGCAAACTGCAATGGGGCAGGGCTCGGGACTGGCAAACGAGCTAAACGAGTAACTCGAGATGCCACCAAGTACCTACCTAATAGCCTACGTTGTGACACGGCGGCGAGTTTCACTTGCAAAATTAGTGGACAGTGAAACCAAAAAAATCGTTGAAGAATTTTCAATTAGGTACCTATGCATCTACCTACCTATTAGGTACATTTTTTTGTTATTAATAACGACGAAATTTTGTGCAAATTTCGAGGACGTGAACGAAACAATTTTCTGCGCAATAATTTTTAATCCGTCAGTTGCCGAAAAATGGCTGCATAAAATTCACATTTTGCTGAATAAAACAAGGATCAGCGCATTCCAAAATCAATTCGTTTTAAAAAATGAATCATTTCTGGAGAGCACCGAATTTTAATGAAGAACAAATAATTCCAATTAGAAAATAGGTAGGTAATGTAAAAGAGTCGTTCAAAAGGAAAATAGGACGCATCCAAAGCTTAAAAATGATACATATTATTATTGAACATTTTTACTTGTGTAACGATAATTGTTTTCTCAATTTAAAATAATGATGATTAAAATACACAAATTAATGCTCAACTTAAAAATTGCTCTCCTATCTGGTACAACAAGCCAATCGAGCAAAAATTTTCACTTACAACTACCCGATTCATAAATACATGTTGTTAGAACGTTCAAGAAAATAGTCTAGAAATTTTAGTAGAACAGTAAAAAAGAATCAAACGTCAATGTATCAAAGACCACCTGAGAGATCACAAGAACAAAGAGAATTGTGTAATTTGCGTTTTGTTGACTAGGCAATGGAAAAATGACGCTCAGTACGTGGCGTTTATTTGGCGGGAGCGCCATGTCTACAACGCTGAAGCGATCAGAGCGAGAAAAAAATTCTTCAACAGACTTTTTCCTTCTACATCTTATACACACGACAATTTGGACATGTTCTAACGCTATGCAATTGGAAAAAAAATGGTAAGATGCTCAACAAAACTATTCTAGTTTAAATAATATCCCTTGAAATTAAATAAGGCGATCTTACCTTCTCTTGTTCAGCGATATTCGTGATATTCTTGTTCTCAAGGAGCGATTTCTTTTGAGTCTTGACGGGAGTTCCTTTGGCATGCTGCAAGAAGAAAATAATTTCCAAAATTGGTGAAACCAGCCACTATTTACTACAAAATTTGTAGTAAGTTGTAGATTCATGTAAGGGCATCCTAATTGGACTAAGGTTAACGCGATATCGGTACACACCTGCGTTTCTATGTAGATCTCGACGTTTTCCTTGTTAGATGCAACTACGGGAGCCATTGTGAAGGAAAACTGCTGTAAACGGAATTAGACCGAATGTTTAGCTGAAATCGACGGAGAGTAAAGACGATTGGTATACGTATGCTGTTCGATCCAGGCGGCAAACGTTTTTATACCGGTCACGATAAAGAAAAAGCGGGAACGAATCAACAATTGTTTGCGTTTGTGGGAGTGTTTTCGTTATCTTCCAATGGACCAGCAACGTTAATCACGTGAGTCCAACGTATGGTCCAATAAAGGAAAAACGTAAACCGTTAACAGGAACGAAATTCAACAAACGCTCCTAAACGCAGTAACTTAAAACAGCTGAAGTGAAGGTTAGGCGATCGATTCTCTGGAACGGCGAGATATTTCGGAAAAGTGGGAGTCTGTCCTTGAAGCTTGGAGCTGATTGGACGAGGTTCGATCGATGAACCAATCAGAATGCAGGTTCTAGTTACAAGTTCCCGCTTCGGAGATTCCCAACGGTCAGCTGGTAAACGTCACGAGGCGGGAGTTTTACCGCCCAGAGCGAACCCCAGTTGATTTTAGTTCTCTTAATCTCCACTAGTCAGTAACTATCCTCCAGCCCCATAGTTAGTACCCATCTGCAACTAATCAAGCTCCTCTGACAACTATTATGAAGTACAAAAGGGAATACCAGTCGTTGGCCACGTGGGCATGTTCTTCCTGTAAAAAATTGTGGGGCGTGAAAACGTTAGGAAGCCGCCAAAGGAAAAAACCGCTGCAAATGATTACCTATGCAGTAATTTATTATTAATTTACTTCAGTCATGATTTTGAAACACTATCCACTTGTAATAGTAGGTATATTGAATCTAAACTCTAGTGAACGTTTCCAACTACAAATATAATTATTGCTATCTAAAGACCTGGCAACTATCGTAATTTTAAATATTTTTTGTATTTTTCACAATTTATTAAATTAAAATTTAGCATTGGACCTATAATGCCCTGAAGAAGCCTGAACGGGCGAAAGTACTCGGCGTAATAAAAAGAAAAAATGGAGAAGAGGTCGTCTCGTTACTCTCCCCCTCAACCTGCAGAAAGATTAAATTAAAAGTACATTTAATTGACTAACGATAAAACTGCAGAGAGCGATTGGTGAGCTTTCCAACGAGTATTGGACAATTTTTTTTGCACTACAACAAAAAATGTTCAAGTTTTAACATCTTGCCAAATATGTCAAGCTGTGATAACTTGAGAACCATTTAAAGCTATAGACTCTGTTATGGTCTCATTTGATTCAGCGTAGAAAAATTACATAAATAAATAATGTTAAACACATCTATGTTTCAAAAAGCTTGGAAAATAGGATCCCCCCTTGAAACGCCCAAAAGCAGCTTAAAAATGAGGGCTTGAGAAAACCTTAAAGATTGAGCCATTTTCAGATCAAAAATGATATTTGGTGATAATTTCAGGGGGAGGGAGCGATTACACCTTATACCTAATATACCTCAACACTAAAATAGAATCTTCTTTAGAAAACTAGAACCTGCAATAATTGTTACCCAAACGTTTCCTCATATAAAGCTCCTAGTTTGCAAATGGTTTTCTCTATTTTGTCGTAAGTGTCCCATATATATTATTATCATTGTACTAACTACGCACATGAGACATTTACGCGAAACTATAGAAATCTATAGAACATTGCTGAAAAAAAAAATATTAGTACTAAATGAATTAAAAGTAATTTTGCTTACAACTCCATAGCTTTGGAAATAAATAGCTCCACCCCTCATAATTACTGCCTAACAACATTAACACTGCCAGAACTTCGCCCAGAACTTACTGTCTAGAAACATCGCCAGGAAGTAGAACGATGGGTTAGGATTGAAAACGAACCATGTGGCCACTATGAGAATCAACTGTTTGTATTCTGTTAAACAAGCCGGGTCTTTTCCAATGTTGCCAACGTATCTTAACACTGTGCGTGATTAGAATAAGAACAGAAAGAAGAAAAGTCAAAACACGTTTTTTGACATAAAGTGGAATATATCTCGAGAGCTATCATAATAAGCTAGCCATTTTCGTATTTTTAATGGATTCTACGTTAAATTTCCTTCATTTTCTCCCACAGCACCTAATCTGTCCCATTTCGGGAACGTGACGAAAAAAATCCCAAAGTTGAAACTTTAAAAGTATGAAAAGCGAAAAAAATTCAAAAAACATAGATAATTGTTCGATTTTGATTGTTTTCACTTTAAATTCGAATTCTACGTCCAATTTCCTGTAGGAATCATTAAATAATCAAATTTGAACAGTATTTGGATTTTCAAAGTTGAAAAACGTAAGAGTGGCCTAGTATTAAACCTGGAAAAACGGATAGTTTTCATGAAATTTTCGCCGTTTTGACGTCATATTCGGATTCAGCGTTAAATTTCCTATAAGAATAGCTTTCAAAATCGCTTTAAAACGAAAATTTAATTTTTCACTATCACCGATGCCAGCGGAGCTCGAGAATTCGGCCGGCGAAAAACTCGATTTACGGAAAATAATTTCTCTGGCTCTGTTTAAATTTTTTTCACCAAATTTTTTGCTATGTACGTGTGTAAGGCGTTCAAATGAAGACTCCTGCATAATAAAACGATTGATTCGCATTTATTTTGGCCCCGAAAATCACGGTTAAAGTCCAATTTTTGAGCTTTCAAAAACCGATTTTTTTGGACCACTTGCAGATTTTTCCGAGAAATAAAAAAAATAACAAAAATACAGCTTGGTAGGACACAACTTTCCTAAAAATTTCAGATTTTTATCTGTATTGAAAGACGAGTAAAAATTCGTTAACTGTTCGGTTGAAAAAAATCGCAGGGGTACCACTTGGATTTTTCGCGAAAAATTTTTTCAAATGGATTTTGCTCAAATTCAGCATAATGATAGTTGATGATGTGTATATCAATAATATATGGTTCATTCTTTGTTTCTTTCGCAATAAATAGATGAGAATAACGTTTAAAGTTGAAAAATGTCATGTTTCGCGTATGGTCTACCAATATTGTTGAATAACGCAAAAACGGTCGAAAAATGGATAGGTACATCACATTGGGAAAATGTGAACAATTAAATTACCTATCTTTTGGTATATTCAAACATCTGAATTGACGACTTTTTGTTTGAGTTATCCACTGTGCAAGTTACAAATGTTGGAAAACTTACAGTTGTTATGTCTAATTTTGCTCCTACTTTGCTCCAGTTGAAAAACACAATACTTTGTGATACTAAGTACGTTACAATCCCCACCACCAACATACCAAATTATAGCTACTACTACTAAGTACTACCTACTATAAAAATACCTATAGATTCCCACTCTCCATACACAAATAATTATCTACTAAACCCATACCTATACTCATACCTATACTATATACTATACTATATACTATACTATATACTATACTATATACTATACTATATACTTTACTATTATACTATACTATATATATATATATATACCATAGGTATATTATAGTAGTGACAAGGACAACAACCCCACAAAACAATATGTAAGGCCCGAGAGGAGGGGCGTAGCCCCTCCGACGGGCCGACCGCGCGCGAAAGCTGAGGGGGGCGAAGCCGCCAGGGGCGCTCAGCCCCTAGTTAGAATAAGAATGTTATTTTAATAAGGACAACAACGCAATTTCTTCAGAGCAATTTATCTCCATCTCCTACCTAAGGAGCGGTCTACTTCAAACTATGGGAAGCTAACTAGACATAGGTTGTATACCTTATAAAAGCCAAACAATAATAATGAAATAAAACGAAAAATGAATGCAAAAGACTAAAAATAATAATTATAAATAAATAAATTTTAGCCAAGGGATTACATAATTATTACGATATTTTTATTAGGCATAAAATGACGATGAATCATTTGAATTTGAAGGGATAATATATTTTGAAGCTTTGCTTATAGATTATATTTATGCGATCAGTTTGAAAATGGCCAGGAACATTTTTTTTCGTGGTATTCAATCGCACTTGCGCTGTCACGTCCTGCGCTATTAGTTCCTCGAAATATTGGTTTATTACACGTGAGAAGAGTGCTGTTCGATATTCGTTAATCGCGATATTCGCTATCACGAATTACTAGGAATACAATATTCTGACCGCGTGATAAAAAAATACCGATTATGATCATGTAATCTTTAAAAGCCACAACGACCGGTCAGATTCACAACCAAACTTTTGAACCTCTTGTAAACAAAGATACGCGCTGGAAAATATAGTCCTTTTTTACATCACGTTTTTCGGACACACTTTCAAAGAAAGTGGCACGAAGGTCGATCGTGTAGTCTTTGCCTTGACCTTTACCAGTCATTTTTTTTATTACATGCAGTCTTCGCAAATGCCCAAGTTCGAGGAATAGTTTTCAGTGAATCTCTTTGTAAATTATCTTTCTTTTTGCATTCATTGATTCTCGGCGTTACGAGGTCAGACGAGTTTATTGATTCTTCCTAATCATAATCTTGCCGAGAGAAAATGTATAATGAGCGTTTGACTAGTAATTTTTGAGTGAAAAATGTTCAGAATGATTTCATAAGAAAACACTTATTAGGCACTAACTTTTATAAACGTTTACATAGTGAAAGTCCGCAAAGTCGAATTCGGAACGGAGGTGAATTCGGTTGTTTTCTATAATATATTCGAATGGTACTAAATATAAAAGTTCGAAAGAAATGAAAGCATGTGTACTGAGTGGATAATAAATTATCGGTTACGAGAAAAAAATACCAATACGAATAAAATATACTGCATAAATTTTCTTACCTACTCTTTGAAGCTTTGAAGCACAAGATCCTTCAAAAGTCAAGAATGCCGAAAAGACAGAGCTGCTACATTTTATTTTTACGTACTATTTTATTGAGCGCTAAATGTTAACGAGAACATGTATTTCTGCGCGGTTGCAATGATGAATACTTAATTTTGAAATTTATTTATTGCGATATGCTAGCTACTTTTTAATAATGTTGACCTCCTTACTTTTTATAAGGTTTTACACCCGTTAATTGACTGTCTAGACCTGTTGTCGCTGGTAAACTTCCATGTCCCCTCACGTAGTTAGAGAACAGGTCGGTCCTTTCAATCTGACTGGCACAGCAATGATGAGGAGCGAATCAATCATCAATTTTGATTTTGATTTCTTTGCTGGAAGCCTCAGCATGTTGTCCACCCTTTTAAAAATATGTAAATTGAAACTTCTGGTCAAAAGTGCTATACTCTCCTAAATTATATTTTATGCATATATCCATGATTTGACACGTTACTTTGTTTCCAAAATATATTTTTATTATCATTGTTGACGTACTTTTGAATATTGTTGATATTGTAAAATGGTCTATCCGTCAAATAAAGTTATTATTATTATTATTATTATTATATGTACTATTGGTTTTCTGGGCTGAAGCATTTTCTGGCTCCTTTTATAAGCGAAAGGAATAGAGGCTTGGAATATTGTCAACGAGCATTCTATAATAGTTTAATGAATATCGTTCAATTCGAATAAATGGTTTTTAGGCCAAACATCATCATCAGTCGTCGTTACAGTAAAAACTTTAAAGCCTAGACATCCTATAAGCGAATTCTATGTATTAATTAATCAACACTTGGAAAAATCTCCTCCACTCGCAAATCGTGAGAATTTAAGACACCAATAAGACATTGAGAGTTCAGAATTCAAAGTTTGCTTATGTCGATCAGGGTGAGGTCGTAAAAAAATATTGAACCAAGGAGACAAAGGCTCGAAACTACTCTCTCGCCATTCACTCTCCATTCGCTGAACATCAAATGAATAAAAATTGTGCATTCAAAAATGAGGAACGGCGAGCCATTCCCTGCAGAGTTCGGGAAAATCAACTCAGCAAAGCTCAGCTGCGTGCTTGAAAAAATACTCTCATGGGTTAAGAAGCGAAGAAAAATGGAAACTGGGAATTCGAACTAAGTTTACATTAAATTTATTGAAATGTAATTCTAAATACTTCAGTCTTGAAGACCTTCGTTAGAGATTCCCTGAAAATCGTTTAAATCTAACCAGACGAGAGTGAACTGATGAGGTGACGAGCTGATGCCTTTACTAAGTATTTGCGACTTTTATTTAACCAAAATTGACAATTTCATTTTCAATAAACATCGATTCAGTAATAACGAATTTCATAAATATTATATCAAGGAACGGTTACTTCTATATGAGAAATGAAACGTTTGTCCAGCCAGACAATAATATAAAAATGTAATGCAATAACGCTTGTTTATTTAAATTTTTTTCATTTTAGACTTAAGTATGTATCTGGCTCGATCAAAGTTACTATTTCAGTTTTCCAATGCAGGATGCTAAGGTATGATCGTTTTTTAACAAAGTATTTCTTCTCCAGGAAGATTTTCTTATATTTTTAAAAGGAAACCACTGACCGTAACACCCTGCATAACCTTGATAAGCAGCTTACAAAAATACAATGTTCTCTCAAAAGAGAGCATAACAAGAAACCTTATAACAAAACATAAATGATCTAGAATCGCTTCCGATTCTTCTATAATTAGTTTCATTAACAAACCAGCTAAATAAGCATAACAATGACTGATTACTTTAGACTTTTGACGCTTTTAAATTGAATTGTTCTTCAACCTTTACGAAAAATTAAATTGTCACAGAAAACTATCAAAAATTTGCGTTTAAAAAATATTTCTGTTCAGCCTAAGTGGTCAATTCGACTACGTAAAATGGCCGCATTTCGTATTAAACATTTTTCGACTCTGTTTTATTTTCTGTAGAACGATTCGGCTGGTTAAAACCATGCTACAATTCGTAAAATATTTCCATAAAAACACCGGGTCTACAATATAGTTCACGTAACTCCTAGAAAGCGGGTAAAATAGTTTGGGAGAAAAATTACTAAGACAGTATGAGAGTTGGTATTGAAAAACGTCTCATATATGATTAAAGTTTCCACAGGTAATAAGAAAAACCACAGCGATAAAGTTCTATGACGAAAAAATTGCTTCGCGTAAAAAATACTCCAATTTGGACGGCGGTTTTGAAAAATGTGTAGTGTTTTTTTACTGCACTGCATATTAACCTGAATGAACTATTTTTGCCAATATAGTTTAGAACCAGTTCAACGGATCAATATAAATGCGGACAGAAAATTTGGCCGCTGAATGAATAAACATTAACGTTTCCGACATTGGATAAATTTTTTTGACTAAGCATGATATATAAATTTCAGTTTTCAAAAATACAACTGTAAACGTATTTTGGCGACAAGGAGTTACGATTTTTATTAGTATTATCACACAATAATATTTTTTATGAATATTCGTGCTTATATTTGAATAAAATGTGCACAATACGCTAAAATTCCTTGCAAATAGTTGAAAATGTTCCTCTCAGATATGTTTTGACGATTAGATGGAATTGGATGAAATTTCCTTTGCAAACCGTTGAATTTCCCGCTGTTGCCATTGTAATATATTTCAACGGAATTCTTCAAAAGAAAATTAATTACGGATTAGTACACAACTATTAAACGCGATTTCCTGCTGTTGTCCAAAAATAATCCCGAGGGATGAACCAAGAGCCAATTGGTCGCATCATTCATACAAGATTATTTCCAACGGTTACGTATTTTTGGCACGTAAGTGGAGAATTGATGTGTAACAAGTTAACTGGAATACGTGACATCACCATGGGATACGACATTTATAGAATTGACGGCTCCAGTAAAATACTCAATTACGAGAGTCGGACACATTTCCAATCAATTAAACAAATAGTCATCCTCCCATGACTTTTGATATTATTTTATTTATTTATGTTCAACTCGTCACGTTTATCGATCTACTTACTTGCCAAACGAAACTTTGTATGTTCGCACTTTTCATAGTTAATGTTACTCAAAATTAATGTTTTTAAACAAGTTTTGACGATAGGAGTACCTGGTCACTGATTTCGTTTTCGTTAAGCCTGAAATTAACATTAGAATTCGATTTTTTCCGGGATTAATTTGTCAAGAACAACTCAATATCCCTGTCCCAGTGAATAAATTGTTTCATCAGGGTTGAAGTGAATTCAACCAATTTTGTTCGAATGAAAGGCTGTCACATTTTTTGTAAAAAATCCTAAATGATTTCTATTTGAGACTCGTTTCAGTTTAATGACCACTGTTCCTGTTGTTGTAGGTTGTACCTGGAAAAACGGGTCACGAGCGTTGGATATCGCTTCTCACGGATGGCTGAGATCAGAGGATAAAACGCACTAGGCGGAAGAAATCAGAAGGAAGGAGGAGGTGGTACACCTTCCTACCCCTAGCAACTAAATACGGTGGGATTTCAGTCTCGAAAAACCTTAAAAAGCTTTTCAATTTTTCCTAGACAACGTACAACGAGCAAGATGCTAAATGCACATATAAAAAGGATCAATCCGACTTTTGATTAATTCAAGTTAAATAGTTTTGATGTGATTCTCAATCACGTTACATTCATTTGATTCTACTACGACCACAACAGAATTTGTAACTGTCCATAATATGCACCGGGAGTATCTTTATTTTTATATTCATCTTCCTGTAGTACATGAATAATAAAAAACCCTAAGGGGAATTGAACGAAGGCGGAAAACGTGGGTTTGCCGAAATTCAGGTTTCGATTGCCTTTATTTTACAGAAAATGCTATGATGGCGAATACAATCGACTCATATTCGTATACTTGAAGTAATTTTTGTCATTGAAAGATCATTCGAAGTATACCCGAATATGTTTACATTATTACAGTAGCGGACACGAAGTTAGGCGGGTGGACCGTAGTCTCAACTAACTTACCACCAGAGTAGTCAGCCATTAAACGACCAATTCTAAGATGCCTTCCTTATATAGGTTGATGGATTGAAGGAGACAAGCTGAAGAGGCCACCTTAGTTGTCGGCGAAACGTTCAGAGGAAAAATATAACGAATGAAGTAAGAAGTGTGGATCTATGCTCCCAACATCATCAAAGAATTCTAAGATGGTTACAACGTTGACATATCTCATACAATATCTGTCCAGCAAGCTGGCAACATTGCAAATTTTTGACCCGCCCAATTTCGTGTCCACTTCTAATAGTTGATTCATCGGTACACTTCGGATTGGTTCTTGGATTCGGGTTTTCTTTAAAACATAAGTACGAGCGAGAGCCACATCATTTGGATATTGAATATATAAATGGCATTTTCCATATCGGGTTGACAACTTTGCGGGTTGGGATTGCCTGTTGAGAATCGACCATTTACCGGCGGGGCGGCACATGCACTGATGGTGGTTGGACTTGCGTGAGGACTCCAGACAGTGGAATGCCGCCACCGGGTCCAGTGGGGCCTCCAGCTGTCGTCACAATAGGCGAGTAGTCGGTAGCCGTTGTCGAATAGGCGGTCAAAAGGAAACTCATCAGTATCATGAGCGCTGCCGTGCAGAGTGCGCCCAAACCGACTAGCCGGCAAAGCTCCAACCTGAAGCATGGCGTAATAATGATTTATGAAACAAAAAATGTAAACAATATATAGGTTGAAAAATATATTGGCTATATAGGTCGAGTCTGATAACTACATAACTAGAGACCGGATCTATTTGTTGAAATTCTTGCTGAAACGTTCAAAGCGTAAATATTGTAATCCTTTTTTTCATTCAAAAAGTCGAACGGGATAGTCTTTTTCATAAATAAAAAAACTTTGAGGTTTCTGTCATATTATTCTGGGGAGAACATCTAGTGGAAAACGCTGCAAATGATTGTACAGTGGTTTATTATTCCTTCACTTCAATATTAATTTCAAAATACTATCCATTTATGATAGTAATTATTCAGAACATGTGTAAACGTTTCAACCGAAAAACAGATCGGTAACTATCGGGAAATATTCCGTAGCAACTATTGTAATTTTAATCATTTTTATTTTATTTTTTTTTTTTTTTTTTTTTTCCTTCTCGTCGCGTCTCTTGATGTCCGGGGGTTGTGAGGTGGAGAAAAACCAGGCGACTCATTCTCCAATTCCCTATTAGCTGGCCGAGCACTTTCGCCCATTCGGGCATCCTCAGGGCGACGTGGAGCCATAGGGTCCACAGCCACAGCCAGGGTGGCTGTGGACCCTATGGCTCCACGTCGCCCTGAGGATGCCCGAATGGGCGAAAGTGCTCGGCCAGCTAATAGGGAATTGGAGAATGAGTCGCCTGGTTTTTCTCCACCTCACAACCCCCGGATTTTTATTTTTCTTAATTTCCTAATTAAAAGCTAAACTTATTGCCTAACGATTCAGCTGAAGAGAGTGTTTGACGACCATTCCAATGAGTATAGAACGATTTTTATTGCTCGAAGAACTCTCGAGTTATACCCTCATGTCAAATTTCTAAAAATCTTCCAAATTCGGCACAAAAGCTGCGATAACTCGAGAACCATAAATGCTATCGACCCGGCGATGGTCTCATTCGATTCAGCGTCCAAAAATCTATATAATTTGATACCACGTACACATTTTTCTGAAAAACCGTGGAAAATATGAATTTTCTCCCCCTCAAAACCCCCCAAAAATACCTTTAAAATTGAGCTAGCAAGTTGGTTCAAGAACTGTGCCGTCGTAGGACCGAGATTGATTTTTGGTGAAAATTTCAAGAATTTCGCTATTATGGTTTGGCCGGAAAACTGCTAACGGCGTACGGCGTACGGCGTACGGCGTACGGCGGACAGACAGAATTTTTTTTATTGGATATTCGGATTCTACATGCCTTGAAACGTAAAACATCAAATTTTGAGGGGGGGTTATAAATTTTTTTTTCTTGGGCGATTACAATGGTTTATTATTGAATAATAAACCAAAAATTAACAGATGAAAAAGTCATCATCAATTTCATTCCTTTTGATATTTTAATATCATAATTTTAATGTAATATTAATATTTTAATTGAAAAAAGAAATGTCGGTAAAAATACATTTTTAATAAATCAGAAATAGCCGTAAAATTTGATTAGCAGCGGAGAATACGATTCCTAACGCCTGAGTTATTTAACAGCAATGAAAAATAATATATTTATGGAATAGTGTTTTCCTTCTTCATAGCAACTGCAGCTCCTGAAGTGCCGAGATGATACCTATCAGAAATTTTCCTTAAAACCCTTAAGTAATCGGGAAATATGTTAGATCCTCCGAATATTCTTTCTAGTCCCAAATATGCGAAATTATATGAAATTGAATGGTCACAAATAGTTTAAAACCCTTCAAAACGGATTCCTAACTGGTTTAGGATTTTGAAAAAATATGATAAATATGTAAAATTTAATTTTTAAATTTTAATATTTTTAATTATTTTTAATATTTTAATAGTTTTTAATTTTAATTTTTTAATTGTAAGTTTTTTTCTATACTTACTTACTATTCTAGTTATTTTTGTAGATTCTAATAATATTTTTCTTTAGTATGCTATTAGATACTATTCAATATATTTATCAAACCACCTTGAATTGTAGATAAGGGCTTTTCGGTCAAGATACGCAAAGTTGCCTCGTCTTGCGACAACGGGTTCTCTTGGAGGTACGAGTTGGCCTGCAAAACGGAGACAATTTGAAAAATAACCTGATGAGATATTTATTCTCACAATTATTGACATGAGATAATAATTCTTATACATGATGAGTTCTGAAAAATGCGTTGATTAGGTTTTTTTTTCTTTTCTTTTTTTAAAAATAGTTTCAATCAAAATTGAAACATTAGTGCGTGAATTTTATTGGTAACTTAAGTAATCAGTAAATTGAGTAATAATTAAAGTTATAAGTAAATTTATGTATGTGTGAGGGTTATAAGTAACTTTATTAGCGAGTTTTGAACAAAATACGAAACGATAATCTGCGACACATGTTACTATCGTGATAACGTAAATAAATGCGATCGAATTGAACCAGAAGTGTACCTGTTGTGAATTCATTCTGATATGGATTTCAATTGTGAAAGCAAGCAGTGTTGACGAGGCTATTTTCCGTCAGGATCTGTAGAGATTGCTCTAGATACGCCCTCTCACAGTTTCTGTCCCTGTCCATATCAAACGACCAGATCTCCTAGGAATTCTCTCCCGTGACTGCGACGTTTTAACCTTCCACAAGATTACTCCTACTTTTTTCTAACGACAGCTAAGTATGTCGAGAACGTTTTCTTATGAATCACAGTGTGGTGAAAACCGACTGCATTAGGTTTAAAAGTATTCAAATCCCTAACTTAGAAATACTCAAATCGGTTTTTATTTATTTATTTTTCACTTAAAAATACCACATTTTTTTCAGAAGCTACGATCCCAAATCTATTTTGAGATCATAGGACACGTATTCCAAAGGTAACTTAAGTTACGTACCAACGTTTACGAATTTCGTTTGTGGAGCTATAATGCCGCTGTACGTATCATGTTTTTTATTTGAGGCTCATCGAGATTATGACTAGCTTTGTAACTTGTTCGTCAATTAAAAAATCGACCTAATAATTCATGAGTGAAATCTGTCTTTCTAATTTTTATGAATAATATCGAGGGAATACTTTCTCTATACTTCTCAATACTTCTCTAAACTAATCAAGTTACAACAAGTCCATTATTTTTGCCGATGTATTGTTTATTATTTCAAAGGGCCATCACGTCAACGGCTGCTTTCGGGGGAAAAATATTCGATAAATAATTTCCTTGAATCACGCTCGTATCGCGAAAGTTCTCAATTCTGCCATTCAACTGTCAAGTACATCAGCTACAACTAAACAAAAACCAAAGCGAGTTATTCTTTTCCAAGTCAACTCGCTCGAAAGACTGAACAACTGCTGAAAAAAATCGACAGAAAGGCGAAAACGGAGGGTTCAGCTTTTGTGAAAAGCTGTGGCAGCTTTGAGGTCGAGAAGGATACGAATTTCGAGCGGAGGCGATCTGTTGTTCCCTTTTCGTCGGATTTCTCCTTTCAAGGGCCGTATAAAATAAATGGGCTCAGGCACGAGCGGTGAGGGTTGCGGTACGTAGGTATATCTCACACCTTCACTAACCCGAGCATGTCGAGTATTCGATCTTTCCATCTCCGAACACCTGGCACTCGCAATTTGTTAACTTTTCTGACATAAGACGGGTTCTGTATTGCCGTGTAAAAAAAGCCTCTAATTGGTAATGAATGTATGTCGATGCGTTCGTGAGGCTGGAGAACAACAATCAAGTAATAATTTTTAAAAATGCATTGCTATACTATGATAGTTAATGCATGTAACTGTACAGCTTTCCTTATTTACGTAAGTGCGATTTGTGACGCTTACCGATAAGAACGGCGACTACGCCGGCGATTAGCAATGGAACACCGCACCACATGCAAGCCTTGTCCCAACTGCAGCCTTTCCTCGTCGGGTTGGTCATGTAGTGGAAATCCGATTCCTGAGAAGAAAATTTCTCATTTTCAATTTAACTATCGTTAACTATCAATTCAACAATTCAAGAAAATGACGAGTTTTAGTGCATTTTGTGTTTTTCGGAAACTTGAAAGTAGGAGTTTTTGAAAATCAAGAAATGGACAAAAACTCTCCAATAATGTTTTTAGGAAACGTATTATGTGAAACAATCCTTAGAAAAAAAACGCTGCAAATGAATGTATTATAGCGGTTTATTATTCCTTTTCTTCAATAATGATTTAAGAAGGTAGGCCATTTATTTGTGATGCTATTTATTTCGAACATTTGTGAACGTTCTCACCAAACAACAGATTGGGAACTATAAAAGATATCTCCGTAGCAACTATTCTAATTTTAATCATTTTTATTTTTCTTAAATTTCCTATGAGAATAGCTTACAATTACGTTTAAAAACGAAAGTTTAAGTTTTCACTCATACCGATGCCAGCGAGTAGGAAGTAGTGGATAGGGGTACGGGGTAGGGGATAGTGTGATTTTCGCCTGTTTTTCGCGAATAGCTTTTGAACGGACCACTTTTACCTAGGTATATTACCCAAACGCGAGAAAGAGCTACATAATTATATATTATGTCCCCGCTTAAAAAAATAATTTTTTTTTTTTTTTTTTTTTTTACATAAAAGTGAAATATATCTCGACAACAAAAAATGATCACTGTCCTTTTTTTATTTTTAATCGATTCTACATTAAATTTTCTCAATTTGCTTACACAGAAAACTATTATTTCAAAATTCGCGAATGTGACGAAAAAAATTCTAAAGTTAAAACTTCCCTACCTAGTATGAAAAACGAAAAAATAAAAAAATATTAATAATTGTTTGATTTTGAATGATTTCACTTTGAATTCGAATTTAACGTCTAATTTCCTGTAGGAATCATTAGTTAATCAAATTTGAACTGTACTGCAAGTATTTGCAACGAATTTTCAAAGTTGAAAATCGTAGGAGTGGCGTAGTACTAAAACTGGGGAAAACTAATGATGGTCGTCAAATTTCCGCTGTTTTGACGTCAAATTCGGATCCAGCTTTAAATTTCCCATTAGAATAGCTTACAATAACGGTTAATAACGAAACTTTAATTTTTCACTCTTACCGAAGCTCGAAATTTCGGCCGGTGAAAAACTCGATTTACGGAAAATAATTTCTGTGGCGCTATTTAAATTTTTTTCACCAACCTTTTTGCTATTTACATGCGTAAGGTGTTCAAATGAAGACTCCTGCATAAGAAAACTTTTGGTATATTCAAACATCTGAATTGACAACTTTTTGTTTGAGTTATTCACTGTGCAAGTTACAAATCATGGAAAACTTACAGTTGCTATGTCTAATTTTGCCACATCAGTACTGTAAGTATTTGCAACGAATTTTTAAAGTTAAAGATGAAAAAACGTAGGAGTGGTGTAGTACTAAAACTGGGGAAAACTAAGGGTGGTCGTCAAATTTCCGCCGTTTTTACGTCGGATTCGGATTCAGCGTTAGTTTTCTTATAAAAAATTGTTAAAAACAAAAATTTAATTTTTCACTATTGCCGATGCCAGCGGAGCTTGAAAATTCGGCCAGTGAAAAACTCGATTTACAGAAAATAATTTCTCTGGCTCTGTTTAAATTTTTCTCACCAACTTTTTTGCTATGTACGTGTTTAAGGCGTTCAAATGAAGACTCCTGCATAATAAAACAATTGATTCACATATATTTTGACCCCGAAAATCACGGTTGAAGTCCAATTTTCGAGCTTTCAAAAACTAATTTTTTTGGACCACTTGCAGATTTTTCCGAAAATTGAAAAAAATCACAAAAATACATCTTGGTAAGACACAACTTCCCTGAAAATTTCAGATTTTTATCTGCTTTGAAAGACAAGTAAAAATTCGTTGAATGGTCGGTTAAAAAAAATCGCAGGGGTACCCCTTGGATTTTTTGCGAGAAATTTTTTGAAATCGATTTCACTCAAATTCAGCATAATGATAGTTGATGATGTGTATGTCAATAATATATGGTTCATTCTTTGTTTCTTTCGCACTAAATGGATGAAAAGAACGGTTGAAGTTGAAAAATGTGATTTTTAACCGACTTCAAACAAGGAGGAGGTTACTATGGTCGTCTAGCGGGATTTTTTTTTTTTTTTTTTTTTTTTTTTTTTCGGTATGTGTTGTCCACCGGCGTTCAGCTCCTGTACGTCCGATCGGGTTACTTTTTTTTTTGTTTGAAAGGGTTACTATCCAGGTAGGTCCCATAATTTTTTCAATTGAGTCCATCCAGTAGTTACGTCTCCAGACGCGGAGAAACGCCGGAAAACGTGATTTTCGCGAAAAAAGGAAGTTTTGACTTTGCAAGCTTATAACTTCTAGAATACTTGCTCGATTGTTTTGTTTCTGGTGTCATTTTGTTCATAATTTATCTGCCTACAAGAGCCTAGCTTCAATTTTTCGTTCAGCATTCTAATATAGCGTGTAGAGAAGAAAGTGTAACAAAAAACGTGATGCCGATTTTCACTTTTTTGAGGTTTTTCGAGCACCGTTCCCAACCACGTCGAGAAAAAAAATATGAACACTATTGCACTTGAAAGCACTTAGCTGGAGCTTTCTAACGATGGTAAAAAATCAAGTTTAGGTGGCATAACAAGGGAGCAATCGATGTTTTAATGGACCTGTGTTTGAGACCTCATAACTTCCAAACCAAAACTGTTTTTCCATCGTTTTTAAACTTAAATTGTTCAAATTTGAGTCTAGTTTACGTGATTCAAATTTGGTATTGATTGGACTAAAAGTAGATACTTTTTAGGCCGTATTTCTAAAAAATTTGTTTCAAAATCACGTTTTTTGGACTATTTATGCTTGTAGAAAAAAAACTACGTTAGTCATAGCATTCTCGTTAGAAGATTTGAATTCAGCGTTAAATTTTCAATAAATACCATGGTTTTGAAGGCCAAATAACTCCATTTTAATGCACAAACGTTCGGCGAACTTCTGAAATTTGGTTCGGATTCTCTCATTCAGTGTGATTGCGTATACGCTTCAGGAAATCATAACTCTATTATCGTTTGAGAAATAAAGAACGAGTGAATCGGTGCAATTCAGTAACCAGCAATGGTGTAGACAATTATTTGAGTTTTGTAAGGTGTATCAATGGGATCAAAGTATCCGGTATGTTGACCAAGAGACCCAAATCAGTGGATGGATTATTCCAAACGTTCAAACTCACTCTCAATCAACATAATAACATTGAAAATAGTTAGGTAATCATTATACTTTAGAACTTCAACGTTCAACGGACTTATGAATTGAGTTTGGACGGTTAGTAGTAAGTGACACAATAATGAAAGCTTGGGAAAATTCTGTAAAGAGAGCTGTCCATAATTGTAAGTCACTAAAAAGAGAAAAATAAAAAAAAAACTTTAAAAAAAAAAATAAAACCGACTTCAAAAACTTTGTTTATAAAATACACTCTGAAAAGGAAAAAATAACAAAAATGTCCCAACTTCGCAGCTACTCATTCGCCAACTACACATTTTAAGGACTACTTTACTACTCGTATTGACCTGACCACTTCCTGATTGATTGGATCACCTTCCCTAATAATATAAAAATTACTATTTCTCATTTCCCAAATGATTAAAAGATTTTCCTTTCACCTCTGAATTGCCTCCAGATTGATCATCTTTTGGAGTCGGCGCCTCTCTTATATTGTATTGGAGAAGCCTATAGATTCCAAATTACCAGTAGTATGAATATAAATATCATGAGTTTTCACGATTCTTGAACAGAGCAAATCAGCATTTATGAGAACTGATTATTAACAATATCGATTTGAAGGTGACTATTCACGCCTTTTCCTAAAAACCATTTCAGATTTCTCTAAGAATCTTTACGTCGAGACCCAGACTTATTACCTGGCACCTACTAATTTATCGTAAATTCATATTTATTTGTAACCATCAGGTAGTCATTTTGCCAGAGAGGCGCCGACTCCAAAAGATGATCAATCTGGAGGCAATTCAGAGGTGAAAGGAAAATCTTTTAATCATTTGGGAAATGAGAAATAGTAATTTTTATATTATTAGGGAAGGTGATCCAATCAATCAGGAAGTGGTCAGGTCAATACGAGTAGTAAAGTAGTCCTTAAAATGTGTAGTTGGCGAATGAGTAGCTGCGAAGTTGGGACATTTTTGTTATTTTTTCCTTTTCAGAGTGTATTTTATAAACAAAGTTTTTGAAGTCGGTTTTATTTTTTTTTAAAAGTTTTTTTTTTTATCGTGTATAGTCCACTATTATTGTTGAACAACGCAAAAACGGTTGAAAAATGGATAGGTACATTACATTAGGAAAATGTGGACAATTAAATTACCTTCTCCAGGTGGTCGTATTCCTTCTTTCTGCAGGTTGAGTTCCTATAACCTATTCCTATTTCCTATTGGTCCTATAAAGCCCTGAAGAAGCCCGAACGGGCGAAAGTACTCGGCGTAATAAAAAGAAAAAAAATGGAGAAGAGGTCGTCTCGTTACTCTCCCCCTCAACCTGCAGAAAGAATTAAATTACCTATCTTTTAGTATATTCAAACATCTGAATTGACGAATTTTTGTGTGAGTAATCTACTCGGCAAGTTACGAATCTTGGAAAACTTAAAGATGTTGTGTCTAATGCTGCTACAACTTTGCAAAAGTTGAAAAACCCAATATTTATAATACAAAGTACAATTCGTATTTTCCAATGTTTTTTTTTTCAATTTTATTTATTTATTTTTTTTTTCAGAGGAAGGTGTATTTGGATCAATTTCTGTAGATTTTTGGACGCTGAATCAAATGAAACCATCGCGGGGTCAATAGCTTCTTCTGTTCCTGAGTTATCGCAGCTTTCGTGTAAAATTTGGGAGGTTTTCACAAAATGGGCATGAATCTCGATAATTCTTCGAGCTATAAAAATCGTTCTATACTCGTTAGAATGCGATTAAACACTCCCTTCAACTATACCGTTATGCGAAAAATGTAGCTTCTAAGTTTAAAATTAATAGAAGTGAAAATGATTCAAATGACAATAGTTGCTACGGAGTTTACCCTTATAGTTACCAATATGTTGTTGGAACGAAACGTTCACGAATATTGCGACAAGTATAGTCTTCTTAAAGTATTATTGAAGCGCAAAGGAATAATAAACCACTGTACAATAATTTGTAGCGTATTTGATTGAATATTCGGATTTTACATGCTTTGAAACGTCAAACATCACAATTCAATGGGAGTCAGAAATTTTTTTTCTTGGGTGATTACAATGGACCATAATTGATTAACAAACCAAAAGAATTCTTGGTTGAGTCGTCGCATCTCTCATTGTATTGGGTAGGTGAGGGGGAGAAGAACCAGGCGACATATTCTCCGATTTTTTATTTTCCGGCCGAGCACTTTCGCCCCTTCGGGCATCCTCAGGGCGATGTGGAACCATAGGTTACCACAGCCAAGTTCGGCCAGTCGTTAAAGTCTTATTAATATTTCATTGTCTGCCTGGCCTTCTCCTCGTCTGATGGTGAGGGTAAAAACATTTTTAAGAGCATAAATGATAAAAAAAAAAACGAGGAGAAGGCCAGGCAGACAATGAAATATTAATAAGACTTTAACGACTGGCCGAACTTGGCTGTGGTAACCTATGGTTCCACATCGCCCTGAGGATGCCCGAAGGGGCGAAAGTGCTCGGCCGGAAAATAAAAAATCGGAGAATATGTCGCCTGGTTCTTCTCCCCCTCACCTACCCAATACAAACCAAAAGAAGAAATAAATTAAAAAAGAAGAAATAAATTTAAAAAAAATGAAGTAAAAATTAGAAATTAAGAAATGGATAACCCATTTCCAATGAATGGAAGTTGTATGGTATAGAACATACAGGACAGTCTAGGTTTGGAATTCTGATGCTTTCGAAGTATAACAGACTAGTCCACCGACACCTTCCTTCAGATGAAAGCTCTTGGTTTAGCTCACAAGGCTGAATATAATGCCTCCCACAATGGGAAGTGAGCTAAACACGAGTTGGGGCTTTTGTACGTGCTCGGCAATGCGGAATGTGTACATCATCTTGCAGGCCGCGCATCAACCGCAGGTAATCCTCAGTTATTGGATCCTTAATGCAATTGCAAGCCGTTCCAGATCTTTTCTTTTTAAAAATCCGCCCTTCTCCTTAGTTGGACCCGTGAGGGACATAAAAAGTTACGTTGGGCGACTTTGTTTAAATGGCTACGCCCTTGGACAACGAAGGAACTTCGAAGTGAAATGCACACGAAAATAATGTCTGCTCAAGGCTTATACCCAACTATAGTACAGTCATCAAGATCGTGCGCTGACAAAACGTGTGCAGAACGCTGGATTTTTGTGTGCTGCTCGTGTGCTCAAGGATCGCTTAACTCTTTGACTTTTTGCCTGTAGTAAAAACTTGGTAGCCTTAGGCTTTTGGATACAGCCAATAAGAAGCAGTTGTCTCATTAGTCGAAAATTTCCAGGTTTATTGGGGAGAAAAGTGAACGGTTTTCGTTTACATTGAATCAACACTAGGAGATTTCGCAACATTAGCTAGTCATCCACGTACGTTCTTTCCATTTAAAAATTGCGGCATTGAATAATTTTATTTCAACAATAACGCGTCATCAAAATCGGCGAATGATTCAGGACAGGATTCGCTGAAGACTGTTTCCAAGCAGTGACTTTATACCACTTGATATATTACAGGCAAGGAAAAAGTAAAGTGCTCGTTCGATTCATGTCTGTTACTGCCTAATAAGACGTGGCAACAGCGCTTCACCTGACTGCAGAGAACCTCATGTATTTTCCCTAGCTCTTCTTGAAATTTCAAGCATGACAATGTGCCACGCCAAATGACAGGTTTAATGAACATTTTTCCTCACATTCGTACGCAATTTACTTTCAAATGATGACGCGCTGCTCCATCCAAATGCAACCAATCCATCTTTCAAAATGATCTCATTTGTCCACAAATGTTCAGCAAGTTCAGCCAAAGTTTTCACTTCTCATTTCATCCCTTGGAGAATCCCCTTTCGTTTTTAACCTCTTGCACGACGCGCCACGATTTTCCAAAACAAATAACGTTTTCGTTTATTCCCTTCGCATCTTTGCTGCCTTCGATTGGCCATTGTTGTACAGGTGGATCGTTCCTCTAGTTCTTGATTTCCGTTTCCCAGCAATCGAGCCAGCCGTTTTAGTGATGTAGCTACAGACCTCCGGCCATAAGCTTGTGCCTGTGTATTTTGAATTTGAACTTTTGAACATCTCTCACTTATGTAACGTCCACTCCATGTCATTCTCCACGCCCGTTCTCCGCTCTATTCTATTTGCAATTATAAATAAGAATATTCAACGCTCTAATTTTCTTATTGTGCGCTTCTTGTTCTATTATGTGTAGGGAGACTGACATTTTTCATCACTTTGCTTCTCCGTTTTTCTCTTAGGCGAATTTCTCTCTCGAAAACGCACCGTGATTTCCCAAGGGAAAGAATGCGCGTTCACGGACAACTAAAATTTGTGTGTGGTAATATATTCCTATATGATTTTGAATCTTGAGTTGAATACTGATCGCCCTTCGACGATTCAGTTTTTTTCAGCCCTTCAAGCAATTATATCTTTTATTAAATTATTGAGCAAGTTATTTTAGAGGTGGTATTAATGTGCCTCCTCCTTTCCTTGTTGGTATTAGGTATTTGCATACGCGGGCATCTTTGAGTCACCGCATTTATCACATTAACGTGAGTTTAATAATGAGCGTCCACTATATCTGCGCCTCAACGGCGTTACCTGAACTAGTCAGAGATGGTTGACTCAGCTATTAGCATAGGTACCTATTCGGCAATATGTAAATGTCTAGTCCTGTTCAGCAACCGCAACATTCGTCTTCTTCGTTCATGGCTCGGTGAGTAAAGAGGGAAATCCTGGATAGGAATAGGATAGGTGACTATACATGATCCAGTGAGCCAATTCTCAGGAGGAAGAATATAGGTTAGTACAAAAATTAAGGTGAAGAAAGTTGGGATGGTGAAAACCGCTAGTAAATTTCACATAGACAAAACATTAATGTTGAGTCACGATCGAGTGCTCTAAGCGGCAGATTTTCTTTAATTTTTTTGTGCTACAAATCGATTTCAATCGGAAGATATTGATTTGCTGCATCGCATAAAAATACACCACAGATACCAGATTCACCATCTTCGAAGTCTTTTAGACTTGCAAGAAAAATGATTTGTTTCTGAACGGTTTGAAATGAAATTCACTGATTTTGTGAGGTGAATACCTAGGGGCAAACCGTCGTGGAAGCGCTTCAATGAACAGGTTCGATACCGTTGTTATAGAGGCAGTCGTGCTGAGAAAGATGAAAGATACCAAGCTAAATATAGCCGATCTCGTGGACGGTGACAAACTGCTCAGGTCGCTTTTCAAAAGAACGAAACAGGAACTGAATGTTCTGTCGAGTGGAAGAAAATGGGCGGATAGGAGACGAAACTTTGTCAGAAAGTCACGGACGACAGTTTTTCACTGGCTCCGGGCGATGGGCAATAATGGCGACTCCCCGATGATGACAATAGTTGTAATAGTGCGACAAAAGAAGGCCCACTCATCTGCTTTTGCACGCAATCAAGATTTAACGAGGGCCGAAGGGCGTATGGTAGGTATAGAATTCGTGAGAATAATCTCACGTGGTTTTACGCTTAAAATTCGTCACATACAGCCCTCGAAAAGTTTAACGCCGAGCGGATTTCGCAGTAACTTTAAACCATTTTGTGCGGCACTTGAATGATCGTATCAAACTTTTTCGGCTCACTCAACCGAGCGACGAAAGGAGGACGACGAGGTGTAAATGCGAGGGTAAGCTACAGTGGCTCACTTCCCTTGTACATCATTTCTCGGTATAGAACCGGGGGTTTTCCGTTCTCATCTCATAGATAAATTTCAAGAACAAAATAACACTGTGCAACAGAGATGATGAATTGTCAAGAAACGAAGATTATCTTGGAGCATCGGTTACCAGAACAGACCAGAAAACGCTGCAAATGATTGTACAGTGGTTTATTATTATTTCGCTTCAATATTGATTTAGAAAGACTATCCATTTGTCATTTTAAATATTCCGAACATTTGTGAACGTTCCCACCGAAAAACAGATGGTAACTATAGGGGAAAACTCCTTAGCAACTATTGTAATTTTAATCATTTTTATTTTTCTTAATTTCCTAATTAAAAGCTAAACTTATTGCCTAACGATACAGCTGGAAAGAGTGTTTGACGACCATTCCAATGAGTATAGAACGATTTTTATAGCTCCAAGAACTCTCGGGTTATACCCTCATGTCAAATTTCTGAAAATCTCCCGAATTCGGCACAAAAGCTGCGATAACTCGAGAACCAATAAAGCTATCGACCCGGCAATGGTCTCATTCGATTCAGCGTCCAAAAATCTATATAATTTGATACCAAGTACACATTTTTCTGAAAAACCTTGGAAAATATGAATTTTCTCCCCCTCAAAACCCCCCAAAAATACCCTTAAAATTGAGCTAGCAAGTTGGTTCAAGAATTGGGCCGTTGTAGGACCGAGATTGATTTTTGGTGAAAATTTCAAATTTTTAGCTCTTACAGTTTGGCCGGAAAACTGCTAACGGCGTACGGCGGACGGCGTACGGCGGATGGACAGAATTTTTTTTATTGGATATTCGGATTCTACATGCCTTGAAACGTAAAACATCAAATTTTGAGGGGGGGTTAGAAAAATTTTTTTCTTGGGCGATTACAATGGTTTATTACCTATTGAATAATAAACCAAAAACGATGAGTCGATAACCATTACAACGTTGAAGTTGTGAAGGCCAGGTATACCTTTAAGAGGTACAATCGAGTCTAGCATAGCCCACCGAACTAAAGCGCGAGAGAGAATCGAAGAAATGCTGACATTTTCATCGGCCATGGCTCGCTCCAATCAAGGCACGAGCGTCGAAATTCTCATACTGCGATTCAACATGCGACTTGAGGTAGAAATTAAAAATTTCAATGAGTTGTGCTGAGGTCTCGGCGGCATCCTGACTATTTAGGGAACAAACCTCCGCAGCAAAAATAGAAAGAAAATACTTTGTAACTACCTACTATGAAAATACTACAGTAGTGTGTTATGATAAAATGAAAAAAAAAAACCAGAGGTGTGCATAGATCATTCACACTTCCATGTTTGAGTCGGCAGACAGGTATATCCAATTATAAAAGCGAGAAACTCATTCAAAGGTCGCAATGTTCGAACAAGACAAATTGTCTACGAAAAAACTAGCCAGGAGGCCTAAACACCAAAATGAACGAACCAGGATACCAATCCAGTAAACATTCAGTGGAATGGATCATTTTTAGAGCATGACAACAGAAAAGAAATGAATGAAGAATAAGATGACGAAAGATGCAAACCACGTGGAAGAACGGTAAATAACTGTAACGATAAAAAACAAGCCTCATTCATTTGCCGTAACAAACATTTTTATAGACCTCAAGCGTTCAAGTAGATTGAAGCAAACCAATGAACCAATGTTCTCGCGGCCTGTATCAATCAAATCAAAATACAGAGTACGCACGTTGGAAATGCAAAAAAGCTCATCCGGTGGACGAACAGTGTGTGAGCCGAACGATAAAAATTAAGCGTCATTTGCTTCTCAAAACTTTCAAGACCTCAACTGTTCAAAAATATTGACCCTTATGGCACGTAAAAATCAAAATAGAAAGAAAAACGAAAGCGTATATCTCGGAAGTACTGTGTGATAACGGAAATTTTGCGTATTCGCTCGGAGAAGATTTTCTGAAAATGTAAATGAGTTTCATTCTTTTTTCACAAGGATACACCAAGTTAGCCCTTTTTGACCACTTACAAACGGACACACAGAAGGTTGTGAATTTCGTTTACTGGAATTTCTTCCGAATTCACCTTCGCCCCGAATTAGACTTTTCGAACGATCACAATACTTCCATTTACTACGTAAACTTGGAAGTCAAAATTGAGTTTATTTCAATATTCCATAATGTCTGGCATTGTCACCTCGAGGTAGTCGACAGTCTCAATTTTCTCCTTCTCCTTTCCGAGCGGTGGGATTTGCGAGAAATAAGTACGAAGGCCGAAGTGAAGAGGGCATGCTCCCTTTCCTCCTTCCACTTCAGCTATCATCACTTTCTTGTATGGACTCCTTGGGCCTTTGGCCCCCCTCCTAGGGCTTCCGTCCATGGCTCAGTTGCTCATGTTTTCAACCTGTTCTCTGCAACACAAAACAAAAAGAACAATTAGGTTTCACGTTATCATGCAAATCGTACGAATATTTCAGTCTTTTCAAGGTAGAAAAAATAACAAGAAGATTCCAACCACTTATTTAAATAGATTGATACAAATCAACTCGATTTTCTCGATTTACAAAAAAAAAAAAAAAAATCAAAATTCATTTCGATATCATTCGCTGATATATATCATCTGTGACGTTATTGATGAATCCAGCAATTTGACAAATATTTGAGTATAATAATTATAATTATACATTAGAATATAATAATTGTTCCTAAAAGAGCTCCAATAATTTGATCAACATTTAGATAAAGTATTCTCGTTTCGATCGAATTCTGAATAAACGATACATCTTTGAAGATGCTCGAGTGCATGATAGTTCATGGCAATTAGAAAAAAATACGCCAAGCCTTTTTCAACCATCACCATACAGGATAAGTTTTCGGTTAGAATATCAATATCAAGAATGTCAATTTTCCAGCTGTCTTTACGAGGTTTGAATGAATCTTGGAAAAACCTTTTTACTTCGAATTTTCAATCAGACTCATAAGTTTCATAATCGCTGAAAGTTTTCCCCGTAGGTGAATTGTAGCTGGTGATGACTCACGGTAAGTACGATATGTTAGAGCGATTTCAGGAATTTTCTCATGAAAACTGCTAGCGTTAAACAGCGCGTCATAAGTGTACTTCGAGTCACTCCGAGCGAGCCGTGTTCGTCCAATATTTCTCCGGGTTGGGAAATTCCTAGTTGATACTGGCAGCTATGCTTGGAACGGCTTAGCCCTGGATCCAGTCATGGTCATAAATTGCAACAAGTTTGAGTTCAGCCACTCGCTCTTCGCCGCAACTGCGGCTAATAAATCCCTGTATTCTGACCCGATTCGCGTAGGCCGCCCGTTTACTGTTCGAACAAAGTCGATTTGAAATTCAAATTTTCGCCCAATATATATGACGAATAATTTGCCGGTATCCTGTTAGATTCAGGGTCATCAATCAAGAGAACGAGTAGTGAACGGGAATTTTTTTCATCATTTCCTCATTCGAGCTAGTTTGAACGGGGGTGAAGAATCAGTTTTGTTTAGTGTAAGAGTTGGAAATTCATCGCTGACTACTTGCGTCTCTACTCAAGAGCATCAGAGTTCCATTTGAAAAACCCCCACTGTTGACTCAGCCCTCGGTCCGCACTGATTAGAGACGTATAAATGTGAAAGGTCGCTCTTTGAACAACCGTGTGCCAAACGGAGCTGTTTTTCCCAGGAATTATTTCAACCAGTGTTTCAAGGAACCCTACTCGAATTTCTTTTTTACGCTCGTTCGCTCGACTGATGAAGTTGGTTATTTTCGCGTTTCATCTAACATTAGTAGATTGTTTTTGAGTTAGGGCAATATAAGGGCCAATTAGTCAGTACGACGACGAACAGAGATCGATAAAGTAAAATCGATACGATACAGGTTACCGTTCTGAAAAAAGGAGTTTTAGAGGCAAAATGGGAAAAACGTATCTCTTAATACGTATTGATTACTCTGGAACGTTTCGCACTTTTCCAAGTGCGTCAGCATTGCTACGTCGTCGTATTGGGGGTTTCGCCCGACGTATAATATACGACGATAGCTTCTAGAATCAAAAATTATTTCCAATGGTATTAGAAATAGCGTCAAAATTCACGTTATCTGTCGACTTTCCAGTTTCCATCATTGTCTCAACTTAAATTACTTATTGATGATTTCTTCATTTCTTAAATTTCTCGATCATCATCCCCTCCTTCATTGTTCGACTCTTTATTTCGATCAGCAGGAGCGGATCCAATTGATTAAACGGAACGGTTTTCAATTAAATGGATATCAATTAACGCTAGAAACTGTCGACTTTGTTAAAATATCAATCGGTTATGCGTTCAGAAGCATAAACCACAGTACAATCATTTGCAGCGTTTTTGCTAATTAAAAAGATCCAATTGGAACTATTTAATTGACCAAAGAATTACTACAATATAGCGATACTGGTTGCAATAAATAAACCCTCGGAGAGAAAAATGCGTGACCAACTTGTAAGGTATTTCTATAGTATTCTTCGACGTTGAAGATAAAATGGAGTCATTTCGCCGAACAAAAGGAAGATTTTCAAAGGAGACCCAAGAATGAGGACAAAACCTTGACAGACAAAAGGAAAATCACGAGTAGCGTTGAAGTACGAAGAGGAAAGTGTACCTTTGCGTCCCTTGGAAGGGAAACTCTTGCCTAGTAGAAACACAGCCTCCCACGCCTACCTCGTCTATCTTTAGAGCAGCTTTGTCAAACCTATCTTCTTTACGCTATTAGACAAGTGCGTAGTAACAGCCAGAGACAGAAACGGAAAGTAAGTAGAGGGTTTGTGAGGGGGAGAAAACCCAGGCGACTTATTCTCCAGATTTTTAATTGCTGGCCGAGCACTTTCGCCCATTCGGGCATCCTCAGGGCGACGTGGAACCAAGAGGATGCCCGAATGGGCGAATGTGCTTGGCCAGCAATTAAAAATCTGGAGAATAAGTCGCCTGGTTTTTCTCCCTCTCACAACCCCTCTACAAGAAATGCGACGACAACCAAACGAAGAAAGTAAGTATTTCCAAGTGGTATTCTCTGCTTCAGAATATTGCATTGTAAAAATGGTCGAAGAGAAGAAAGACAGTTTAACGTGACAATAACACCAATAATAAAAATCACGTGACATTTAGCTGACATAAAGAAAAATTCCAAGACCCCCCAGCGTTCATATATATTAATTTTTGCTGTCTGTAAAAATCAAAATATTGTCAATATGCGAAGAACGCCGGAAGTATGGTATGCGGCCCACGTGATAAAAATCAGTTGTCGTCCAATCGCCTACCCCAACCATTTCAAGATCTTGAGCGTTCAATAAATTGATTTTTGTGGCCTGTACAGATCAAAATACAAAATACGCTTTTGTGAAATTGTGACAAAAGCTCATAACGAAGAGGTACGGTATGTGACTCAGAAGGCAAATAATGAAGCCACATCTGCTAGTCATAATAACATTTTAAGATCTCAGAAGTTGAAAAATAATGTCTCATATACCCTGTGAAAATCGAAACAGTAAAAACCGCGAACGGTTAGACACGAGAATGCAGAGTGTTATCCAAAATTCAATAAAAGTCAATTTTGCACATTCCCTCGGAGAACATTTCGCTTTTTTTAGCAAGGGAGATATGGCGATTTATTTGTGCTTCTTGACCACGGACACATGGACAGACAGACAAACACTGGCTTAGAAAGTATTTCTGAGTATAGTACAATGAAAAAAATTTCCAATAATACTTCTGTTCCGAATTCGACTTTTCAGACGATCATAATGTTTCCATTTACAAACGGAAGCAAAAATAAGAGATAACAGAGATGTGTGAGATTTAAATATAAGTGATCACGTTCGAACGGTAAAATCATCGCTGGTTGAATCGCCCATTGCAAAGTACAGTTCCTCAACAAAAATACCAATTAAAACGACGCATGTCATTAGGAATGATCTCCTTTCCATCTTTCGCTGTTGCAGACATTTCCCGTAACTTCCGGTGACTTCGATTTTCCCTTTTCAGTCGGTTTTTGAAAGACAGATCGCTCTCTGAAGTTGATGAAAGGGCCTGACAGGAATACGATTTGTATAATCGAGAGCGGTTTGTGCGTCAGCCTGACGACGAAACTTCCGCTTCTGTCATCTTGTTCCCTGTCTCTGATGGCTGTTTAGATCTTCGTCTCTTAATAGGAATAAAGCCAGTGAAATGTCTTCGCAATGGCGAAAGCTTATTTCATACCAAGGATCTTCTCATTGTGCCGTTCTTGCTAGCCTCATTAGTTGGCGGCATTACATGATAAAATTAAGATGGGACGATTTCAAAATTCTACGTCACGTCATTGCGAGTTGTCATGACGTTGAGCAACTGAGGAGAGTGGAGACTGCGTTTTGAAGCAATAAAGAAGTAATGCAAAAAATATAGGGCATTCCTTCAATTTTTTGAATAATCGCTAATTTATTCAAAGTAAAGATCTCAGATAATGACGTAAAAGCGTGAGCTCCATTACTCTGCAGACAAACGTAAAAAAACAAATTTTAAGAACTATTAAATAATTGCACCAGAGCGAATGCAATTTATTTTGTAATAATTCGCCGTCGCAACGCCAAAGAAAAAACTGCTAACCCTCTTTCCAACTCCAATAAGCATGTTTTAAATAAAATTAGTCAGGCGAGCAGCTTTTATGATTTTTTTCTTCGTTAGAGGTTGAGCAATAATTGAAAACTCGAGTCCCACTTACATACAAAGATCACTCGTCCATTCAGCCTGATCTAATCACGAGGCTGAAATTTGTCGTTTTTTGAGAAATGCAAAAATTAAAATAATTGATTTCATAATCTACCGGTGAAGTGTGAGAGCCTTATAATCTCGTTGAAAGGATCAATAACGAAATTCTTTGTTCTTTCAGGCAGACCTTTTTAGCTTATCAAGGATTCAGACCCGTTTCCTCGGTGAAGAAACAGGCGGCGGGAAATAAATGCTTTTAGCCGAAATTGGCTTGCGAAAATTCCATTTGAATGTTCGCCTGAGTTGGAATGTTTTCCGTATTTCAAGCGTTGGTGAAGATATTTTCCCACATAGAAGAACTGTCACATAATAATTATGCTAACCATGACAAAGGGACTGGACAGAAAAATGATTACCGACCTATCAGATAAAATAAACAGGTGATTCAAAAATGTAAACTGGTGTATCACTTTTAACCTGTGTACCTAGCGAATTAATTTCGAAGTTTTAAGAACCTTTAACCAACATTACAAGAACCACGTAGCTGAAACTTCTCAAAGAGACGTTACGACGTTAGACACCTCCAGCGAGACGTCTCTGACCCACCTCCAGTAAAAGTCTCTGATAAATCTTCAGTGAGCGGTCGCAGAGACATCTCCAATGAGACGTTCATGAGACACATCCTAGTGAGATATCCCACACAGTCTGTTTTAGACACCTTCAGCGAGATAACTCAATGACATCTTCAGTGAAATGGCTCTGAGATATGTTCCAGGAGATGACTCTGAGAGACTTCACTGCGATGGCTCTGAAACATCTTCAGCGAGACGCCACCGAGCTAATTCCTGAGAATATTCTAGTGAGACGACTCTGAAACATTTTAGTGAAACCTTAGACGTAGAAACTTGTTTGAGATGTCGAGAAAATTTTCGGTGAGACCTGTTTGAGACATTTTCAGCACGATATCCCTGAAAGATCTTCTCTGAGGCGTTTCAGACACTTCCCAGTGTGATGTCTCTGAGATATTTCCAGTGAAGCGTTTCTGACATCTCTGTGACATTTTACTTTCGACAGAGACATCTTCAGTGAAACTCTCTAAGACATCTTCAATGAGACGAGATGTCTCTGAAACATGTTCCCTTGCATAGGTTGATATGTAATTTTTATTATATTTTATATATTATATTTTTATTATATTTATTATTTTTATTATATGAATTGGAGTATAATTATGGGATTCGTCGGTTATCAATTTTAAAGTTGAGTTTACATACGTCCCAAGAAGATTTGTCTGAGTAAACTTCAAAAGCAACAGTTTTATCGTCGATTCGATCTTTATCAGATCGATTGATACCAGACCTTAACTAGATCAAGGGCGTATCACCTTCAGCCGAAGTTGCAGGCTCGGGCCTGTCGGTGGTAGATTTTGGTTCGCCGAGCATTGATGTCAACGGCGTGTTTCCTACAGTCTGCGGAATCAACCTTCCGTCACACGTTGCCACATGCTATTCGACTCCCTCAACCTAGGCCACTTGTTGCGAAGGCTCGCTTTCTGAGTTTGAAAGCTAGGTTCCCTCTTCAGTGTTCCTTTCGCCTCTGATCTCCTAAACCCGTCTTCTATTTTCAACATAAGGCCAGGTCTCTTGAGTGGCGTTTCGAGAGGTTTTATGTCAAGAGATACAATTACATTTGAACATTTTTGGATTAACTGATGATTTTTGAAGATATGCTGAGATCATTGAGGTGTTTTGTACTCTTTAAAAGTGACGTTGAGGGGAAGAAAAACATTACGAACTCCTTTATACTATTTTTCATCATTCTACCCTGTATTTTCGACTCTTCAGACATCATTTGTGCTTTGTGGGACCACGTGTATCAACGTGTTTGGGTCCAGACGACTGGAAAGCTCGGATGATGCCAGTTGGGGGGAAATAACTCAACGGAATATTAAAAAAAAAAAAAAAAAAAAAAAAAAAAAAAAAAAAAAAAAAAAAAAAAAACAGAAAACTAGTCAACGTATCCTCGAAGACTAGTCCTCGTCTCAACCTCATCCAGTGAGAATTGTTTTCAGTTTTCTGGAGTAACTACTCGTATTTTCAATCTTTCCACTCATTTTATCTTATTCAAGTATCCGGTTTTTTTCAATCAAAGCTAATGTAGATTCTAACTAAAATCTTTGTTAGTTAGGTACCTACTATTAATCTTGCGAAAAATTCGTTCATCACAAAACTTCAACCATGCTAATCCCATTGACAGGTATCACGTGTTAACGTTTTAATTAGGAAGTGAGTGGAATCTACAGGTTGATCACATGGAAGAAAGATCCGATCGTGGGTTTCAGACGTCAGTGCTGAATCGAAATAGGGAACCGTTCTCCGCTGGAGATTGTTCGCCTGAAAGGGCAACGAAGGAATGCAATACCTCGATGATGAATGAACGGATGAAACGCACGTGTCTGTCAGCTTGGTCAGATGAACGTGAAGAATGGAACGAATACTTGGAATTGTTTAAGACCGAATTGCGAATAAATTCCTCTTCTTGGAGTTCATATAATTTCAAAAGGATTTTTTTCATGAAAACATCGGAAAGACGATCGGTAATAGTAATATAACATTAATTTTGCATACTTATCCTCTCCGATGGAAAATAGTACGCTTCGTGAACATTCAAGAAATTTTTGTTATACATTGTGTTATTTTAATTTTCAGAGCTTGCCGAATCAAAAATAATCACCACACATTTTTTAAGCTAATTTTCGAAGCGTAAAACTGTCAAAAAGTCACATTTGTCAATTATTTGCCTAGCTTTGATTTCAATAGATAGAAAACTTAGGATTGATTGTATATCGAACTGTTTCAATGTTTTAATTTTTCGCAGTCTTTTGGTCAATTTTAAGATGTGTCAAAAAATATCTTACGAGATAAAACCCAATCATTAATTAAATCCATTGATAATCTAACCAAGTCTCGTCAAACAACCTCTCCGATTAAAATGATGAAACAAATGAAATGCCCAAAATAAATATGTAAACTATTCAAGGATTTATTACATATCAATCAATCAATCAATTAAATCAAATTAACTCCATTTAATTCTAATTTCATTGAATAAAAATCACAAAAATACATCTCGGCAAGGCACAACTTTCCTAAAAATTTCAGATTTTTATCTGTATTGAGAGAGGAGTAAAAATTCGTTTAATGGTCGGTTGAAAAAAATCGCAGGGGTACCCCTTGGATTTTTCGCGAAAATTTTTTTGTGATAGATTTCGCTCAAATTCAGCATAATGATAGTTGATGATGTGTACATCAATAATATATGGTTCATTCTTTGTTTCTTTCGCACTAAATAGATGAAAATAACGTTTAAACTTGAAAAAAGTGATTTTTTCGTGTATAGTCCACTATTATTGTAGAATAACGCAAAAACCGTTGAAAAATGGATAGGTACAATACATTGGGAAAATGTGGACAATTGAATTACCTATCTTTTGGTATATTCAAACATCTGAATTGACGACGTTTTGTTTGAGTTATCCACTGTGCAAGTCACAAATTTTGAAATCGTTTGAAGAAAAGTCAGAACACTTTTAATCGATTCTACGTTGAATTTCCTTCATTTTCCTCCACAGTACCTATATAATCGTTCCCATTTCGGGAACGCGACGAAAAAAAAATCCCAAAGTTGAAACTTCAAAAGTATGAAAATCGAAAAAGTTCCGTTCCGGAACCAGTTCCGGAACCAGTTCCGTTCCAGAACCAGTTCCGGAACCGGTTCCGGAACCAGTTCCGGAACCAGTTCCGTTTCGGAACCAGTTCCGGAACCAGTTCCGCTCCGGAACCAGTTCCGTTCCGAGACCAGTTCCGTTCCGGAACCAGTTCCGGAACCAGTTCCGTTCCGGAACCAGTTCCGTTCCGGAACCAGTTCCGTTCCGGAACCAGTTCCGGAACCAGTTCCGGAACCAGTTCCGTTCCGCAACGAGTTCCGGAACCAGTTCCGTTCCGGAACCAGTTCCGTTCCAGAACCAGTTCCGTTCCGGAACCAGTTCCGGAACCAGTTCCGGATACAGTTCTGGAACCAGTTCCGTTCCGGAACCAGTTCCGTACCGGAACCAGTTCCGTTCCGGAACCAGTTCCGTTCCGGAACCAGTTCCGTTCCGGAACCAGTTCCGTTCCGGAACCAGTTCCGTTCCGGAACCAGTTCCGTTCCGAGACCAGTTCCGTTCCGGTACCAGTTCTGGAACCAGTTCCGCTCCGGAACCAGTTCCGTTCCGAGACCAGTTCCGTTCCAGAACCAGTTCCGTTCCGAGACCAGTTCCGTTCCGAGACCAGTTCCGTTCCGGAACCAGTTCTGTTCCGGAACCAGTTCTGGAACCAGTTCCGCTCCGGAACGAGTTCCGGAACCAGTTCCGCTCCGGAACCAGTTGCGGAACCAGTTCCGGAACCAGTTCCGTTCCGGAACCAGTTCCGGAACCAGTTCCGTTCCGGAACCAGTTCCGGAACCAGTTCCGGAACCAGTTCCGTCCTGGAACCAGTTCCGGAACCAGTTCCGTTCCGGAACCAGTTCCGGAACCAGTTCCGGAACCGGTTCTGTTCCGGAACCAGTTCCGTTCCGTCACCAGTTCCGTTCCGTCACCAGTTCCGTTCCGGAACCAGTTCCGGAACCAGTTTCGTTCCGGAACCAGTTCCGGAACAAGTTCCGTTCCGAGACCAGTTCCGTTCCGGAACCAGTTCCGTTCCAGAACCAGTTCTGGAACCAGTTCCGGAACCAGGTCCGGAACCAGTTCCGGAACCAGTTCCGGAACCAGTTCCGGAACCAGTTCCCTCCTGCAACCGGTTCCGGAACCAGTTCCGTTCCGAGACCAGTTCCGTTCCGCAACCAGTTCCGGAACCAGTTCCGTTCCGGAACCAGTTCCGTTCCGGAACCAGTTCCGTTCCGGAACCAGTTCCGTTCCGGAACCAGTTCCGTTCCGGAACCAGTTCCGTTCCGGAACCAGTTCCGGAACCAGTTCCGTTCCGGAACCTGTTCCGTTCCGAGACCAGTTCCGTTCCGGAACCAGTTCCGTTCCGTAACCATTTCCGTTCCGGAACCAGTTCCGGAACCAGTTCCGTTCCGGAACCAGTTCTGTTCCGGAACCGGTTCCCGAACCAGTTCCGTTAGGCTTGCATACAAGTCTGCAACGCATTAGGACATTTCATATCTTTCCCATCTCTCCTTCTTCCCTTCCATTTACATAACAGTACACTAACTCCACTAACCAATGATTGCGTAGACAACAATAAACTATTGTCATATTTTGATGCTTGGGAAACAATGATTACGTAGGTAACACTCAACTATTTTCAAATTTGGATGCATGAGTGCATGCAGCTTACTACGGTTGATAGGAAAGAATTTAGCGTCTGGAGCTAATCAGCTGATCACAACCCTGTGCACCTTATTGTTCACGTCGTAAGGAGGCTACCAGTCAAAGTTCAGCTTACTACGGTTGATAGGAAAGAAGTTAGCTTCAGGAGCCAATCAGCTGATCCCAACACTGTGCACCTTATTGTTCACGTCGTAAGGAGGCTACCAGCCAAATTTCTGCTTACTACGGTTGATAGGAAAGAAGTTAGCTTCAGGAGGCACTCAGCTGATCAAAACCCTGTGAACCTTATTGTTCACGTCATAAGGAGGCTATCAGCCAAATTTCAGCTTCCTACGGTTGATAGGAAAGAATTTAGCTTCAGGAGCAGCTATAATCATAAATATATATCTATAGGTAGGTAGATACCTCACTTCTAAGAATCATAATAATCATTGAGCATATTTCGTTACGTAACGTGACATAACGAAAATTGGGTTGTGTGCCATAGCAAAGACATGAAATGTCAATATCATAACATTGCGATTTGATAAAATAAAGTAAACTAAAATAATTAAATTATTCTAAGACTTATTGAAGTAGAAACGTTCTCTATGGTCTGGTAACGTAATTGATCATCAAACTTCTTCGAGAGGAAATTCGAACTATTTAATTGGTCTACCGTCATGCCCTAGAACATTCTGGGATGAAACGGCCATCTTAAATGGGATTCTATTGATCGGTTCACATTCCAAATTTGCATTGCAAAAATTCTTGCGGCGACGGTAAACGGTATCGGTATGTGATGGGAACGGATACTTCACCCTCGGATTGCATTAACGCATCCGCATGCGACGAAATAGCTCCAGTGATTAATTTCTGCTTCGTCGCAGTTCAAAGTAAAAGCGGTAACATCGAACCCTTTTCGTAGGGCGCTTAATTAACTTTAACCAACTTCCCCATCAGGCAGTTTCAAGCACGACGACATTCAACACGTTGGAACGACTTTTGTAACAACGAACTTGTTGAGGTGTTTACTTTTACCGCCGCAGACATGACTGACGGGTCGCCGTAGGATAGAAGTTGTCACGACTGACGTTCCATCACGTTTTTGAGATTTATTGATGCTCAGTGCGGTCAAAACATCACCGCAAAGCTTTTCAAAGATGTCAACGAATGATGTTTTTCTATAAATAACGACAGGTGGGTGCGTTTTTACCACCATAAATCCAAAATCGTTAGCGTTTGTAAATTTATTCGACACATCGAGTTCTACGGGGCTTTAATATTTTATAGTTCGACTACCAAACTTCCACAATCAACCACAGTCAAAAGCCGAAATTTCTTTTTTCTGATATAATAATAATTTCAGAAGATTTTCAGGTCGAATGACCTAACTAGCCCTTAGAAAATGTTTTCGTCTATCTTGACTACACTTTTCAATAATTTTACTAAAAAGGTACCGAACCGTTAACGAGAAACACGCGTAGACGCCTCCAATTTACAATTGCAACGATTGTCAAATCACCACATGAACTATTGTTGTCCCTACAGTTTCACGCAAATTCGATGCACCCAAAATATCACGTAAGAATTAATCATTTACTTGTGTGTACAAAAGAACCAAATCATGGAACCAAGCTAAGCGCTCAAGTGACAATGAGAAAACTGTGCGTCCTTCTTGTAACAGTTCTGAACTGCATCGAGGCCTCCGCAATCCCGGACGGTATTCAATTTTTGAAGTCTAATCATTGCTCCAATATTGACATAGGTATTGATTACGAGTGTATTAATTGTCGACGTGTACGTTTTGGGATTAATTGATTCGAACTGCGTCGGGACATTTAGATGAATGATTAGACGGATTGGGATCGATTGAATAATTGAACGGATATTTGATTGTGGATTAACTATCATGTATGCAATCCAGCTTACCAATCATGATTAGGAATAGGACTAGTCATCTGTTATTACTGTCGTAACACTGTTCAACAGTTATTATCGTTGTCTGTTAGGAATTCGATTATTTCTTCATTTAAATCAGGGGAATAGAAATAGGCAATAATAATAAAACTATAATACTTACATTTACTATGTACACAAGGAAGTAATAATAGTCTGAAATATTTTTAAATTCCAGTTTTCTTACCAACGATCCAGGGAAGCCTAATGGGAAGATGGTTCACTTACATCATATCGCGAGGATTCTATTTAATCCTCATCAGCCTCATATTTATCTGTTTCGCCATCACAGCAATACGCAAAAAGGTGATTTGATGAATGAAAATTGAAACAAATCCAACGTCATAAATATTCGCTCGCGCTTTTACTGGCTATTTTTTTTTATCCTCCAGGCAATTTATGTTCATTACTTTCGAACTCTCTTTTTTCTGGAGTAGGTACTAGCTTCGAGCTTATTACTTGTCAGCTGTTAATTAGCATAACATCATTTCTATACTCCAAAAGCGCTTGATGCATTTCGAGGGAATATATTCTTTTGAAACTTGAACGTGGGGGTTTTGGTTCCTTTTTGAAATCATGTCTCTTATGGTCACCTCAATTCGCCACCCGCTGCAGTAACCACAAGAAACTCATGTTTCAACAATATAACCAAAACCCTAACGTTAAAGTTTTATCAAAGCGCGCAATGCACTAAAAATCTTATATTCTAATCTGATATTATGTGTTAGAACGTAAACTATATTTTTGTTTCGAATTAATTTTAAACTTACGTTCTTAAGTACAAAAAAGTTTGGGGTTCATTTCTAGTTCGATTCTTTCGGAATTACGGCATCCGGTGCACTAGAGGCGTTACCATTTGGCGGCAAAAGGAACGAGAATAACGACGACTACGAGTATGTTGATGCATTTTTCAATCTATCCACAAAATGTCAACTATATAATCAAAATTACCAAAAGTGAATCATGATTGATATTTGTGAAACTATTACACAAAAGTCAAGCGAGGTTCAAAATGCCAACAATAGCTGGAATAAAACAGTCGAAAAGTTATGAAGTGATTAATGCGTTGTTATAAATTAGGTTAATTCGGTGTTCCAGGGATTTTGAAATCGCTAAAAAGAAATTGAAAGAAACTGAAACCAAAATGAAAACGCTCGAAGTCGAGTTAGAAGATACGCATAGGTAAGCAATGGTTTACGATTTTTCAAAAAATTCTTATCAATACCAATTTTTCCGTTTTATATAATTTAATTAATTTTTTTCCAACCGAAAGATTATAACTTCTTCAATTTTCAGGATGGTGATGGACCTCGAAATTTCGGCTGACGTGGCAGAAAAGAGGAAGAATAGTGCTGACGACGAAATTCTGTTCACCCGACTTGATTTGGATTTGGAAATTGAGAATTTGACGAGAGAAAATGAAACGCTGTTGTCTTTGTTGCACTCAATGCAAATGGTAAAGTGCATGAAATACTAACTTGCTGAATTACTAAAGCAGAATATCTTCTTGATACTTTCTAATTGAGTCGATGATCTATTATCAGGAAAACGAAAGCTTGAATCGCCAAATTGAAGTGCTTAAACGCGAAGCGAGAATTTCGGAGGCTGTTATCAAAGACAAAGATAATCTCAGCGATAGACTAAAAGGAGCTCGAATTCAACTGGACGATCTCAAATTTCAATTGAAAGGTCTGTACCGTGTTGTCAGATCTACAAATAGGATCGAAACGCATTATTGACAAACCAAATCATTTTTCATTAGGAATACAAATGGAAAGGGATACGGCTGTTCGTTTAGCAGCTGAACACATTTACAAATTAACATCTGAAATATCACCGCAGAGGATTGAAGTCATCGAGGAAATGATAGATGCGTAAGTTGATGGCATTGATACATTTGGAGTGCTGGGATCATACGACTTCCGCTTTATGAGAATAAAGAAAAATTTCATTCTTCGAAAAGAAATTTCATTAATTTCCCGTGCATTTTTCAATATCTATTTTCATACTTACAGGCCGCAAATAGCGAGATAAACGCGCTTAAGGTCTTGAAATTTGTTTGTGGCGGGTAGATGACTCTCGAGTTTTAGGCAACACAGTGTACTTTCAAGTTACCAACTATTTAAATTTTTTCCAGTGCGTTTTTAAATTTTTTTTTAGCGAATTTGTGCAGAAAATAATGATACTATTTGGCTCATTCCGGAAAAATCAAACATCGACTTGACACCCGACAACACATAAAAAATCCATTTCGTGCATCAGAGAATTGAATTCTAGAAAATTTGCGTGTAAATATAAATTTGTGAGTGCGTGTGTGTCACTTCACACGATAACTGCCGTTATTTTGGAGATAAAATCTGATTTTTGCAGAAACATCCTTTTCGGCAGAATTAATCATGAGATCAATGGCTCTGAACAGAGAGTGGTGTGCTAATTAGACCTTGAGCTTAACTAAAAATCGAAAAACCGTCAATACCCGATGTGAAGAGGCAGTTTGGGTATTAAAATTCGTTTTTTCCCACGCTGAATCGAATGAGACAATATTTCACCCTTTTCGAGTTATTGCAGTTTTATTGATTTTTCGAGTCATAGAAAAATGCATCCGAATATTTGGCATTTACGAGCCAATATAAAAATATTTCCATATTCATTATTAATATCCTTCAAACAGTCCCCTCTATAATATTCTTCGAAAATTTGGCCGTAAAGCCATGGTGCATTACTTGATTTTTTCTATTCTTTATTATCTTGAATAAATATACCTCACACTCAAAAATGCAGCAGTATTAATTATTAATATATTTTGATTCATAGCGAGCTAAAACGTGTCAGGGAAGAAGAAGAGGTCGAACAAGAGGTAAAATGTCCAGCCATCGCAGAAGAAGATTATGTGTATGCTAAAATCGCGCGGAGCCGAGGTTCGGAAGACCGTTGTTCGCTAAGGGCTGTCATCGATACTCAGGTAATTGACTGCGGTCTCTTAATAGTATTGCTTCTAATAAAAGTGAGATAATAGGTTTAAATCGATGTCTTCGACTGTTGCTCGTAGGAGCACACAGGAAGGTCTGAGATTCTGTCCCGAAAGGGGAGCGAATGCTACCAAGGGGACGGTGATGGTCCGCCAGGGTGTACTACATGTAATGAGGAATCAACTCAGCAAAGTGATAACAGCCAAAGGTTGATTATTTTTCAATCCTAATTTAACCTGAAATCATTCTAAATCTATTGAATACTCTTAATTTCTATATCTGGTTATCCAAATCGGGCGATCATGCTTTCAATTTTCACATTTATTTGAATTACTCATTTTTCTGCGATTCGCATTATTTTCACAATTGTCATTCGCTTATTCTCAGCCAGCAAGAATCATGCACCAGCCATCAGATTGAGTCGAACGACGAATCGAAAGTGTATCGAATTATCACTCGTTCGCCTGCTTTCAAAAGTTTCTTGCAGAACGTTTTTGGGCAACCGTCATAAATGTTCCTCTCCAATATTTCCGTATCACTGTCATCAATAAAATGAGCCGGAATGGAGGACAAGAGATTTCTACATTCTATCGAACAGTGATTAATTATTTCACTGCGTTAGTGTTAGTACGTGTTAGACTGGAAAACTTTTAGAGTATCAGGTGTGTTCAACGATAACTATAGTATTGAATCTATTTCTTTCAAGATGATTTTCCATAGTCTCTGAATTTGATAGTTTCGCAAAATACTGCCTTCGATTTCAGCTTGGTAGCCATATTTACTGATTTAATCTTCTTTATTTCCTTTTAATTAAATTTTTCGGTTAAAAGGGTTAGCGCTCAGTTTCACTTTTTTTTACGGTCAGTTTCCATCAATGTTGGACGGATGGAATTTTCAAAGTACATTTACAAAATGCGAACTTAATGGAAAAAATGTTCCATCGGTGGGTTCGTATCAGAAAAAGGAACCCTCGAGGGAATAGAATCAGAACTGCGTTCGTCAGAACTGATACAAGTTTTCTTGAGAAAAGTAAGAAAGAAATCTTACTCGCCAAGTTTCCTATAAAAGTTACGTCGACCGAGGATGTAGAGGACACAATTTTCTTTTGACAGGAGCTCTATGCGAAGGCCAGAAGAAAATCCATTATCATACAAGCTGTCCTTGTCCCTTGGCCTCCACTGACACTTCACTCAGCCTAGCGTCGAGGCTGAAGGGTGAAATCGTTACCATCAGGTTGAAGTCAGTGCTCCGCCTTCCACTTCTTATTCCGAAGCTATTAGGTTCCCATTACCATACGACGAGTCGACCCAGATACAATCTAGTTCGCGGGCGGCGAGGGATATTTTTTCTGTCAAATTGTCCGCTATCTCGTTTAAACGAAAATCTCCCCCGGTAACTGCCCGTCGAACCTCTGTCAGACAGATCCAGTAAAATCACCCAACGTGTGACGTACGGATTTCCTGCACGCTTAAGCGAAAACGGAGTGGAATCAGGTGAAAACCGCCTGAAGGATCAATCTGAAGCATTAACCTCGCACGTTACATTTTCGATAGAAATCAACCCCTTAACGTCCTTTAAGCTTACATGACGTAAGTCAGATGTTCTACCTCTATTTTGAAAATATTGACATTGGAATCCACGTTTCTTTTCCTGTTAGATTGATGATTTATAGGGAAATTTTCTGAGTTCAAATACGGACAGTAGTGAAGACTGAAAGTTGGACTGTTAATAGATGTAGATAAAATATTCAAGTCAAGATTCGGAATCTGTGCTCAATGGGAAAACGTTCAAAATCGATAAAGAAATTAATTTTATTTTTTAATTCTTGCCACATTGTAATTCTTTACAAAATCAGAATATTAACTCGAAATCTTTGTGATGAAACCAGGTCCCTGAAAAATTGCAATTCTATCTCTCGCCATGGTTGAGCAAAATATGCAAAACCACATCAGAAACCACAACATAAGACAATCTGAAGAAGTCTGCCATGATAATTTTTGACCAGTTCATCTAATTGTTAAAATTTGGTCGCCCGACCTAATTTTTTCCGTTGAGATATATTCACTCTAGAGGTACCATCTTGCTTTGTAAATTAACTCCTAATATCCGACAATTGGGAATTTCCTTCTTGATCAAGGATTGTCATCGTATTCCAACCTGTTGCTCCGGAATCAACGAGAAGGAACTGCAATATCTCTCAGTCGAGCTAGTTCTCATCACCCTCCCATTCAATCCCCGAGTATCTATCGCGTAGCTATAGTTGGCCCCGATACGTTCCAATGTTTACCCGCTGTCTCATCGAGAAAGAAGCGGAAAATATTTACTTTGTCGAAAGTTAAAACTTCCTCCTTTTTCGTTGACCTCGTTTCACATCGCTAACGATTTATGCTGCGAAAATTGTAATATTTTTCTCGGAAGAATAGAAAGAATACGAATGGTTCGAAATAATGTGGTTTCTAGATGATAAAATTATAAACAAAAATCTGTCGTCAAAATGGGATAAATTGAATGTTTAGGATAGAAAGTGTTTAATGACTTATAATTTGTCAATATTTAATTATAAATATTTTTACTGATAACGCTAGCATAAATCGAACTGAAACTCTAATTTGTTTCTGAACTGGGTAAGAAAAAATATTGGATTAGTGCTGGAACGAATTCGGCCACTTTTTCAAAACGACAATGTTCTCCTACTGCTCCTGATTTCTCAGTATCCAAACTTTGAAAAAAAATTGTCGTTCTCATATTGCAAACGAATGAGGTTGACGAAGAAAACCAAATGGTTCAGGCACTGCTATTCATTACTGAACCAACTCGAATGGTTGGTAGTATTTTATGACCCCGAATTTCTTCTTCGAGTTTGAAGGATGTGATGAAAATTCGCAGTTCGATAAAAAGTGGGTGAAACGTTGCAATTCCAGTTTTCCAATAACGCCCTCAGTGAAAAAACGGCCTTTGATTTATGACGAACGGTGGGATTTTCCCGCATTTTCCCAAGTTTTTTTTTCTCCACATAAGCTTGCAAAAGCTGAGTGGACAGTGCGGGGGGAAGGTTCTTTGAAGAATCGGCTCCCGCGTAAAAGAAATCTTTCTCCCTGTCGAGATAATAACGTAAGTACTAAAATATACTGCTTTTCGAATTCCAGCTTTACTTCCACGAGCAAGGCCGAAAAATTGCGTTTTTTCCTTCTTCTCTCATTTTTTCAACTAAAACATATCTGAAACACAATAATTGATTTTCCAAAGAAAAAAAAAAATGTTACAGGATTCATTTTCATTGAATTATATACGATTCTTATAATACATTTATATAATGTTTAATTAGCGTCTAATCAAAAACTGGATTAATCTTAGCCCACTTTATTCAAAGATCCCACGACATAATTGGTATTTCTGTTTCAATTACAATCTTGCCTTGATTAAAATTCCATTTTAATTAAACGAAACGAGTTCGCTCTGTTTTCTGAAGGGAGTTAAAGACCTTTGGCAGTTCCGCAGCAGACTGGTCACGTTTCGTACACGTTAAACAGCCAATTGGTGCTCTTAGACCTCAGCTGATTTTATTGGCATTTCAGTAGAAGCCAATTGAAGACCAAAGAGGTGGAAAATGGCTCGACGTCGGAAGGATTCGAAGTCAACCGACTGCGATAATCGTGTGACCGTAGCGAAAAGGAAAGTATAGGCCTATTGCTGTGAAATGTACAGAAAACCGGTCCAAGCCTGTAAAAAATAAATTATAGAGAATAACTGGGTTCTGATTTATTTCCACACGACTTTTTCATTTGAGTTTATTTCAGTTGATTTCCAAAGTGAAGGAAAAAGAACGTGATTACACACAAGTAATCACGACGGGACTGACTATTTATTATAACTGCTATTTTATTTTCGTTTAGGCGAGGCATTAGGAAATTATATGGTTTGATTTTGAAAATTTATCTCGTTTAATTCTCCTTTTCAGAAGTTTTCAGAGCGGCAGTAGCATTTCTGATCGATTACTTTCGATAAAATTAGACTTCGAATAGAGAAACGAGGTCTACACGTTCGAATGGGATGGCTGGCCCCATTCGGAATTGATTAGTTTCAAAGGTTATCAAAGGGAATGAATTTCCTCGAGAGTTCGGCCACCCTAGCGGGAAAACGGTTCTATTCGCTATTGAACTATACCGGCCTAGGTTGCTTTCGTGGACGGTGTTACTAATGACCCATTCAACGGAAATACCTAGGCAATAATTCAGAAATTCTCAGGTTCTCTTCATTTATCTAATTGTTTGCTTTGTATCTGAATGAAGAATTTGGGAAAAAATGTGAAAAATAAGCGTGAGATATCAAGTATTTGAAATATTTTTGTTATATTTATAAATGGTGACTTTTTATCGATTTTTTTTTTTTTTGTAACAGATGGGATCATCAAAAAGTATTATTCATCCCTACAGCGACTTTTCCATGTAAAGACAAACTCAAAAAAAAAAAAAAAAAAAAAAAATTAAAAAAAAGTTGAAGGAGGAGTTGATGTGAGAAGAGGAGCGTGATCGAAAAGTAGTGGAAAACAGAAGCAAATATCTGACGCCACAAGCCCGATCTCACCACACAGAGCGTCGACCTTCCATCCGTACCTACCACCTACCAAAACCGCTTCGCTACCCTATCCCCAGGGCTGGAGAACAAGTGACGTGTTGGCTCCTTTCAGTTCGGGCTATTTTATCAAACGTGAAAACTTCACTAGAATCCGTCATTTTTTCTGGCCTTTGAATCATCATTCCGTCATCTCTGTGGCATGTCGGTTAATAAAAAAAGTGTGATGCGAATTCCCTCATTGTCACCAAAAAGGCAGAATGTCGTTATTCGATTAATTTTAACGTGGGAGCACGATTTTATAGCCATGTATGGAGAACGCATTGGTCCGCTTTTTTGCTGGTCCAATATCTGGTTAATTAACTGTGCCGTTATTGTTGTAAATATGATTTTGGGCGAATATTAATCTCGGTGTGGCTATTATCCTCAAAAAAGCGCTAACAGCGGGCGGGAGACGGAGGCAAATATTTGCCGTATTCCCCACGTTTCAAACGTAAACATTTAATTTTGAAGCTGTGAATTTTTTTTCCCAAGGGCGATTAAAATATTACCATTTTTTCCATAAACCGAAATTCGACAAGATCGAAATCGAAGATCGACCGTTTCTGTTTTCTGCTTTATAGCACGTTCATTCGTTCGCCATATTTAACCACAAGTAAGTGTTTCGATCCGCTCGAGAAGGGTTTAAACTGTTAAGCTGAACGTCACGTCTCTTGTCACGTTTCTCTTGGAAAATGGGAAAAGCTTGGCCAATGAATAAAATAATCAATTCGCTGCAAACGTAGAAATTGCGGCGCGAGACGTAAAGCACTTCTCCCTCAAAGCTGCGACAAAACTCAAGAGGAAACAATACTAAAGAATGAAAGAGAATAGCCTTCGAACGTGGTCTGTAGTTAAATTGGAAAGCTTTCGTGTTTCTTGGTTCATTATTTAGTAATCAAACGTACAATTCTAACTCGTTCCAAAGCACTTAGAATCCTAATATTGAATAAAAGTCAGTCCACCGAAAGCACTTTTCTGACGAATCTTAGAGCTACATCTATTAAATTACGCGCGTTCGAATCTGAAATTACCTTTTATACAGGTGAAAAACTACTCATCGAGTTGTCGTAATAAATAATATTCGGAAGAATCAACCACTGTACAATATTATTTGCAGCGTTATTCCTCATTCCCGGTTAAACATCTTAGTATTCCGTCTAGACTTTAAACATGCTTCAATATTAATTGATAGAATTTAATTTCAAAATGTATACTTCGACATCAACTTAATCAAGGCGATGGTCTTTTAGTGGAGCGAAATGCTTGAGCGGAGTTATTTTTTACGCGGGTGTATCGAGCAATGTATCATGAGCCGCCCCGAGTCCGCTCTTCATTAGGTAATGCTCCGCGTAGGAGGCGTACTTGAGCGAAGTTCCTCGAATTGTCGATTTAACGGCCTGTTTTATACGTACCAAGTGGAAACCTTATACATTATTTATCCTCGTTCCATTTCAATTTTATATCATACCGGAGTGATCGTGACAAGAATGGGGAATTCGCATCGATTTTCTATTCCGAATGATTGTTATACATTCCTAGCGATTCTATTAGCAAGTGGCATCGAGAACTTCTACAAAACGTAGAAAGAGGAATCGTCGAGAAGAGCGTTTCAAAAATAGCGCGAAACAAAGTGAAATAGCCCACTTGAGCTATTTTATAGCTCTTTTCTTATAATATTGGGTTTAATGCCAGTAATTACATAAATAAATAATAAATAAATAGCTGACGTCTCAAGCCAAGTCTCAATATATAGAGCGTCTTCCTACCATTCTATCTACCACAGTATATGATCTGCAGTTGTCGGGGAATGTTTGAAATTTTTTATTTCATATATGTTGTTCAGTCTTTATTTATCAAGTTCACATCAAGATGCAAGTGAATTATTCTTAACATTGATTTATTTTGCTTTTGGTATTAGCTTAAGAGCACTTTGTCGTTTTTTGTTGTTTTTTTGTTTGTATTTTCTATTTTTTTTAATTTTTTTTTTTTTAAATGTGTACCAATGCTATCTGATCTTGACTGATTAATTTATTTGTACGCATAATGCATTTTCTGTGCACCATGGAAGAGAGGGTCGATAGGACCTGATGATCTACAGATCAATAATAAACGTTTTCATTCATTCATTCAGCAATTCAGTATTGTACACCACCTCAGAGCACGAACTTAAACGTCAAGCGAGACGGGCTAGTTTCCCAGCCTTCTGAAGTCGACTCAACCGCTGCATGTCATAAGTGATAATATCGGCAGGTAATTTACGACCCTTATCATATTTTTGCCCAAGTTGAACCTTCAATTATAACAGAAAATGTATGCTCGCTTTGCTCACATCTCAAAGGGAGGAAATTCATCAAGTACCGGGCCAAATCGACGATTGTATCAATAGCAACTGAAAATCACGTCTAAATCTGAATTAACCATCACAATTTCAAACCATGAACTACCACCAAAAAGAAAAACCAAAGTGGTGTGCATATATCACTAAGGCAAATTTTTACATTCACTATACGGAAATCAATTTCAGAAAATTTCATGAGTTTCATTCATTATTCACAGAGATATGGCAACTTGTGTACTTTTTGACCACACTTTAATCTTCATCAAATAAGAGATTGCCCTGAAAACTTCTATAATTGGCTAGCTCGTGTGCTTTTGTTGCAAAATAATCTTCGACGCAATAGAACGAGATAAATTCCACTTTTGCATATTACGAGGTAATTAGTAACAAATCGATTTATACAGAAATCTCGCCGTAACGATCGGTAACGCTCGGCTGTTCCCATTCCATCCTTTCTCAGTCAGCGTAGGCAATGTAGATTGTTGGCCCTCAGCTAACGATAACGACTCGCATTTTGTTTGAATAATTCGACGAGGCCTTCATTTTCACACAAGCTGCTGAACACGACCTATCTCGGGGGGAAAAAATCTGGAAGCAGAAAATGCATGGCAGCACTAAGAAATCATCTGATGCTGGTATCACGAACAATATCGCTTGCTAGCTAATGAGCAAGAAATATCTATCGACACCAAAAACAGTGATTTAGGTTTGAATATCAGGGCAAATTTTCCTGATATGCCGGTTCTGAGTTCAAAAAATGTTGGAAGTGTTAAAACTCAATATTATTGGGAATTGTTTAATTTATTCACCAACTCTATTTTGAAAGCAATTTCCGATAATGAAACCCAGTGGCAAGCTTCATCATTGGGGAAAACAAAGCTCGAACCCGGATGATGTTTTTGCCATCGAAAATCCCAAAAGCAGAATCGACCTTGGCTAGCTGTCGACAAAAAGCTCCTCCCGCCACGAGGATAAGATGAAGTTGTAGTTCACTGCTTCTCTCAATCCAGTTCTCTTCGAATATGATTCCAATTTTTCAACTCGCTATCGAGTCGAATTTATAAACCAATTTTGTTACTGAGGGTTAGAGCTTTTCATAACGAGGGTTTAGGCAACAATGACCAACCAAGTGAATAGTTAATTTCATGACTCATTTTGTCAGGATGAAACCGGAATCGCTTGATTATTACAAACGCGAAAATTTATTCGTTATTATTTCAGTTTGTTGAAAAAACTGAAGCTGAATTGAAAAGTTTTCGCCCAAATAGTTATTTTTGCAGGAAATCCAAAAAATAAATTACTCATAAGTACAACTTTCGGGAGAAAGAAATTCTTAATCACGCCGTTAAAAATTGTAGTTTAGCAGTGCAGTTGAATTGCGTCGTTGAATATTGCAGTTTATACTGTAAATTGTGTAAACCTGGAATCGTTCAGTAACCTTCGTAAGCAGGGAAAGTTTTCATCGAGAAAAAGATCAATTGTAATAGCCATGTCAAGTTTTTCTTCGAATAGGTATTAATTTAATATTGGAATTCTGCGGAAAATGTTCTCGTCTTCGTGCAATTCCCGAGTTGCCCTGAAGCATTCACCGCATCAATCTACCGCCATTGTTTTTACTTCGCTTTGAATTCGACGCTGAATTTCGTTCACCGGAATGAAACGTCAATTCTCCAACACCGACGGTTACAAACCTCCATTCGCAACCTTCTTGTTCATTTGAGTTAATTTCCCTTTGTCCGTTTCTGCATGCAAATTCGACGAAGAAACTTTTCGTTTTATTTTCCGTTGGGCGAGAAACCCTTGAAAAGTTTACAAGTTTTCGAAAAGGCGGTTTCTGAAGCGTTTTCAGATGAAATATCATTTGGCACATGGAACTTCTTGGAACTTCTCCATTATTGTCGAATAGCAATGCCGCATTAAATATCAGCCGAATTGAGATTCATTACGGTATTGGACAGAAGTAGAAAAACAAGTGTGAAACTTTTCTCATCAATTTCTGCTGTTCTCGTTCGACGAAATACGATAGGTTAAATACGCAGGTTTATAACTATTTCTGTAATACAGCATACAAAATCAAACGTAACGATAAAGAAATTCACGTGCCCTTCGCAACGTTTTCTTTGCGGAAACACTTTGGTTTCGATAATATTTAAATTTGGTCTAAAATGCTCCAATTTTTGGTCGGACCGCTTTCGAAATTTCTTCACCTCGATGGAAAAACTCACTTGCTCCTGTTTCCAAAAGAAAATTCGGCTCTTCAGTGAATTCATTTCGTTGGAAATTATCTCACGACAATCATTCTTCCACGTCAAGTTTCTCTACAAATGTCAGCTCATTTATCTCGCACGGTTAAATCTCTCGAGATCTACGTCGATCATTCTTCCTCTGGAAATTGTCCAAGAGCTTTGGGCCTTGTCCTGATATTTCTTCATCAATCTTCCGAGCGTGCAGATCGAGGTAGACTAAAAGCCGAATGAACAGGACTTCTGCGTGCAGTATAGCGCTATATTTCGTAAGAACGGTTATTTGTATTTTTCATTTAATAAAAATCATTTTCATTTACACAGAGCTAACCGAAGTTGCGATAGAAGTAACGAGAATTCAATTGATAGAAAACGAGTATGGAAAGGTAACATTTATATTGAAGATGCGGTGTCTTAGGGCGTCAGATATGAATCGAGTGAGTGTATCAAATTGAGGTCAACTCGTACAATATTATGAGTTTCTGACTGCTGCGTTCCTCACACGTCTTCCGTCCCAGCGAAAATGGGGACAAACGGGAATAATAAGGGCGGATAGCCGTGTCCGTGGAGCAGATCCAATTCTACATTTCATATCATTCTCTGTATTGTGAAACGATATCCTATACATCATTTCCCTAGAATAAATGACCAATCAAAATGATGTCGGGTCTTATGATTTTTTTTTAATAAATAAAAAATATCGTGAGTATATAGTTTCCTAATAAGAACGGTCTGATCGATAAACGTGATAATATAAATCATCCAATAGAAAGAACTTTTATCCTCCTTACATTCAAGATTGAGTGTAAATCGAATTAAATTTTTGAGCTCTGAACGATTCGATTGCTTCAAAATTTCCGAATAAAAAGCAGTAGAGAGATATTTATGAGCTCGAGACCGGTCTGAGAAACTGATATAAGAAGAAAAATAGCAAAGCTGCCACAATTGTTTCCTCTCGTCATTTTAAAACGTTATAAACGTTGAGAATCAGAATATTTTTGCCAGGGATTTGCTTTGACTTAATTAAAAATTCAACTAATAGAATAGAAAATTACTAACTCTTAGTTCTGCCAATATTAGCAAGGAATGTGTGCACAAAACGTCGTCATACCTAACGTATAGAACCGCTCGTTCGTAATTACAAGGTAGTGTTGACGTTCCACGACGTTGGTTTTATTCTCTGTTGCTCCAGCGATCTCGAGGTACCTAATATAAACTTTACAATGAAGTTTACCTATTCTATTAACTTCCTTGCCAGATGGTTAACCTTTATAAGGATCCGTGACCCGAAAATGATGCTACGAAATACTGAGATCATATGAACAGTTTCTGAGGTCTTGCTGGAAGTTTTGTGATACGTGTCGTCAGACAAGTGGTTTCCGCTGGTTGGCGTGCACCCAAGGCTTAAGAGAGTTTGTATGAAACCGAAGTCAAAATGGAACAAATGCGGGGACAGTTGGATTTCTCTGGTTTCCGTTAGAGCGAAGTTACGGTCTTCTCTTTGTACTAGAAGGGTCCATTTTAAATCAAATGAAAAAGTTTGTCGGTTGGCTGTCTGTTCATAATGCGGAAAACGGTGAGAATTCGGAAGCTTCCATGATAGTTTATCAGGTGTGAAATATTTATTTCGCGGTGGAGCGAAATTATGGTTTGAAGGGCTGTAGAGGAGAATAAATGGCGACCAATGGTACCGCTTCGCCCCGCTGATGCCCAAAAGGGCAGAAGTACATAGAATGATATGAATGATATCCCAAAATATATATTTATCGTTATTATTATTATTATTATTAATTATTATTAATATTTTCAACGAAGGGTCCGAGAAGATTTTTTCAAGCGTTCAACTTCCCATTTTTCGGTTTATTATTCAACTAGGGGCTCAGCGGCCCTGGCGGCTTCGCCACCCAACCCCCTCAGCTATCGCGTGGGGGCAGTGTCCTTATCACTACTATATAATATAGTATAGTATATAGTATATAGGTATAGAAGTTAGTAGTTCATTATTTGTATATGGAGAGTGGGAATCTATAGTGTTATTATAGTGGGTAGTAGTCGTTTCTATAATTTGGTATGTAGGTGGTGGGGATTGTATTGTACTTAGTATCATAAAGTATTGGGTTTTTCAACTGGAGCAAAGTTGTAGCAGAATTAGATGTAACAACTTTAAGTTTTCCAAGATTTGTAACTTGCACAGTGGATAACTCAAACAAAAAGTCGTCAATTCAGATGTTTGAATATACCAAAAGATAGGTAATTTAACTGTCCACATTTTCCCAATGTAATGTACCTATCCATTTTTCAACCGTTTTTGCGTTATTCTACAATAATAGTGGACTATACACGAAAAAATGACTTTTTTCAACTTTAAACGTTATTTTCATCTATTTAGTGCGAAAGAAACAAAGAATGAACCATATATTATTGATATACACATCATCAACTATCATTATGCTGAATTTGAGCGAAATCTATTGCAAAAAATTTTTCGCGAAAAATCCAAGGGGTACCCCTTCGATTTTTTTCAACCGAACAGTTAACGAATTTTTACTCGTCTCTCATTAGAGATAAAAATCTGAAATTTTTAGGAAAGTTGTGTCTTACCAAGATGTATTTTTGTGATTTTTTTTATTTCTCGGAAAAATCTGCAAGTGGTCCAAAAAAATCGGTTTTTGAAAGCTCGAAAATTGACCTTTAACCGTGATTTTCGGGGTCAAAATTCATGTGAATCAATTGTTTTATTATGCAGGAGGCTTCATTTGAACGCCTTACATACGTACATAGCAAAAAATTTGACGAAAATCATTTAAACAGAGCCAGAGAAATTATTTTCCGTAAATCGAGTTTTTCGCCGGCCGAGCTCCGCTGGCATCGGTATTAGTGAAAAATTAAATTTTCGTTTTAAAGCGATTTTGAAAGCTATTCTTATAGGAAATTTAACGCTGAAACCGAATATGACGTCAAAACGGCGGAAATTTCACGACAACTATCAGTTTTTCCAGGTTTAATACTACGCCACTCCTACGTTTTTCAACTTCGAAAATCCGTTGCAAATACTTACAGTACTGTTCAAATTTGATTAATTAATGATTCTTACAGGAAATTAGACATAGAATTCGAATTTAAAGTGAAAATAATCGAATTCGAACGATTGATAATATTTTTCGAATTCTTTTCGATTTTCATACTTTTGAAGTTTCAACTTTGGAATTTTTTTCGTCACGTTCGCGAAATGGGAATGATTAGGTGCTGTGGAAGAAAATGAAGGAAATTTAATGTAGATTTGATTAAAAATAAGAAAAAGGCTAGCGTTTATGATAGCTCACGAGATATATTCCACTTTATGTCAACAAACGTGTTTTGACTTTTCTTCGATCGAGAATAGCTCCGCGGGGACATATAAAAATATAATTAAATACACCAAATTGTAAGATTTTGATAGCTCTTTCTCGCCTTTGAGTAATATACCAATGTAAAAGTGGTCGGTTCAAAAGTTATTTGCGAAAAACAGGTGAAAATACGCGAAAAACAGGGTCATAAAACTATAAAGTGCAATAAAATTTGAACAAAGGCCTAATTAAAAAAAATACGATTTTTTCAGCCGATGAAGTTGTCTCTATTTACGACTCCATGACCAAAATTCGATTACAAAAACCTTTCGACATTTTTTTTCAATCGACCAAGAAAAAAATTGTCGCGTGTTTAATCTAATGTTTGGGGGTAACCGGCCAGGAAAGTCGAGATCAGGCAGTTTAATATCACCGGTAAGGTTTATTATTTCCGTTGGAGTTTCATGAGCCTGTGAAGATAAGTGAGTAATATTTAACGATGCAGATCGTCGTGCTGGAAGATAGGAAAGTGAAAGATTGTGTACTACGTAATCACTGAAATTAAGAAAATTAAACTCTTCTTTCGCCGAATGAAAACGTTTGTAAACGGAATGCTCGATCGCAACATTTAATAGCCTACTAGGCTGTACGTCGAAACAGCAAGTCTAATTTTGTTTGTCATCATAGAAACCTGCTTTCGTAAAAAAAAAATCAAAAATCTTCAAAAGAATATGGTTGAATATTTTTTCGTCTCATAATTCGCCACTAATGTGACCATCAAATTCCCAGGAGTTTTTCTATTAAGACGAGTGAGTTTTTCTCAAGAACAGATTCAATTGGTTATTTTTGCTCGGGTAGATACTAAATAAATTTGGTGTCGACCACTTCGCTACGTCCTCTGTGGGAGAAACCGACGTAACGCATTGCGCGAAACGTCAGCGAAGCAGAACCTTTGTGATAGGGTGGAAAACGCAATTCACCACAGGAATCAACAACGCTTCTTGAATTTTGCGTTTCGAACTTTTCGAAGCATGTTTGGTTGGTATAATTAAGAACAAGACTCAGAAGGAACCGCAACTCGACACAGAGATTGACCCATGATCACATACAGAGATGAAACATGCGAAATTAATTTTTATCCAGTTACATTTCACTGTATTTTACTAATTAATCGTTTTGTTCACGATAACATTGCGTTCACATTAAAATCAACTCTTCCAAGTTACCATTGACTTGACTCCTGCATTTCCTTTCTCAGGTCTTGTAACAAACCTACATTGTCAACAAATAAAACCATCGTCAACTGCAGTTGTATGCATTTTCGAACTAGTATTATTGCAGAATATTGGTAAAGTCTTGAGAAACATCAGAAGAAAAAATCTTGGCCAGCACTACACTAAAATTACACTGACCCTAATTGAATGTTTGTTTAAAATCTTGTAAAATATAATCATAAAAAATATAACAGCCCAACAGTCAATTGTACCTATCGGTTCCATGCCCGAGGAAGTAAATAAGAAATAAATTGTCCAAATACTCGTAAAAAAAAAAATAAAAAAAAAAATTTAAAAAAAAAAAAAAAAAACAGGTTTGATTTGTACTCTTATTGATTACTATGAATAGGTAGGTACTTGAAAGGGTCCATCATCTTCATCAATTAGTAAAATTACAATATGCCCGGTTAATTTCTTCCTCATCAACATAAAACTACAATAATAATATATTATAGTACATTTATATTACAATATAGTTAACCTCAATAACAAATTACAACTGACAACTCCAATAACTGTTACCTCGTCCGTTGATAACTTCAATTTAATCAATGTACGGCTCTGGATCAATAAGTTTACTCACGTGTTTCAAATACATTGTTACCTTGTCAGTCAGGTCGCTTTTCGCTTGTCATGTTACGGATAATTGAGGGAGATATCGAATAGAACCATCGATCAATACCGAAACGGCGATCGGAATACAACTTCACTAATCAAACAGGCGTACCACGTCCAATCTGTCTAGCCGGACGCTTCACCCGAAGGTTATCACCGAACGTTCAGTTTAATATAAAATGATGGTATTTCATCCTCTCCCCTTTCGCTCAACCAATTTGTAAACTCATAATAAATTGTCATCTCGGGCTTGTACTCTTTCCATGATATTTACTGCATGTAGATATGCTTTTTTGAAACCTATATAATAGGTGTATTTGGTATCTAATTCTATAGATTTTTGGACGCTGAACAGAATGAGACCATCGCTGGGTCTATAGCTTTATTGGTTCTCGAGTTGTCGCAGTTTTCGTGTAAAATTTGGGAGATTTTCACAAACTGGGCATCGAATGGGGACTCGATAATTCTTCGAGCAATATTCGTTAGGCGAACGGCACCATTAGGCGAAAAAATTAGCTTTTAATATGGAAATTAAGAAAAATAAAAATGATCAAAATTACAATCGTTGCTATGGAAGTTTCCCATAGTTACCAATCTGTTTTTCGGTGTGATTGTTCGCAAATGTTCGGAATAATTACTACCACTAATGGATAGTCTTCTAAAATCATTATTGAAACGAAGGAATAATAACTGGCTTTTCGTTTTGCCGAGGTGGGGACTATTATAGGTTATTTTGTATTATCATAAGCATCATAAACTCCCTGTTCACAACTTCCAACTAACAGGAACCAACAATTTCAATAATCCCCGAAATTCAAAGTTGAAAAAAAATTATTGGTTTTAGATCCTTTGAATTCGTTAAAAATGATCAAATTATTATAAAAATCAGCACAGATTCATGATGTAGTATGACAATTCCCAAGTTCAGTTGAAAAATGTTTTTAATTGAAAACCATTAATCTTCATTAATTTTAATATTAGTAGATTAGTCGAATATTGTTAATAGTTGACAACGGTCGAATTTCGGGCTGAGGAGTTTAAATAAAATAACGTGGAGATATTTATGCTTCGTGCCTGCTCAGACTATTTGACTCCCCGGTTAAGCCTGGAATTCCGTATTCTGTCATAGTACACTTTCAAAATTACTTTCTTATTCCTCCTTAAAACGTCAGGCCACTAATCGTCTCCCGATATCGCCAAGATCGGAAAACAGTAAGTGGAAAAGTTGCTTCACTATTACTCGTCGTTCTTGCGAACCGATCGTTGGAAACTTCGAAAACTCGTGGCATCTGCTCCCGACGAGAATGGCGTTTATTTTTGACCTGAAAGGAAAAATCGCTTCTGATTCCAGGTTCATCGCATTTCGATACTTTTCACTTCCAAAACTTTCTCTCGGGTTTGAATTCGTATTTATAGATCCCTCCGATAGGAGAGTTTTTCATTTTCATTTCGACTTCATCGTTTCAAGCTTTTTGCACAGAAAATTACGAGTATTATGATCCCTTAAGTAAGTATTTCCAGAAATGTGATTTTATTAAAAAAAAAAAAATAGAGGAGAAATTTCTATATAAATTTTATTGTCGTCTCTCGAATGTGTTGGACTTTCATAAAAAGAAAAGGGAAGCTTAATTAATTAGTTATGCGGCAACCTGGCAAAATTCAATTTCCACAAAAAAAAAAAAAACTTTTTTCGCATGAAAAAGAAAAAAGACCAGTCATAAAACCAGAACGGTTTCCACCTCAGTGTAGGTGAATTCATGTAGGATTCATTTTCGCGCTCGGTTTGTGACGTTCGATGGTTCATTAACTCTGCATGAATGGTGCCGAGTCTGCGAGCGACGCAGCTCATTTTATTTGAAACTCTCACACCGTTCTTCTGTCTTTCCTCTATTGTTCTTTTAGCTGACCTTTTACGCTGAGTAACAACCCTACATCCGCAGATTGGTTCAAACTAGTCGGTCCGTTGTTGAATTGAATATTTACAATACGATTCCCGTTCCAGATAATGAGCCATTTGTATTTTTTCTTTTTGTATGAACTTTTTCTCGAAAGTAATAACACATAAAACGTTTGCCTTTTTATCAACAAGGAAAAGTAGCGCGCGAGGAAAATATTTCCGATTAAGGTTTTTCGTTCGTGGGTTTGTGTAAGTTATTAGTGAAAAATGCCCGAGTTTCTTTTAGGTAGCAGAGTACAACAGAAAAGTGAATGAACGGAGAAAAGTGAAAGACCTGGAGATAAAGTAAAAAATCAGATCCATGGAGATTGCTGATTTCAATTCAACGACTTAACAATCAATCAAACTCGCAAGCGAACACGATTTAATTATTACCAATATACTTGGTAGCACGGTCTAATTCCACCGGTCGAATAAAGGCATTTCATTGTTATCGTCTCCTTTGAACAACTGTAACTACTGCTGCAAACGAAATTCGTTCTCTGATGTTTCAAATACCTTTAGGAGAAACGATGGACCTCACGTGGATTGCTTTAATCATGAAACAACATGTTTTCAGTTGGTGCCGATAGGAGACGGTTTAGAGGTCTTTCCATTATTCAGAAGCATCGTAAAGGACACAATCCGTGTTTTTTTTTTTTTTTTTTTTTTTTTATAGCTTGGAGCATTTCTGAAAATGTGAGCGCACTAGACGGCAAAAGAAAGGTAGAAAATGCTAATGGGTAAATTACTGTCTTGGCAATTTTTATACAATACGGATAGTAACTGCTGATTCTTTGCAGCATAATCGTCCATCTATTGCTACTGCACAGATGTAGACAAAAAGTAGATGCGATTATAAAATACAATGTACTAATTTAGAAAGCTTCTTGTGCAAAATATAATTTTAGATGATTTCTATCGCCGTTCTTGTATCCGCCTAAATATCACCATCAGTAGAAAATATTTTCAACATGATCAAATTTAGATCCCACGGGAAGGTTTTTATTTATTATTATTATCGCAGAAACTATTCATACTTTAGTACTCATAGAGAGTAGAGCTAGCCATAAACGGATGTACTTTCCCTTTAAAAATCGCGGCATAGGATAATATTTTTCAAAAACATTTTGTGTTAGCGTACGTTATCACACGTCATGAAAATCCGCGAATGATTCGGTACAGGACTCGAGGAAGACTGCTTCCGAACACTTGTTAAAGACTAGGCGGTTTATTGGTTCATTTATCGGGAAAAATAAGGAATTGTACGTTTCTTTACTCTGAACGTTTCGTTACCTCTGAGGTGACCTCATCAGCTTGAAAAATTCAGCAATTCATAACGATTCGTCAAGCTTTTGTCAAGGCCTTTCGTCAAGCTTTTGATTTTATTTTTCGTCCAAAATTTCTCAACAATCACCTCAGATGTGACGAAACGTCCTGAGAAGAAGGAATAGAAATTTACGGATCGTTATTTTTTTTCCGATAAATGAACCAAAATATCAATCCCAGAACTTGTGATTTAAATCACGCAAGAGACGAGGAAGGGGTGAGACATGGGAATTGATTGATTCTTCACTTATCTACGACTATGCAGACGTAACTAAAAGCAGTTCTCCTTACTGAGAACCTTTTGGATTTCCCTTGTTCATCTTGAAATTTCAAGCGTGGTGACGCACCGAACCAGACATCGGTTTTATTGAACGCTTTTCCCCTCACAAGGACCTTTTTTACCTTCAAATGACGACGCGCTGTGTTATCCCTTGCAAGATCATCTCTTATCCTCTCTTGTCAATACACGCAGTTTCAACCAACGTTTTCCCCTTTCACAATTCAACCCCGGTTAATCCAATTCCGTTTTCCCCTTACACGACGTGCCACTTTTGCGAAAGGATAATATAGCCCGCAGTACAATGGAGTGAAATGAATTTTCTTAATACTAAAAAATTTACGTCATTAAGAGAGACATAATTCTCAAGGATTCAAATGTAGGAGGCTGCGTTAGGGAACAATAAACTACGACGTCTCGGAACCCGTGGGACGGACGATTATCCTTCTGGGTACCATGATGATAAAGCTGCAAGCTATTCATATTGTTCACCTTCGCAGTGGACATAAAAGACTCGCGGCTTTTCCGTCTTTCCTACCGGTTCGCGAATGGTCTAAAAAGAATCGTTCACACTAATGCGGATAGTTATAATTTTAGTAGTAATGCGGAATGTAAATGCTTCAATATATTGAGAATATGAATTCAAAGCTCATATAAGTTTCCTAAAAAGCTGATACTGTAGATTCAAGAAGGAACCCAAACTGTGAAGTTAATATCTTTCCAACATGCATATTGATACAGAATTACTCTGTCAATAAATGTAATTGAACCACGATCGCTATGAAGTGAACTAAACGATTTTATAATCAGTGTAGGAAGTTTTGTGGACAGAAAGAGACAAAGAAGGATTACGGAACTTAAGGTTAAGACCAGTCCTAACATTTTCGAAACTATGCAAGAAGGTATGCTAAAGATTCGAAAAACGAGAAGATGAAGATAACGCTGCTGGATGAAAATATTTTTGCCCCTCACAAGACAAACATAAAATAAGTTACGTTACAGTTTTTTTTTTATATTTATTTTTTATTATTTTTTTTTTATATTGAACATTTGCTTATTGCAACTTGATGGTCATACTCGTAACCCTTTAATTCCAAGATGTGACTTCCTTTTATCCGCATCCATGAGAAAACAGTGTCAGTTTCGCTGTCAGCGGCCGTGAAGACGGTAACATAGCCGTCTAGGATTTAGATAGCGAAGGTGGAAGGCATTTAAACCTTCCATGACAGGCGGCTATCCATCAGAGAGTTAATGTAGTGCGATAAACACCCAACTGAAAGGTATAAAAGAGTGAACGACCCGTGCGGTTTTTCATTGTGTGCCTCGCCGGGGAGTCAGGACCATCCAAATGTCTTCAGATTTGTAGCTACCATGGGTTCTAAAAAGTTACTTAGAGAACATTTCAGCATTCTTACGATACCCTTACTTGAATTTATGGAGGAGCCTTGCTTATCAGGGGAATTTTTTAAATGTGCCGTAAAATCGTATCAAGACTATGTGTGGAGATTATATATCTTCTGGCAAAATCGATAACAGTTCGATATTTAGATCCTAAGTAGAAACATACGATTTTGTGGAAAGTTAGGAATTTTTCCCCTGGGCGACTACAATGGTTTAATATTCAACTATAAACGTAAATTAACGTTCATGGCTTTTAATTTAATTGGCGAGCCGTTCGTTTCTTGCTTTAGAACAGGTGTGAATAGTTCTACGCAGAAGATATGCTTTCTTTTTTTTTAACATAGGGAATCAGTTCTTCGTAGGAAAAAGTATGAAAAACATGACAAATGTTTACAACCGGAATAAAATCAGGATAACTGCAAATTACTAAATGCTAACCAAGCAGACCCATTGGAAGACTTGTCTCTGCATGAAAGTTAGTCGCGATTGATTCCAAATGTCCCCTTAGAGAAGCGGTTCTCCAAAAATACCAATAGTGTTTGGTAGTAATGAAGTTACGTAAAAATGGTCAGTATCTACATTTCAGAATGAATTAATTAATTTTACAAAAACAGGCAGACACTGGGCGTATCCTAATGAAATCACGGTCAGCTAATAGTGTTAAACAAGCAACTTGAGCTGAAGGGAGAGGCTGAATCAATACAATCTTCGCCGCCTTCGGGTCCGTGGAGAAATCTCGTCGTTATTGGATGGAGACCCAGCAAATAAGATTAATACCTATTAATAGAGTTGAAAGACCGAACGTCCGAACGAACTGAAACCAGAGGCGACTTCTGGTTGACAGAATTCCTCGTCATAAAATCACAACACAAATCTGGATTCGGTTGGTTGATTACCAGCTCACGTGCAATGGATAAAATGGATTAATAATGTTAAAATAGGTAAAATGTTACTCGTTGGATAAAGCTCAATCGTTATACATAGAAAATTCAGGGTGGTGTATTCATCTAGCATACAATAATTCTGATGACTCTAAACTGAAAATCAATATCATGTTTGTTTCTATTTTGGCAGTATTTTATAATTTCTGATTTTCTAGAGATGACTCTGGGAGTGAATCATGTCCAAAATTTCCACCAAAATTGGTTTCTAACAAAGATTGTTCAATTATTTCACCTAATGCTGTCTCAACGCCGTAATATTTTTACGGGTTGAATTGGCCAGGATTTTTTATTTCCTATTGTTTTCGAAACATAAGCACGACTGGTATCAATATAAGGTTATAGTTTTTTAAATTGGCATTAAAATAAAACACATTGAAATCGATAGAATTGAACATTCTTAACTTATCGTTATTTTTGAGAGCCCTTTCAAAAATTTGAGGAATATGCTTTGATCATATAGCTTGAGAATTTAGGCTAGAATCAGCGTATCAGCTCGCTAGGTGACCAGCTCGTTAGAAATATTTTTGCTGCATCGATTGAATGAATTTGAATCCGAATTGAGTCATAAAAACTATCAATATTAGAAGAATATTTAAAAAAGAATCGACGATTAATTCGAGCTCGTAGCTTCGTTTTTTGGTATATTTAATTTACGATTCGCTGTAGTGAGAGGAATAAATAAATTTTTGGAAGCCCTTGCACGAAACGGTTTTCACATAGATGAAAGCGGAACTTTCCATTTTCCCAACGAAACAATTCATTTCAGATTTATCTCAATATCGTCCACATCCGTTTTCCAATATTTCACCCATCAATCCCCTCGGACCTTTGTAAAAAAAAAATCACAAACGTCAAAAGCAATCTTCAACGATGGAAACGATTTTCTTGGTCGATGTTGTCTGCCATTCATTTTTTAAAAGCGTGGTATCGGTCGGAACGTATACATTGAAATGATTCAATCAAAATTGGCATTGCTGAAAAATTCGAAAGCGAAAAAAATTTACTAAAAGATTTACTACTCGAGTTGGCGAATTTTAGCTGAAAGATTTACTACTCGAGTTGGGCGAATATTTCACTAATACCGCAACCTGTAATTAAAATTACAGAAGGGATATTATATAATATAAATCCTACTCATACCTATTTAAGAAATCGTACATCTATTTCAGAAATATCCATTTTAGAAATCAGACCTTGTCTTCTTATTTCCACATTTAGCGCCAGTTGCCTGCTATTTAAAATGCTTCAAATGACTGTACAGGGGTTCATTATACCGTTGCATTATTTCTTATATATTTGTTTATTAATATCCGCTTGTGATAATTATTCCGAACTTTTGCGACGTTTCCATCTAAAAACAGATTGGTAACTATATAATCCTTAGCAACTGTGGTAACTCTAATTATTTTTACTTCTCCTAATTTTCTAATTAAAATTTATATATTATCCTCAAAACGATATAGCTGAAGAGTGTGTTTGGTGACAGCTCCAACGAGTATAGAACGGTTTTGATACCTCCAAAAATTGTTGTGCTACACCGGCCATTATGCCGAATTTCTGAACATCTCTAAAATTCTACTCGAAAGCTGCGATAATTTGAAAACGGTAAAGCTATCGACCCCGCGGTGGTTTCATTCGATTCAGCTTCCAAAAATCGACGTAAATTGATACCAAATAAACCTTTGCCTGATGATATCATATTTTATCATATCTTGATATCAAATTTTTTAGGGATGTAAAACTTTAAAATGATTTATTATTGAATAATAAAAAAAAATCAGGTTCTAAAGAACTTTTCTATTTTGCATTGCCCGAACAAATAACTGATTAGGTAAGCGGTCAGTTTGAAAATGTTTTATTCATGCAAATCCCCTCACGTAAACAATTGGCTGGTTTTTTTTTTTTTTTTTTTTTTTTTTTTTTGTAGAAGTTTCGAGTGGCTAAATTTCCGTTTTTCCAGCATTTCGCCTTATCAAACAAAAAATTAAGGGCTGTTCAGAGTTATACTTCACTGAAGTTCCTATTGCTATTGATTCCATAGTTCAAAGTACATTTTGCACTGGTTTCCGTTTTATTCTTGAATTCATTAAGTTCATCTAGTCCAATTTGCCCGGCTTTTCACCGCAGACGATAACGAATTCTGAGAGCTAAGCGAGAAAAATGCCGAGCAAGGTTCATTAAAATAGCGAAGTCGCGAGTTTCACCGCTGTACGGTTGTTAATTTTGATAAGAATAAACCCTGCTATCGAAATAATGTTGAATTTTGTCAGTGTTACATTTGATTCACACGTAAAGCCCGAGGCAATGTCAGCTTGTTAAGTATGCGTCGCTGGAACAGGTAAAGCACTCAAGATGAATGCTCGACTTATTATACGGCAGGCATCGTATCATTTTTCAACCTCAACCCTTCCTTGAGCTTCGTTGGTAAGTATACTTCCGTCGTAAGTCCTCTTGATCAAAATGAATGAACTCGCTCACCTGCTAGTTGAGAGAAGTAATATCTAAGGTGAGTATACTTTTTTGCAATATAAATTACCAGTTATATAGGAGAGGCATCAGTCTAATTGTATGTGCAACAACCAGTATTAATAATAATAATGTCAAGTTGTTGTTGGTGACGAGAGTGATCATTTGGCACTTTGCATAGAGGACAGTGTCCTTTTCATTTTTACTCTTTCATTATTTAAATAGAATGTACCTATCTTTTATATTTTATCCTGTACATTGTCCAACATTATGTCCAACGTCTGGAAAAACAACAATATTTTCGCTTCTCGGAATAATAGAGGATCTATGTTTTGTTCAAATCGGGACAATCATATTTCAAATAACCACTCATTATTTAAATACGGCATTGTTTTAAAATTTTATTCAACATTATTATTATTTCCCAATTAAATAAACCAGAATGCCTCCGAAAATTAAGCAGCTAGTTTTGAAAACCGTAAAAAACCTTCTCATTGGCTACAAAGTTATCCGAGTTAATAAATGGATAATTTATTGTCTACGACTCGCCGAAAGTTTAAAATGTTCGCCATAATTAGGCATCGACTTGGCCCTACTTATCCGTTACAAACTTTTCTTGGCCGAAGTTTCTGCAATACTTATCTTGAAAATTGCTCGGAAGAACATTTGAACACAAGCGATAGCTCCTATCTGCTCTAATTTCCCAGGGCGACGCCACCACCTTGTCGCCGTATTCAACCAGATACGCTCGTATTGTGTCCCGCAGGACAAAAGCGGAATGAAACTGAGCGTACTTTAGGGAGACGGAGAACCTCGGCCTGGGATTAATTTGAGATGCATCGTACAACGCGACAATAGAATTCTAATGAATTAAAAATAATTAAAAAAATACAAAATATTGCATAGGTAAATAAATAAAATTAAAAAATAAACGCACATCATAAACTAAGAAAATTCGTGAAAATTTAGGAAAATAGATCGGTCTTTATTCAAGTGCAAAAACGTGCATCGTAAATTTGGCGATCTTTATCGATCAGGAAATTCCAAATGAGTCCCCGCATTTGATTGTCGCGCAGCGATTCAAAGTACTTCGCGTATTTTTCGTCTTTCTCCGGTAAATCTTTTAATTTTCGTACATGTAACCCGAGAATGGGCGAACTTCCAATTCTCTGCATTTCTCAATTACGCGTTAAATTCAATATTTACTCTTCTAGTTAACGGGGGTGGAAGAAAGTTTTCAAAGAAAGCTATCCTTCTAGCCGATCGCTTGCCAAGGGAATAGGAGCCGAATCGAAAGCTGGACAGATCCCGGTGGAATATCCGATTAGAATTCAACAGGTAATCTCCCATTCCACCTTTAACAGTTGTTCTCTCAAGGGCCGGTTTCGCAAAACGGATATCGACTTCGGTGACCAAACTTAATCCCTCGGAGTTTCGAAGGGGGGGGGAACCCATTTGCGAGCGATCTGAGAACCTCCCTATTCCAACGCTGCGCAATAACTCGAAAGCAAATTACGTGTCCAGAGCAGGAGGCGCTTGAAGGTACATTAAAAGCATTGCAGCTCTTCCATAAGATGATATTTGAACGGATAACCGATTGTTGTCAAGTGTGACAACTATGAAATCATATAACCTTATAGAACAAAAATAATATAGAATATATAAGAGTGTATATAACTAGTCGGATTAGCTGTAGTATATTTTAGGTTTTACCTAGCTCAAGTTCCACAGAATAGGTTCTTAATTTTTATTAATATATATATTAACAACATATATTTTATAAACATTATCTAACAGCATTTATAGTGCACAATACAAAATTTATAGAATGAATAGACGGATACTACCGAGACTAAAGGTGAAAGGACTCGAGGCAATGTCAGAGTAGCGAAATGATTTCAAAACATTTCCATTACTCTGTATACGAGTTCAAAAACAATACAAATTCAAAATCAATTTTTCTGATTCCGATCGAACTACAGGTTTTTTTTTAGTTTCGATTTTTGAGTGATTGTTTCGCAACAACTATGATTTTCAGATGCTAGAAAATGATCCTACATTAAAATTGAATTTAATGGATCGATTAAATTATTTAAATGAGCTCCTCGCAAGAGGCAAGCACAAACACTTTAGTCTGCTTTTCAATCTACATCAAAGTGTAAATTAAAATATATTCCGCTTATTATACAAAAACCAATCACATTTCGTGGCCCTTTTTAGGGTCGAAGTGAACACAGCGGTGTGAAAACACGACACTCTTATAAGTAGGAAGCCGAATAACCAAGGGAGGAAAAAATAAAGGGGTGCACGACGCTAAAAAAAAAAAAAAAACATCAGACGATGGGTATCTTAGAGTACCGCGGGCGACCTCATTCTTCCCCGAGGTGAGTGTACACAGCTCATCCATTACCGAAGCCCTCCCATTAAGCTCCAAGACGAAGGATTCCTGCCATGAGGCCCCTGTTGGGGTTCTATCGGCTACACGTAAAATCTCATTTGGACCGATAGAATGTGGCGAATGGCCAGATACGTTTCTCGGTAGCTGACCTGAATAAGTTGATGAAATCATCTTGTCAATGTTTCCCTGCTGAGAGAAACGGATATTGGATCAAGGGGATCTGACTTGATTTTTTTTACTACTATGTTTACATAGAAAATAGCAGGATTTTTTTCCCAAGCTGAAACACTACTTGTAGTGTCCGGGGGTTGTGAGGTGGAGAAAAACCAGGCGACTCATTCTCCAATTCTTTATTAGCTGGCCGAGCACTTTCGCCCATTCGGGCATCCTCAGGGCGACGTGGAGCCATAGGGTCCACAGCAGACTACTTGTAGTGGTTTTATAACGACGCTAGTTCACTGTATTAAAAGTATTACTGTAAGTAGGAAGATAACGCTAGAAAGAGCATAAGTTTATTAAATAAAAAAAACTTTTTAAAAAAAAATAAAACCGACTTCAAAAAGATTGTCTATAAAATACACTCTGAAAAGGAAAAAATAACAAAAATGTCCCAACTTCGCAGAAACTCATTCGCCAACTACACATTTTAAGGACTACTTTACTACTCGTATTGACCTGACCACTTCCTGATTGATTGGATCACCTTCCCTAATAATATAAAAATTACTATTTCTCATTTCCCAAATGATTATAAGATTTTCCTTTCACCTCTGAATTGCCTCCAGATTGATCATCTTTTGGAGTCGGCGCCTATTGTATTGGAGAACCCTATAGATTCCGAATTACCAGTAGTATGAATATAAATATCATGAGTTTTCACGATTCTTGAATAGAGCAAATCAGCATTTATGAGAACTGATTATTAACAATATCGATTTGAAGGTGACTATTCACGCCTTTTCCTAAAAACCATTTCAGATTTCTCTAAGAATCTTTACGTCCAGACCCAGACTTATTACCTGGCACCTACTAATTTATCGTGAATTCATAATATTTATTTGTAACCATCGGTTATTTTGCCAGAGAGGCGCCGACTCCAAAAGATGATCAATCTGGAGGCAATTCAGAGGTGAAAGGAAAATCTTATAATCATTTGGGAAATGAGAAATAGTAATTTTTATATTATTAGGGAAGGTGATCCAATCAATCAGGAAGTGGTCAGGTCAATACGAGTAGTAAAGTAGTCCTTAAAATGTGTAGTTGGCGAATGAGTTTCTGCGAAGTTGGGACGTTTTTGTTATTTTTTTCCTTTTCAGAGTGTATTTTATAGACAATCTTTTTGAAGTCGGTTTTATTTTTTTTTAAAAAGTTTTTTTTATTTTTCTCTTTTTAGTGACTTACAATAAATTATGGACAGCTCTCTTTACAGAATTTTCCCAAGCTTTCATTATTGTGTTCTTGTCACTTACTACTAACCGTCCAAACTCAATTCATAAGTCCGTTGAACGTTGAAGTTCTAAAGTATAATGATTACCTAACTATTTTCAATGTTATTATGTTGATTGAGAGTGAGTTTGAACGTTTGGAATAATCCATCCACTGATTTGAGTCTCTTGGTCAACATACCGGATACTTTGATCCCATTGATACACCTTACAAAACTCAAATAATTGTCTACACCATTGCTGGTCACTGAATTGCACCAATTCACTCGCTCTTTATTTCTCTAACGATAATAGAGTGATTTCCTGAAGCGTATCCGCATTCACACTGAATGAGAGAATCCGAACCAAATTTCAGAAATTCGCCAAACGTTTGTGCATTAAAATGGAGTTATTTGGCCTTGAAAACCATGTTATTTATTGAAAATTTAACGCTGAATTCAAATCTTCTAACGAGAATGCTATGACTAACGTAGTTTTTTTTCTACAAGCATAAATAGTCCAAAAAACGTGTTTTTGAAACAAATTTTCTAGAAATACGGCCTAAAAAGTATCTAATTTTAGTCCAATCAACACCAAATTTGAATCACGTAAACTAGACTCAAATTTGAACAATTTAAGTTTAAAAACGATGGAAAAACAGTTTTGGTTTGGATGTTATGAGGTCTCAAACACAGGTCCATTAAAACATCGATTGCTCCCTTATTATGCCACCTAAACTTGATTTTTTACCATCGTTAGAAAGCTCTATCTATGTGCTTTGAAGTGCAATAGTGTTCATATTTTTTTTCTCGACGTGGTTTGGAACGGTGCTCGAAAAACCTCAAAAAAGTGAAAATTGGCATCACTTTTTTTGTTACACTTTCTTGTCTACACGCCATATGAGAATGCCGAACGAAAAATTGAAGGTAGGCCCTTGTAGGCAGATAAATTATGAACAAAATGACACCAGAAACAAAACAATCGAGCAAGTATTCTAGATGTTATAAGCTTGCAAAGTCAAAACTTCCTTTTTTCGCGAAAATCACGTTTTCCGGCGTTTCTCCGCGTCTGGAGACGTAACTACTGGACGGACTCAATTGAAAAAATTATGGGACCTACCTGGATGGTAACCCTTTCAAACAAAAAAAAAAGTAACCCGATCGGACGAACACGAGCTGAACGCCGGTGGACAACACATACCGAAAAAAAAAAAAAAAAAAAAAAAAAAAAAAATCCCGCTAGACGACCATAGTAACCTCCTCCTTGTTTGAAGTCGGTTAAAAATATACACAAAACTATGTGCAACCAGGATGAGGAGATGAAATCTAAAGTGCATTGTGGGCCTTTTAGCAATCAATATCTCAGTTATTCACTTGTAAAGAAAAATGCGAAAACCAGATTTAATTGATAAGTTAAAAATATCTGACACCTAGAAGAAATCGATGTTTTAGCAAATTTTCCCTACCATGACTGGAACCTTGTTATTCGGTTCTAATTTTGAATTATTACACTCTAAAGAATAATGAAACACATAGATCATAATCACAGGTCGCAATGCCTTCGAATTGAGCTGATTGAGCTGATAATTATCTCCCACGAGGTTGATAAAAGTAGGAAAATGTTTGCTCTGGCTTCTTGAAAACTATACAGTAACTGTACTCAATTTATGCTCTTGTCATTGCAAAAATATAGAAAAAGTTGGTCTGTCGCCGAGGGCGACATAAATTGACAGTGTAAAAATATTTGCAGTGGTACCATTAAATGTACGGTACTTCTAATCTCGTGAACATCTCATCATTATGATGAATATTCAGCTATTCATGAAGTTTATTAATTTTGTTTAAACCCGATCCTCTCATTTGAGAACTTCTGCGAGTTAGACCTAGCCATCGCAGCCAATTCATTTGAAAAACAAACGTTTTCTAATCTCTTCCCTGTGGAAATCGATCAGCCCTCCAGTTAGAAAGGAAACTAGAGAATCCGAAGAATTGGGCAATGGAAATCAGCTTGCTAATTTGGTATCTCAATGCTGTCGGATTATGGGGCGCAGAAGCTCCGTATAAAACTCCCAATTCTCTCTGCCAATTTGTTAGATGTAATCCTATTAAACGCAATAAGCCGTCAAAGTCAAATCGTTAGCAGCGTGAATAACTTTCAGTGAAAACATTTTCATGCCGAGTGTTGGCTGGATACAGGTTACATTGAAAAATCAATTAGTCAAAGGAAGCATTGCCCTGCGGTTGTTGAAAATTATTTATTGTTTCAGGTCGACAGTTAGGTAGGTATGGTTGTTTGAGTCATCTCTTTCCAATTTTTTCAATAATTAAAAGCCCATGATTTTCGAATATATTCCCCACACTGCTCAACTCCTTGAATATTCAAGTCGGTTGGCGCTCATTTTCTGTCATCAAACGTAAACCTTGTTCCAATCCTCTGAAACCTGATAGAAGGTCAAGTGGAACCAAAGGGAACTTAACAGTATCCGTACGCACCAGGGACAACCAACATCGAACACCCACCCGGAGCAAAGCTTCAGGCAAAATGAGCTCACCGAATGTGTGCGCTGAGCCAATTACCAACAGCCCCGTGCCGTTCGATCTAATTACACCGGCACGTATCCTAGCTGATGCCTTCCGACCGAGAAACGTCGACCCATTTAAGTGGTCATTACCGACACAAAGCTAGCGAATGGCAGGATATTATTTGACGTCCAATTTTGAATAGTCAATAGTCCGCTGTGAGTCTGAGAATACCCTACTTTCAGCCACCTAGTGTCCTAATTCACTCGAGATTGACAGAAAGAGTATATAAGAAGAATCAAGAGAATAAAGATTATTCAATTCATGGGAAATTGAGAATCGAAAGAGTGAGATGTGAGAATAATCAAATAAAAGTGATAACAATTTGTCTACGTATTTGGCAATTTTTTTCCTGCCCCTTGATATTTATTTATATAATCATATGCCTATTTTTGCTTCTGTTAAACCCAAAAAGTAATAACCAGTGTACAAAATTATTCGTGCTTTTATTTGTACGATGAAATGAATTGAAACAATGGCCATGGGAAATATTTCAGAGCAACCTTTCCTTACACCATTTCCTCGTTTTACATTTCACGCAAACCTACGCCATTCTCAGCCTGCATACTTCATATTCCATCTGCATTCTTGAGCTTCGTGAATTCCGTTTTCGCCGAACGACGTCGTCGTAAAAAATTTATCCGACATGGTCCGAGTTAACGACATTTCGTATTTTTTCCTCCTGCGGAGAAAAGGGAAAATACAGAGATCAACGGGTTGTAAGTGCCGGCCAGCGACCGTTGGCTGTATTTTTATATTATTGCCCCTTTATTGCCAGTCGGCTCCAGTTTCATTCTGCGGGCCAACGCACTTGCATTTTTTACGTCATAAGAAAAGACGCAATGAATAAATTTTTCCTCGTAATTTGCGAGTTTTTACTAAATCTTGCCACAGTAAAATTTCACCTTCACACTGTGAAAAATCAAAGATTTTCAGCCGCTGATTTAACTTAAGATATTCTAAAAATTTTTTTTCTGAATAATTTCGAATTATTACTGAAATTGAATTATTCAGTTGAACGCGAAATTGATTTTCCTTTTACTCGTTCGTATTTTGTACGAACACAAGAAATTTAAAGTACCTCCAATAATTTTATTCAACATTAAACAAAATATTTCAGAATGCCATAATATATTTATGTATTTTCAACTTGATTCAGTGGAAGTATTATTTTGTGCGTGCTTGAGAAAAGCGTTTATTGCATTAAAAAACCGGCTGGGGAGTCAAGACGTGACGCAAAGGATATTAGATTGTTTGGAATCATCTCGAGGGACGAGAATATTGAGTAAAGTAATTACTTCTTTTTATAGTGGGCATTTTTTCCAGAAAAAACCCTCTGAAACATTGTGTCACTTTTTTAAGATTAAGCGGTAAAACATTTCCTCCCGGGGTCCTCCCGTTCCACCGAATTCCCACAGGTTTCTCGTTGTTGTACTTGAAGAAACGCCGAGTGAGGTATTAAATTCATAAGTTAGTTATACGAAAGTCTTGCCAGCGGCATGAAGATTACTCGTGTTATTTATCGCGTAGGCTAAGCAAAAACCGCTACTGCTCGCCAAAGTTTCTGCAACGTTGAAAAAACAACCGTTTTCCCCTACATTTTCACTATGAGTAACATCCGGAAATTATACGTGTTCGGAATTAGTTGAAAATTAATTATTATAACTCTAGAAAATATAATTTGACCGGGATATTAAAATATCGCATTAATATTATTCATATTCTATCACCTCGAAAAGGAATCTCATTAGTATGTATTGTACGTGATTTGAATGTTTCACCCTCAATGGTAAACAGGCGGTGATCTGTAAAACGCGTAGGAGTTGAGAAGTTCTTCATGAAAATCCGCCGAGAATGAAATGAATAATAAAGGCTCGGTCCCATTGTAAACCACTTTCTAAAGTAGGTGCTTGGAGCCATAGAAATTTTACAGGATAAATACCAACGCAATAAATTAGGCAATCGACCATTGGAACCTGATAAAAACGTCTCGAACGTTCCACCTCCCACTCGACACTATGAACAGCTTAGAATGATGGATAGACTTTTTAAACTCATTTTTCACCGTGCCAAAAGCCTGTATACTCGTTTGGCTACTCGAAAAGCGTATTCTTATCCATCAACAGGACGGGTTGTTAAAGTTGGTGAAAAACGAGTTGAAAGGAAAATTTTCGAAATTTTCATTCACGCCATTTTATTATTGCAATTATAATGTCACGATCGAAGTGTGTGGGTAATACTTTTTTACCAATTTATTCAATTAGGTGGGATGCGGTCATTTTTCTTATTGGATATTCGGATTCTACATGCCTTGAAACGTAAAACACCAAATTTTGAGGGGGGTTAGAACATTTTTTTTCTTGGGCGATTACAATAGTTTATTATTGAATAATAAACCAAAAATGTAAATTTTAGAAAACTTTTTCCTTTACAAATTTTAATTTTAAATGTCGTTTATTGTTGAAATTTTAATTATGGTTCAACATAAATCTAACCATGAGTTTGCTCGAAGGAATAGAAGAAAAATAGTTAGTACCTATGAATGTAGAATAATTATAAAATTTATTTCCATATCGTGTTTTGTCCTTTCGAAGAGCGAAACCGACAAAACAATATCGACGCTTGTTCGGATTAACAAAGAGGACACCGATAGATGCGTCAAATTAAATAACACCTTAAATCAATTTATAAATCCCCCTACATAAATATAATTTTTCTCGGTATTCGATATTACTGCGTAGATACGAAGAATGGCAAAATCGACTCTCAATAATGTGACAGCACTGGGAATATTGTATGTAAGTTATCTCCGAGCTCGCCTTGAAACCTTTCAGCAAAAGTGGAAACGCCCGTTTGTGAATATTCGACAAGCGTGATAACATTATCCTTCCCCAGAGGCCAACGGGTTGGAAGAACGCACGAGAGCTTGGTTTCAAGTTCGCTCCGAAGCTCGATGTTAATTATTAGCATGGACATCGACTAATAGGTACGCAACGTTTGTATGAAGCAAAAACTAATCTTCGTTGCTTCAAAATCGTCTTTTATTCGAGTTCACTTGTTTGAATTGAGAATTTACATATAACCACCCTCCCACAATTATTCTTCTGGGCGATTAGAAATCAAAGCGTCAAGAGCACATTCTGCTTCCATGGTTTTAATGGACACATAGTCTTGATAATAAGGCGTAAGTCAAGCAAAAGCCATCAGTTTAATTACTTCTTTTTTTTCAGAACCGGCTCCTGGACAACAATCACGCAATTAGCAAACCTCGTGTTATAGCTAGTTGACACCGGTTACATAGAAAGCGTTTCATGACCCATGATCATACCTTAATTAACTAAATACGTACTTTCAATATAATTCAAACAGTTCAGCCAGACCGTTTTGCCTAGTTTTCCAACATTGTAATATTGTACTAGTTTATTTTTACTTTTTTTATTTTTTAACAAATTACGAAATGATGAAAAAACTGCAAATTATTTTACAGTGGTTTATTATTCCTTTGCTTCATAATGATTTAAGAAGACCATCCATTCGTGATAGCAACAAACTATCCCGAACATTTTTTAACGTCTCCACCTAACAACACATGGTAATCAAGATAGATTTTTGGTGAAAATTTCAAGAATTTCGCTTTTATAGTTTTGACAGAAAAGTGTTGACGGCGGATAGACAGAACTTTTATTTATTAATTAATTTTTTTTAAAAATTGGATATTCAGATTTTATATTCTTTGAAACGTACACTAGCAAATTTTGAGGGTGCTACGCAATTTTTTTCAAGAGCGATTACTATGGTTCGTTATTGAATAGTAAACCAAAATCAATTAAAATTGATACCGAGACCTGTTTTTGGAAAGAATTTTTGAAAGTGTTGCGAATTTTCGGCACTGACTGGGTTTCATTTGACGCATAGAATTTATTTTAGGAGAATATTTCAAATTAGTAGTCCCCAACAGATTTTTAAATTCCATATTGCGAATTGTCTAAGCACGAAAGTAAACTTTCTGGCAATAACTGTGTACAATTATGTAAGCGGTTTACACAGGTAAGCGAAATAGATCCATGGTTATTTCACACTTTCCTGCCTGGGGTAAAATTGAGAGAAATCGGTCCTCGATTGGAGTAGCTGCTATTTTGCATGCAAGCCAAGGGATTCCGAGAAACGAGCAGCCCTCGACGGCTGTAGCTATCGTTGATAGCTTATTGGCGAGCACTGACTCTTGCTGAATACAAAACAGCATTAATCCCACATCTCGGCAATGCCTGGCGTATCACTGCAACATGCTCCGAGCCGTGGAGTCAGTCGTACCTCATTTCTCATTCGTCGAAACATAAATAGGGATTTGGAATCTGTTTTGCTGTAAGGTGAATCATACTAGGATAAGACTCGACCATCGGCTGCGTTTATTTACGAAATTTTACCATTCCAAATTTATTGTTTTAATTGGTCGAAAAGCTGGGCTCACGAAGTTTTATCGTTTTGCTAACATTTATAAGAGAATTGACAAACAATACGAAGGATGAACCAGAGGTGTAGATAGATCAGACAGTAGGTAATTCCATATTTAATTCTGGTTTATCCAACGATTAAATCGAGGAACTAATTCAAAGGCCGCAAAGTTAGTTCAATACAATATTGTCACTATAAAAAACTAACCAAGAGATAACGTGTAAATACGAAAATGCAAATCAGGTGAAAGTACGGTGTGTGACTCGGGCAATAAAAAATCAAGCGTCATTCATTCGCGGTAACACTTTAAATGTTCGAATCTAATGGTTTTTGTAGCCTTTAAAAACCAAAATACAAAATTTACACAAGTGAAAAAGAAAAATAAGCTCGTACAATGGAAGTAAGGCGTTTGTACCATTAGATAAAAAATCAAGCGTCATCTGCTCGTCACAAAGAACATATTAGGACCACAACAAGAGTATTATGACTTCCGTCATCAAGAGGAACATGACGAAGAAATTTTGTTCCCCGAATGTTTATACTTATTCGGTTTATTTTTGATAAATAAAAAGTTGGCAATGACCTTTGCTATAAAAAATTATGCAAAAGTTCGTGCTACCGGTTCAAGTCTCTTCTTTCCATCAACTTTCATCCCACCAGCGTAAGCTGAAATGATGATATTATATATATGAGTAGGATTAAATACTCGTAAAGAACACTTCCTAAAGCTATTGAAGAGATGTTTCATCTTTCTACGATCGATAAAATGTCTTTTCTAAAGTCACAGCTATCGCGAAATCGTTTCGATATTGACAAATCCCAACAATCGGAAGATTCGAAATGAACTTTCGCCTTTCATAGCTATGATGAAATCTTTTGAACCAAGCCTCTTTTCATCTTCGGTTTTAATATTTGGGATATAAGAGCACAATATGTCGATTCCAAAAGAGATGAATTTCATGAATCATAAAAAGCTCAAAATTATAGCTATATAGCTTTTGTTATCAAGAGCTATTCAATATTAGGTTTGGTATTAGCGGGTATGAAAACTGAAATATTACAGTTGGATACCATAAGATCTATAAACTTTTTTATCCGTTTACGGTGCAGTAACGTCGCATAACGAACTTGATATTTCAATTATTTAGAGGTTTTGTTGAAATTGCCATTGTAAGAAGTTGCTGAATTATCTTTGTATTTTGTGTAAAAAGAGAAATAAAAAAAAATTCTATTCTATTACAGTCACTTTCTTTTCATGCCAAATTTGGAAGAAATAAAAAGTGTAACATTTTCCTCACGCAGCTCTTCAGTACAAACGTTACATTCATTAGGTAAATTTCTTCCACTCATAAAAAGTTTTCAAGTAGGCCAAAATAACAGGGTTTTTTTATTGTAGAAAATTCAGCTTCTATCGCATGGCTCGAACTTATGTAAATTTTTTGGTTTGAAAAAATCCGTCAATTTTTCAACATTTAGTTATTCCACATCAATTTGTTGACTATGTAAGCTTCATCTGAAAGCCATACACATCATGAAATTAGTCAAAAGAAATTGGCGCACAGCTGCAAAAAGAAACGTCCACAAATCGACTTTTACTGCACACGGAGAGCATCAAAAAGAGCTAGATTCCTTCATTTTCTACCCGACATTTTCCTTTTCTAATTTTCTCTTCAAACTACTGTGTTCCCTTTTAATCTTCGTGGTGCAGTTTTATTATAGAGAAAGGAATTAGCATATTTCTATTCCTTCGGGATATAAACCGTGTCTCTCTTGCCCTTGATATCAACGAAGTATCTGATATTGCATAATATACTCTGTTGATCCAGATGAAATACCATAGCTAATGCGGGCCGGGAGTTGCTTCATATCACATATAGCCAAAGCTCACATAGTACAGCCGCGATAATGCTTTGGGTCTTGCGGATCGCACGATACCGGCCAGACCAAACTGCCGTCTTCAGTGTTCGAAATAAGTTTGGCCTCGCAATTTTCTCAGTTTCCAAGGCCTGTCCAAGAGCATCCACAAGGGTCAGCCTTTCTTTTCTCGCCCAGAATCAAGATCAAGATCCCCTTGATTCTTATTAAAAACTTGCTGAAGAAGAGTTCTTTTCCCTCGTTTTCTCTTTCCAAGGGAGTTCACCGTTCACGAGAACAAAGTTTCAACAAACGCGCCTTCTTCTCTTATTAATTTCTCAAAGTTTCGAGCAATCGTTTCTGCGCTACCGCGTAATAGATTAATCATGGGAAACTTTGCAGAGCTACGAATTTCATTACTATCATTCGATTATTGCCAACGTTTAATTAGTTTACACCGAAATTGTCACGAATTAAAACACTCGATGAGATTCCGGACAGTTTCGGTCGGAAATAAAGTGATAGAATCGACACCGTTATTCATCTGACAGTAGTCGAAAACGGCATGCATTTTTCCCAACTCGACAGCTTTGAATCTTTTCCTTGGTTTTCCAGTTCAAACTACTTCCTAGCAGAGCAGCTGTTCGAACAGAAAAAGCAAAATCGTCTTCCATATTTCACTTCCTTTTTCCACGCCATTCGCCGGTTGGGAAAAAGCTTTTCACGGTGTGAAGGTCTAAGGATGAATTGAAAGATTTGTAAAAGTCAGATACAGAGGTAGATTGCGTTTGCTCTTCGTCTCAACACTTCTTCCTTCATCTTCCATCGTAAGATTAACGTCAGCGCTAAAATTCCGCTCCATTGCTCTTTGGCATGAAGAATTTAAAAGATAACCCATCAGGCGATGGAAAATTAATTTGGAGGTGGAAAAAAGGACAAAGGGTGGTGGGGAATGGGCCAAATTCCAAGCCATATTACCGATTTTTGTTTCAAAAATTTCTTTGCACCTTACTTTATTTTTTTCTGATCATTTACGAGATCATGAAACGAACTCGACCACTTGACCTTGACTGAGAATGCAAGTTATGACAATATCTTAATAGCCCAGTCATATTAGACACAAAAAGACCCTTTTTTTTTTTTGTAAAAATCGCTTAAGGAGACTTTTGATAACAAAGTAGTGAGTCAACCTTCAAGTATATAAAATGTGGTACATTTTAAGCTTGAATGGAGCCCAACTAAAGCGGATAAAGCCCAACTGGTTCCTGAGATACGGCTCCCCAAGAAGTGCAATTTTTCAAAAAAGTGAAAATCTCAGCTTTTGGCTAATTTTCGGACAATATATTTTCAAAGAATCCTGCACTTGATGGAATTTTGGGTCTCTAAAATGACTAGAGTAAATCTCATGACTATTAAAATTGATATGATGTGCTGTACGTGGGAAAACGTACAATAAAACTGTCATTATTGGCACGATGTCAAGCTTGAAATTTCAAGATAATCGAAGTAAAATCCAAGAGCTAAGCAAACAAATCAAACCATTCTCTGGCGATCCCTCTTCCCTTGCGTGTGATAAATCACTGGTGTTAAGCAGTCTTCTGCGAATCATTCGCTAATTTTCATGGCGCGTGAAAGGGAAAGTAGAGAAAGGAGGTGAAGTACAAGAAGAGTGAAAAGAAACCAATTTTTTTACAGAAAGGAACGGATTAGCGGAGAAAATCCTTGAGGGATTACCTCATTCAGACGTTTCCTAGTCCTATTATTTTTTATAGTTCTGAATTCTACATGAATGAATGAATAGTACATCCAACCCAGGAAAAATAAATATGAAACACTACAAACTGGCAATGTGCAAGGACAAAACTGAGAGCACCCTCTTCCGTCCATTAATACGAATGATTTTTGAAAGGAAATGATCTCATGCCGCGATTTTCAAAGGAAAAGAACGCCAGTGTATGGCCATCTATTCGTGTAACGAGTTGACCTTTCAAACAGCACTAATCGATTAATCAACTTCCGAGAAATCTCCAAATAATTTTTTTTGTGAATAGTGAAAAAGTCCAACGGATGAAAAGGTAAACCTTCCTCACCAATCTGACCATCGTCCGGTTATCCGCCTTCATCCGAACATTTTACTTTGCCGTTTGCCCTTCATATTGGAACAAGAAAATAAAAATCCGGTCGAAAGGAAAACTGAGAAAAAGCAGAGCCACAAAATCGCTGCCTAATGAACCAATGGCTTTTTCAACGAGCCAACCAACCGAGGGAACCTCATTGAATGAGGAACTCGGCGAGGTTTTCGTTTTATTACTAACCCCGCTCCACCGCTTCTCACCGCTCGTTGATCAGCTTGCTACTTGAAAGAGACGCTGATTTAAAATGCGACTGGAAAGAGTAGGTTGATGAGTTGGGTAACACACCGTCTGTAGTAGTTAATTATATGCTGTTCCTCATTTTTCAAAATTACAAGTAATTTCACGTAGGACGACGATGTTCAGCTTTATATAACTTCAAGCAGAGACAAGGATTTATGAGTAAAAAATTGGTTTTAGATTGAAATTACTAGATGGGAGCCAAAATGATATCTGATTTTGTAAAGTGGAAAACTTTTTCATTTTTTTTTTTCATGAGAATTGGACAATGTACAGGTTTTGGAAAATTTCTTGCTTTTGAGTATTCAGTTTTACGTCTTGCTCATGCGAAATGTTTTCTGGTTTTATTATTTTTCGAAGCGATCGGCAAAAAATTACCTATCTATTAGTTTCCCCATCGATCGTACACCACTCGTGATCATATTTCACGCGGACAAAGGTCTCTCGGTCTGGCGAAGGTTGAATAACAAACGACAGCCGCTAAACAGGTGACCGCAGCAGCGTGGGTGCGTTCACGTGGGTGACAACGGAGGTCCCATTCACCCACAGCAGAAGTTCCGAGTGTTCATTGTATATGACACTAAAATGTCAATTGCGTGAACAATTTGTGGTAAAATTCCTATGACGCAAGCGACCTCTCATTTGTTTTTTCGTACTTTTTCACGTTATAACGTACTAACATTTTCTCAAATCTACCAATATTTAATGTATGAGTACAAAAAAAATGTACAAATATTTTTCACTCGAAAGGTTTTAAATTCCAGGATTTCTTTTATTTTGAAATTCAATCCATGATTATGATGCTCAAAAATGATTTCATTGAAGTTTTTTACATTCGATAAGGGGAACATTACTAAATCAGTATGGTATCTGATAAAAACATCTTAAACTAATTTCAAACGAGTAGAATTAGAATGGGATAGCTAATGTGGCTGAATATATAATCAAATTTTCTCGAACGATCACGGGAGCTCCTAAGAAAATATTCTGAAGACAGTCGTGCACTTCATGTCATAGTGAGTAATTAAAATTATTGTAATTGAACAATCGCTAATATCTCGATTCAATCGATTTCTCCCTCCTGATCATATTAGAGGGGTTTTGTTCACAGCGTGTATTTCTAAACGTAACGTTTAGTTTTGGTTACTTTGTGCAAATCATATTAGTGCTAAAAGGTACCTATGTGTCATTTATGATCTCACAAAGCTTTATTTTTATAGCTCTAAAAATTCTCGAGTTACCATTTCCCAATATCTTACAATCTCGAAAATTTCACCAAAAGCTGCAATACGCCGAGAAACATTAAAACTATCGACTCAGTTATCGTTTCATTCGATTGAGCGTCCAAAATTCTATAGAAATTGATCCCAAATACAACGTAGTCTGAAAAACGTTATACAATATGAATTTTCTTCTCCTCAAAACCCCCCAAAAATACCCTTAAAATTGAGGTGGCGACTTGGTTAAAGAATTCAGCCATCGACTGCCCAAGAATGATTTTTGTTGAATATTCCAAGTATGAAGGTCTCATAGTTTCCACAGAAAAGTGTACGGCGGGTGGACAGACTTATTGTATCGGATATTCGGATTATTATATGCCTTGAAATTTGGTGGGGATATATTTTTTCTTCTTGGGCGATTAATGGTTTATTATTCAATAATAAACCAATAAGCAAAGAACCAAAACTATTGATATACTGTCTATATGACCTTCTTGAAAAAATGAGATGTGGCGGTTGTAAAAATGTTAAATTTTTACGAATACAGATGCAACGTGCGCAGTTATTTAGAATGTCAGGCATCAATTTTCGCACCTGAAGAGTGCGTCGCGTGATGTTTTGTCGCGTGACACCATCGGTCGAGTCGGATGGAACACGTTAGTGCTTTGCCAGTAGCTACATTCAATACGTATTGTTTTCCTATTTCTATAATTTTCCGTGCATTATGAAGAAAAACGATTTTAGACCCATTTTTATTAATCATAAGGATGCATCTGACGAATAATATGAGCAGAGTAGGAGTAAATGCATGAAAATGTAACGGCGACTAGTCCTAATCACTTTAGAAATACATTGAGTCTTATGATAGAGCAGATAAATATACCGCAAACAATATAAACGTTTCTAATCCTTCAGCAAAAACATTGCTCGTACTCAAGCTGAATGGTCGTAAGAAAAGAATTTCTTTTAAGGGGAAAACGGATACTTGTAATGGGTATACTTAATTCTCCTCGTTATACTGAAGTTGGAGCATTCCCATTATTTTTATAGTACCGGGTTGAAAGGGAGACATGAATAGCGACCCGTTCTCCATAATTCTTCCTTAGGCGTCGTAAAGGTAAAGATAAGAAAAACGAGTCGCAATGTAAACTTCCCTTTCAACTTTGAACGATGAAAGCTACATACAACGCGTAAAATTCAGGTTTAAACATCAAGAAATGCGACGAGAAGGAAAATAATTTATAGTTTAGTTCAAATATCATAGAGTACGAGGACACTTCTGGACTATTCAAAAAAGATCTGATCCTCTCGGTGGACTCCATTATTTATTTACAACTAATTCATGACCCTGAGACACACAACAGGATATAAATTGTTCCAGGTTTGACTCCATATTATGGTGCTCAGCAAACTGCACACAATTTCAAATGACGATGAATCGGCATCCGATGAAATCCTAGTTATGGCAACATAACTTGCAGTTATGAAAATCATGTTAACCTGCAAATCATTGCACGTGTCGTTTTGTACCAGTTAATAAACATGTTATTCTAAACTTTCTTTATTTTCAATAAGTAACAAGGATACTTCAACCCTAATTACGATCTAGGCGTCGGTCTAGGCAATATTTGCTCCAATCCTCTCAGGCGAATAACATCCTCATAATTTCTCGAAGGGAGTGAACCTGTTTTGGTGATATTCCTATAAAGCTCGATAGCCTCAAGGTGGTTGTCGTTGGTTCCGAATATCATCAACGGCAGAACTTTATGTTTCATGCATTCTTTCACAAAGCCGACAACTTTCTTATTGCACAGCACGGGTGCACCGGCCCAGTCGTCCCTGCAAGTTCCTCCGAGGTCCAATGTAGCGCAGACGTAGGATTTCGAAGCTTGGAAATACGGGAGGCATCCCCAATTGAAAGAAATGCAATAGTGCTTCCTCCAACAAGTTTCCCTCGGCATTAACGATATTACGTTCTTCCGGAGGCCGTACAAGTTCGTCGTAGATGTATTGTCAACCTCTCTGGGTAATTGTGCAGACGAAAAAGGCAATTCAGCGTTGAATTGCTTGATGCTCATTGCTTCGCTCAGAGTGACGACAACGCATTTGCTATTATTTTTCAACGCATGAACTATGCGGGCCAAGTTTTTCTCTTCCGAGTCAGCCAACGGTATCACAGGTGGGTTTTTCTGGTCCAGATCGAAATCTTCCACTTCCAAAATGGCCATATTGTATCTGTGCTGATCTTCGCTATATTTCGGGTGACCCATTACCTTTTTGCCGTTCCTGACCTGCACGCAAACATCCTCTTCCCAGCCGGCGGTCGCGTAAACGTCTTTGCCTCTCAAGAAAACGTATGGCCTTTCGTTGAAGCATGTGACAACAGAAAAAACGAACGATTTGGAGATGATGTGCCCGATACAGAGGATTTCTTCGGTTTCGTTGAGATGAATTGACACCATCCAAGATAGCTCGTTAGAACTTGACGGAAGAACGCACGATTGGCTTTCGAAAGCTAGAACGGCGGCTGTTGCAAATATCACGAGCGCAGATCTCATTTTCGGAGCGATCAATTCGATTCCAATAAACGTTCGGAAAAAATAGCCGGTATTGATTTTAATTTTTATTTCAAATCGCATGGATAATAACTATTATTACTAAGAGATACACTTCTAGTAGATATTCCGGCGGGAACTGAAGCCTCTCCTTGAGAATAGAGTGAAAATAAATTCGAAGATTTGAGGAGACACGAACACTTAATTTTTTGAAAAATTCGTTCCACTATAATTTACTCACTTGTTGCTATAATATATTTACTCGCAATTCACCGAATTGAATTCATCGAATCGTAAATTACACTATTCAGTGGCGTTACACTGAAAATTCCTACGGTAGTATTTTTTGATTTTCAGTTCAAAGACGCTGTGTATTTGAATGAATAGCATCTCTTTGAATAACATGCTTATGAGTAACAAAAATGTCATAATGTTCGCCTTGATCAAAATACCAACCTAGCTTCAATACCTTCTTTATCTAGAATACCTATTTGTGTTAAATAAATGATTCATGACGATGAATATTTTTTGTACAACGATAATCTAAAAACAATCTATTTAAAATTGTTCACAAGCGCTGGAACATTCCAGAATAATCTATATTAGCATTAAGGAATTTACTCGACTCTTAGGAACCATGCAAGTACCTTCCGCAGAGTTGATATACCAAGTTTGAAAAATCATTCAAAAGCTGCTAAAGATCGATCGAAACATATTGCCGCACTTGTTCAAATGGCGGTTGTCTAATCGAATTAGCTGTTACGGTTACCTATTCGTCAATAAAATTCACGTTACGTGCGAGTCAAGAGGTAAGAAAATAGTAAGTTCAAATATTTTAAGGACCAAACGATTTATGCAAATACGACTCGTACCTAGAATATGTTGTTTGCTGGACCCTTCTGTTGTGGCCTCTGGCTGGTAACTGAACGCTGAACTCTTGGGCGTTGGGCGGCCAAGACGTGAAGGGGCGTTGTCCCCCATGCCCCCTATCAGAGCGGCTACCATGGAAACGCAATAAATGAGACAATTACCAGGCTCAACACAGTTTGCTCCAACTAGGCTAAATATTCGACGTTGAAATTTAGATGGCAGAAAAGTACTATCAAGTATTTTGAACCATAGATGTACTTCAAAAATGACGGTATGCTTCTGAGAGAGGTTGTTGGCTTCTAATTGAAAAAATAAAAGGTCTAAAAAGCGAAATTATAACTATACAATAATTAATAATTTACCAACAGTCGGTACTTAGTTAAATACGCTGCAAATGATTTTACAGAAATTTATTATATTCCATTGCTTCAATCATGATTTGAAATAGACCATCCCCGTGTTATAGTAACTAACCAAAAAAACTCTTGCGAACGTTTCCAACTAACATCATAAGTATATACCTATTGGGAATGAGAAAATAAATGAAATGTAAATATGAAATATGAAGAGGTAAAAATGAAATGTATATTAAATGAGAAAACTCTTTGTAATGTAGATATTATGGTTTTCATTTTTGGATTCTATTTCCTTATCATTTACCACCCCTTAATCAGTAATTTTTTTATTTGCGTTCTAACCACGTCAATTTTATTGAAGAACAACGCCATTTTTTAAAACTTATTTCCGTTGTAATAGCTCACAAAATTTACTATAATACCAACTATTAGGTACTTTTAATTATCGTTATCTTTCCGATTTAACTTCTTAATTTAAAGTTAAATTAATTACCTAGCGATACAGAAGAAGAGAGTGTTTGACGAACATTCCAACGAGTGTGGATCGATTTTCATAGGTCCAGATCAAGATAAATTTCCTTGCCAAATTTTTCAAAAATCTCTAAAATTCCACACAAAAGATTCTCCTCCATTCTGTGTTTCGGCTTTTCAGGCGATCATGTAGTTATTTCCATTCACTTCTAAACATGGAAGTAAAAATCATTAACGGGTAATATGAATCCTAGAAACAAACAATAAGAAATCATCATTGGACACAGACGACAGACGGTTTCAAAATAGTCACATGATTAAGATAGTGCAATTAAGAATTAAAGTTAATTCATGGAGTTGATGGTACCTAATTAAATTAAAGGTTAATAATTTAATTTCCCCATCATTAGTTAGGTACCTAATTCAAGGAGAAGCCAACAGAACAGTTTCTTCTGAGAACGCTACGATGGGGCTCGGTAATGCGATCTCTTGGTTTTACTCTGTACTGAACTTTCTCATGGAAGAGCTCTCTTCCAAGATCAGTTCGTGATGTCAGAACGCTCTTAATTTATGTTCCTGCTCATTAAAACATTTATGCTAACGGTAATTGAAACTGGAATACTGTTTTGAAGTGATAAAAGAATCTGATTCTCATGTGGCCCTGTTTTCACTAAAATTGTTTGTTTCAGACCCTAGTTGTTCAATGTATAGTCGCGGAGCAGCCGACCTCTGATAACATTTTATTTTCTAATCGTTCACGGGAACGATAGGTTCCATTATTAAATTGATCTCTTTTACTTTTTCTCGGACGTTCAAAAGCACTTTGAGCCTCATAAGTAACATAAAGATCAAGGATGATGAAACTTTGTTGAAACAATGACTATACTGGTAACTAAGTTCAAGAGAAGCCGCAAAACTTTTTTCAGGTATCGTTCACGTTTTGATTCAATTTTTAAAGTCTTTATCTATTTTATTTCGATGCTTTCTCGAAGTTACCAATATTACGATTTTCTGGTCGCATTACAGTTGAATTGTTTTGAAATCACAAACAGCAAAAATATTTAAGAAGAGTAAGTAAGAAAAAATATTTAAGTTGACGCAGGCATTTATCATATCTTTTCACAGACAACTGAAAAATCAAAATGTATTTGGAGGTTCAACAGGTAAAAGGATAGGAGAGAAACAGATTGTCCCGAATTTCACTGATTTTAATGAGTTATATTTTTATATGGATTTCGGCGTTTAGACCCTCATCAATAACAATCTTACAACTCTTACTGATCCTATATCGTTGTAACAGTATAACTCATTTGAAATCAGTGGAATTCGTGACGATCTTCCTCTCGCGAGTGAAATAAATATATAAAACAAGAAACTTTAGCGCATAATTTGACTTGACCACTATCAAAAAGCCGAAAGGGGAACGTGAGCGGGAAGGGATTATAGTTTTCGAACAATATTCCAGTTAATTTCTACTGCACCTGAAAGACGTTTATAACGAGCTAACGTCGCGGACTGACGAGTGAACAGAACTCTAGCCTGAGATGGTTCAGTGCAAGGGAAAGCCAAGAGATCGCATTACCGAGCAGATTCTTTCATCTGTAGTAAAAAGATGCTTTTCAATTAGTTTTCTATTGATCTTAAATTATTTCTCTCATTCCTTTATTAATTTATTTTAATATTTTATAGGTATGCGGATGATACACAAACGCGAAACGGCTAAAAAATTCATATTGCAATGATTAATTTGATCGAGCTGATTCAATTGACTACGTTACGTCGAATTAGTTTAACTGAAATGCTATTGAATTCATCCAATTAATTTGGTTTGTCGACTTGAATTGATTAAATTTATTCCATTGAATTGAGTGATTTATCTGGTGAACTCTTCAAAATAGTAGGTACTGTTTGTTGCATCATTACTTTTCACTCACGACACTTGGGCCAAAAAGGGCACGATACGTGTAATTGTACGTTGTGATTGATTGGCATGATGCGCAGGAGGAATTTGGCTAAGGAAGAACTAGAAGAAGTTTTTCGAGTCCCAGAGAAATATTTAAAATATTTATTATACGATGAAAAATTGAATTCCACGACCCGAACCAATTACGCCGAGGGTTCAAATTTTGGAGCGGGTGCTAAAGATTTTTGCTGGTTCCGCTATTAAATCATCGGGTGAAATTTCGGCCTAGTAACTGAAGTACATGAAGAAATCTCACAAAAGTTGACAGCTTTATATCATCCTCAACCCCCTAATAATGAATGGAACTAAACATCCGAGAGAAAAAGTAAATCATGCAGGTAATTACCTTGGCGAACAATCTTCTGCTGTTGAATTAAACCGCCAGTTCCTTTCATAGTCTCAGTATGTCCAATAATTTCTGGAAATCAATTGAATTTCGTAACAATTTGACTTACGACCTCTTCTCGAACTTTCAAATGCTAACACAAATCCAACACCTGTTGCATCTGGAGATGGACTTCGCTTAATCCTGTAGTCCTTTCCACCGCATTCCACTCTTGATGTAAGACACCTCTCAAACAACGATCGGAGAGACACCCAACAAATTTCGCAACACTTCGCTAACGAGATGTTCACACAATGTATTGAGCCGGTGCGAAGGTTCCTTTTGCGGTATCGGCCCTTCATTAAACGCGCCCCTTTCCAAAGATGTGTTCCAAGAAAGTTGCATCACGCGTTCATAAATTCGAACGAACTGAATTCCAAAGCGGTCATTTCTAACGTCACAAGGCAATCTCTTCATACAGAAAACCCAATTTTATGCAACGTGAGGAACAATACAACAACCGATCACCATCACCGAATCTAGTAATGTAATCCGGTATAACTCACAATTTCGGTGTTTTGAACGAAGTATCACTGCAAACCTTGAAAACATTGTTTTTTTTTTTTCAGATTTGACTTTGAAAAAGTCGTCAGTTGTTTCGGAATAATTTCGATAAGCATTCGATTTCATATGAAAAACGACAATTCGTATCCATTTAGTCTAGAAATTCAATTTTCTCCAGGAAAATGTAGAAATATAGTTGAAAAATCTCTACATTGAATCGACAATTTTCCTGTTTCTCTCCGAGATGAACTTAATTATTTCTTTCAGTAGCGACACGTCAGTTTTTCAGAAGAACACGTTTCAACTGAAAAAAAAAAAAAAAAAAAACCTGATTTTCAGATGACTCCTACTACATTCCAATAATTGAAAAACAATGATTCATTGAGAAACATTGATTGAACTTTCAAGTTGTGAGACGTTGGTACTTCATGAAAATTTGCGATTTTCAGTTTTTAGCAAACGTCAATTTCTACATGAAGATCGACAATTTTCATTTGGAAAACTTCGTTTTCAGATGAATAAATTAGGTCAACAGTTACTTAAAAAATGACGGTTTTCAAGTAAGAAACGACTTTATTTTATATACTGATAAAAAAAAAGAAGTTGAACGTAAATGTATAAACATAAAATTTAAGATGAAAAAACAAAAAAAATATTTTTTCATCACGACTGAATTTCAATTAGAAATCTTGAACATTTCAATGGCAAAATGATGTTCTTTTCTTTTTTTTTAATGACGCCGGTTATCAGTTTTGTCATATCGTTTTTTTTTTTTTTTTTTTTTTTTTTTTTTTTTTTTTTTTTTTTTTTGTGGAAAAAGTTGATTTTCAGTTCTGGATCGATTCAGTTGAAAATCGCCACCGTTTTCCAGTTGGAAAGAATGCAAATTTCTAGTTCAATCAACGGTAAAAATACGTCGATTTTCATTCGAAAATTGTCAAATTTCGGAGGTGAAATGTCGATTTGGAGTTGATAAACATCGTTCTCTAGTGGAGAAGGGTCGAATTCGTGTTAAATTTCTAATTGAACAGTGCATTCAGGAAAGCCCGTCCTTTTCGGTGGAAATAATAATAAATTACTAATTACTTATCCTTTTCTAATAAACCCATTCTGTATTCATCATCGGCAGTCCGTTATTAGGAGCTATTATTGTGAACACGATTGACTCTGGCATTTTCGATTCATGAAGAGAACAAAACGAGATCGAACTTTTCCTCGCCTTGCGAAATTTGTTCTCCAAATTGAAACTCTTTGATCGAGGGGCAGGACCGGATGAGCGTAGCTCGTTCTATCGACTTGTGACTCTCCATCTTTCCTAATGGTTCTGTCGAAGTAATTCGTAGGTGTCGCCGTAAACCATAACAGCTGCCCATTGGCACGCCCTCGGGCTTTTGATCGCGTCACTTTTCTCCCTTGAGCTACAGAAACATTAATTACCACGTCTTGAGTGTCGTTTCATTTAAAATGTTAATGCTCAACCAACGGATTCAACGCGAGAACGATAAAAAGCCATTGATTTCGAACATTAGTGTCGTTCGTACTGAAAGCCTCCTTATACTTTACGATGGCTCACTTTTTTCTTATTCGCGTTGATTAAAAAAATCTCGTTAATTGAATATTTCGAGTCAGGTACAGATTATCGAACGGCTCGGTTACCATGAATAAATTTGTTTACGATTATAATTTTCAATTTACCATCCAAATTTAACGAAAAGAACCCTTTTCCTTGATTGCTAACTTGGCAGAGGTTAGAAACGCAGTTCGGACGGAGATGAATATTCGAAAAGGTTCTTCACATCAGAGTCTGCTTTTATCGGCATCGAATGATGAAAGTTATGATAGAGATCAAAACGTCGCGGTTCTCGAAGTTAATGGATTCGACGTTATCAGTTAGAATTTTTTTTTTTTTTGAACTCTCAATCAATATGATTTTGGAGAAACTAGCCAATCGAATCAATAATAAATTTTGATAGGTTTTTAGCGATAAATAAAATGAAAAAATCTCGTATACGTGATCGATATTTGAAAAGTTTTTGAAACTCTTATATTTGCAAAAAAATATTCGTTATCAGTTACCCATGTTCTTAGACTGATTACTTCTTATTGATCGTCTTCTGGAACAATGATTTATCAAACCGTTGCTATTTTGAATATTATTCCACAGTAAAATGATTTGCAACTTTTTTTTTTTTTTTGTAAGCCATGAGTTTTTAGTAAGTGGATGATAGCACGATGCTTTTTCGTCGTGAGTGATCGCATTCCGTTCGTACGTTAAGATTTCTCGGAACCCATTCAGTTCGTCATAGTCATCTCGTTATACCCGTCCGTTCACAATATCTTCTTTGATCTTGATTTATGCTGTTTGGTACCTACGAAGCGTAAGATTCTCGGAACGATAGCCGATAAAGTCGAGAAACGTCCTAACTTACTTCTTGTACCGTACGATGTAAAAGAACATTCGGCGTTGGAATAAAAAACATCTGCAGAGGCCCACGATTGCAGAATCCGCGTTTCGGGCGTTTAATTGACGTGAAAAGTGAAATCCGATTCGTATAATTAACGTGCGAGTTGTTCGGTGCTTTACGATCGCGGTATCCGTCTCTGCAGCCGCCCACTAAAAAATACAGATATAAAAAGACTCGAAGAGATTTCGAGCGGACACGACTGCTATATGGACAAGTGACGCTTCTTTCGAATGCTAAGTGCCGCAGTGGTTGCTGAATTTCAGTTGAAGTTAGCACGTTTGATTTGATAGCGTCTTCATTTATATACACGTTAATTGACTTGCGATCGAATAAGTTGAAAAAAAAATTACACAATACGTCAAAGAAGAGATCTTTAGAATCGGCTGAAACAAAAATAAGACTCAATGGTTTGGAGAGAAACCATTTCAGGAAATTATGGGAATCGTAGCACAACCGACACAGGGGTTAATCATGGTTGATTCATCGGATACAGAGAATTTATAATAGGCATTAAAAATGCAGCTACTTCAGTAGAGAGGCGTTCGATGCTTCGGAAAGCTGATGCCCGGTATTTTTCGGCCTCAGCTATTTGCGATTTTGGTTAATATTAGAATGAACCGTTATAATCGCTTAAGAAGAAACTGTTTCGCAGACCCCTCTCAAAATCTGATGTTTTACTTTTAGAGGCACGTGGAATCCGAATGTCCGATACAATTAAATTCTGCCAGCCAACCACGTACCGTGAACACTTTTCTGAAAAAAAAAAAAAAAAAAAAAAAAAAAAAAAAAAAAAAAAAAAAAAACTTTAAAGGAACATGTAGGTAATTTTAACCATGAAATTTTAACCAAAATCAATCTTGGCCTGACAATAGTCAAATTTTAGGTTATATTGGGGGATTTTAAGGAGGGGAAATGAGTGTTTTCCAATCTTTTGAAACATAGGCATGTTTAATATCAATTTATATAGAAACATTGAAGCTGAATCAAGACCAAAACGAAGTTAATAAAAAGTTAAAAGCTTTAATATGCGTCGAATTATCGCGGCTTTACAGTCGAATTTTTGACATTTTCAAGGATTTGAGTTGAAGTTATCACATCTGATGCACTTTTTAGCGACAAAAATTGTTTTATACTGGATCAAGTAATGGTCGTCAGACACTCAATTGAGCCGCCTTCTTGTATCTGAACAATGGGAAAATATAATACGCGAATAAACTTGAGTGTTTCTCCCCTAGTTCACTTCCAGTTAAAATTGTTCAAAAACAGACTAACCAGGGAATGATTTCTGGTACTCAGGAAAATGATTTTAATACTTATTATTTGTGTGGGATATTTGTAACCGTGGAAATAACGATTGACGGAGGTGTGCTTAACTTTTAAAAGACGAAAAACGAGTTCGACTTTTTTAAAGTTATTTTTAACGTCAAAACGGTGGGAATCTAGCGGAAAGCTTGATCTGAGACAAAGATTGAAGTCGATTAAATTTGAAGTCGAATGACACCCCAAAATGTAAAAATTGATCGATTTCTACGGTTACAATGAACGATCAAAGATTGGCATTTTTGCTCTTGAGAGCCGATTACAAAAAAGTTATTTAATGAAAAATATAAAAAATAAAATAAATAAATAGAACAAAACACTTAAAAATAAAATAAAATAAATCAATTGAAAAAAATAATAGAAAATAAACAAATAACTAGAACAATGAGAGCTAAACAATTGTGACAGAGTTGATTGGTCGTATGGCACATATGTCTATAAACAACAGACACTTCATGTAAAACTGAGAGGTCATAATTTTTGTATCACCCATACCTGCACAACAAGCTGTAAAATCGACAAAACTTCTCGAGTAAAAGGTGTAAGAAACTTATTACTGTTCTCAAAAAAAAAAAAAAAAAAAAAAAAAAAAATTAATTAGGAATTCGGATAGCTATAAAACAAACGAACAAAATTAATAAATCATATTAATAAATCTTCGAAAAACTATAATTTTTCAGCGAGTTGCCGACCTTTGACATAAAGGTACTGCCATTTTATTAACACTAAGTATTAACAGTAATAGAAGAAGCCACTAACGTTGAAGCTCATATTACAATAGCTCGTTACACTGACATCCACACTCTGGATTCAAAGATTCAAATTCTAAATTGCAACATTTATTACTAGACGCAGCATGATTAATCTCGTAATTTACGCCTCATCTCAAAAACGTTTGTGACTCATACGGTTTTCGATGTCTACAACAACACTTCGCTGCTGTAGCATTGTAGTATATTAAAATATCTAACTTTTGCGCAAACGTTTGCGAAATTTAACCACTTTCGATGGCCAAGATGCTGGTTCTTCTCAAAGACAGTAACTCGAATGACATCCTCGGCTTCCCTCAATATATAAGCATGATGGATGCCAATTGGTTGTAGAACAGGGAACACGGGAGAAAAAAGGGTGGAGCTCCTTTTTAAGGAGGGCTATTTTTTTGCCAAGTTTTCAGCTTTCGCATGCACCGGGTTACATGGGCGGGCCTGCATGAGTTTATGCATTATTCGTTGGCTCAAGTGCTTTCGATGGCGAAGTGTTTCTTCAGTTGGGATTGAAAAGGGTCCTTTTTAATTGAGTTTATTGCTTCGGCCAGCTTGTTACTGCCTGACGTCGCCTAACTTGGGGAAGTGGAGGGGCGTCAATATATCGTATATCACGTCTTCTCTTTTATCCCCTCTTCATAAGATTGGATCCCGGGCCTTTTTGGCAGCCAAAAAACGAGTGGTGGATATATTTGCCAACGTGACCCGCATCTTTGCGTCTTGTTCTTTGAGTGCACGTCCTTGGTTGATTTTTTTTTATCGACGTGAAAACCGTCTGATCAAACCCTCGGGGAAAAAATCCTTCCTTTCCCACTCGTCTAAATCACCGTTAATTGCCAGTTACGTTTATTATAAGATTGCTATTGAGGCAAAGTTTTATTATTGGCCTAAGCGTATGACGTTATACTGAAACTCGTCAATGTTTGAATAAAATAAGATAGGAAAAATGAATAACCTCGATTCTTGGATAATCTTGTGTTTCACCATAGCGATGCCGGTCGGTTTTGCTCAGGTACTTCGTAGAATCATAATTAATCATGTGATCATTACAAAATGCAACTACGCTATAGAAAAAGTGGCGTAATAAGTTGCAACAATTAGACACGCAAAAAATCACTCAACCAAAACCTAACTAAAACACGAACACCTCCAAACATCGATAAGCCCCTCCCCACCACTCCTGAGAGAGCGAAAACCTCCCTAATGTTACAGTCTTTCCTGTTTTCGCAGTTTTCCTTCTTATATAAAAATTCCGATTTTTGGAAAATTTTCAACAGGTTTTGAGACGCTTCATCTAATGAAACTATAGCGTAGATTCACTGTTATCGAAATATCGCATGTTTTGTAAATTTTTTTTAACTTTGAAAAAAGCTACATTCTGTAAGACTTTTATAGCTTCATTCAATAGTGAGTTGTTTCCTCCTGGTTATCTTTAGAGAATTGAAAATCAATAACAATATCAAGAAAAAAGTGGTCGGGGAAAGCAATTTTTAGTTCTGTACTTTTAAGCAGTTAGGAAATTGCTACTCTCCAGTAGTATCGTAGCTGTAAAAAATACTTTTAGTATCATTTTTCTTCCCACTCTTTAACATTTGCAAGTCGTAAGGTCTTCAATCGGCTACGTGATGATTATATCTATTTCAGCTTTCAGCAGCCAGATTATATATGTGAATGTTTCAAGCTAGATTATTTGAAGTTATCACATTTATTTCATAAAAATTTATTGGCTTGGCCAAATGAAAATTTCTTCCATTAAAAAAACCTACTCTGAATTTTCTTTTTCGCAATCTATCAATAATAAACGGCCAGTTATTGATGGTTAATTTCCCTATTGCTTTATTTTCTGCACTGTTAATTTTCTCTTAGGGCTTCCACAGCGATACAGGCATGCGTTGCGGTTTTTATCAGTTCATCCTTTCAAGGGTACTTAGCCATCGCTGTTTTCAATCCAAAAGGATTGTTATAATTCTTATTTTTCGGTACACCAAAGGTCCGAAGAAAGGACTGAATTTATCATTCAGTTTGGGTTGATCATTCAATAATAAACCATTGAAATTGCCAAAGAAAAAAAATTCTAACCCGTCAAAATCTGATATTTTACGTTTGAAGGCATGTAGAATCTGAATATCCAATAAAAATATGTACCTACATCCATTTACTGGATTCCATTTGGTGGATTTCACCAAAAAAATTGAGTTGCAGTTAGCCTTAGGGTCAGCTGTACAGGCAACGCCAACCAGGTATGTTACTAGCAAAAAGAAAGGTTATTGCTAGTTATATTGCTTGTTGGTGTTGCCTGATCAGCTAACTCTGAGGCTAACACCTTTTTTTTTCGTGTGAATTCCACCATAAGAAAAATAAAAATAATTCAAATTATGATAGTTCCTAAGACGTTTTCCTTGTAGTTATCAATCTCTTGTTAGGTGGCAACTTTCACAAATGATCGGAATGGTTACATGACAAATTAATGTTATTCATTAATCTTGATTGAAGCAAAGGAATAATAATCCACCGCACTATTATTTTCAGCGTTTTAACAAGAAAAGAAGACTGCTTCTTTAAGCTTATTATTTGTACTTAGTTACACGAAAAGGACATTAATATTATTAATGTTGTTAATTAATATTATACCTAAGTAAATTAATTAAATTAATGTTCACAACTAACTAATGTTCAGTTCTTCCTGCTTTCATTCACCATCACCAAAAACTTAATTTAAGTTTAATTATCTATATAATTAGTGGGCCAATTTTTTTCGTGTTTGTACCTGGATAGGATAATATAGGCAGACGATAAAAGCGACAATCTCTTCTCCATACATTGACCCGACTCCTTTGGTCTTATTCCAAGTATAGGTTAATATGAAATCTTGATGCACAAATTACAATTTCTGAATTGTCCATAGCAACGCAACATTAAATAGCCATGTCAACTGACTGACCTACAGCATCCTGATAGCCTAACAGGAACACGCGTTGGTACAAAACGGTATTCCATGCCACTGAGTGGCTATCGGTAATTGGTCGACTCAGGAGTTGACAGGTTTATTAGCTCACCGATCCTCGGCCATTGTCTAAAGAATGGTCGGATATTTAGTAAGTCGCCAGAGAACAAGACAATACTAAGCAACCCAAGCTAAGCACTGTCTCCGCCGTCCCAACAGATGCACCCAGATCGCTAATAAGGCCAAGTTATTAGCTTCCAACGCTGTTTCATGAGGTTACGTTCGGTTGATAGCATTAATTTCCCAGCGCAATCAGGCGGATCTGCAGTAAGTCGAACGAGGCTGTACTATTGTCAACTAACATTTTTTTAAGTCGGTTAATTAACCTCAATAATGTTCACACGGAACAATACATATCCCCAAGTACTTAATTCCCTTTTATTTACTTACTATGCGAGGTTGAGGAAGGGTTAAATGAGTTAATTTTCCTAATCGTATGATTTTTTGACATTGATCTAGCGATTTCGCCTCGTAGGTCTCGTCAAGATCTGTGCGTATATGATGTTTAATATGTAAGACCATATTAAATTTATACACGTCGCACATTTAACCCTTCTTCTACCTAGCATAATGATGCAACTGAGGAATTAAAACGATTATTTATTAAGGTATTTACCTAGCCTCTTCATAATTATAACCTGTTCGGTTCTTGGAGGATTCCTCTCGTGAATAGCTTCGCTCGCCAGTTCCCACCTCAATTTCAGAACGAGGAAAAACCGCTTCGAATATCTGGAACTATGGGGTCAGATTCATAATTCGAACCGTATAAAATCATCTCCTAATTTTCCCTGTCCCATTAAGTCGCCATCAAGTTTCAATTTCAAGTCGATGAGAGTAGAGAGAACACTAATATCCTTCTCGTCACGCAACTTATCACGTTGGGCTAAGCTTTGGCCCAACTTTGAAAAATTTCAAAAGGTACAATTTTGAACCTGTTTTTTTTTTTTTCGCTTCTCGTGGTGGATCGTGAATACAAAATACCTTGATCGTCTACATGCAGAAGGGAGTTACTGTTTCGACTATCTATTAGAACGTTATAAAAATATAATTGGTGCAATTTAATCTCATGATCATTTTTTATTGAATGAACTTGAGCTCATAATGAATCGGTTTCATTTTCAACGTACGTGACCGTCAGTTACTCGTTTTAGAAAACTTCAAAATCCAAGGAATAAAATCAAGCTTCTATATACATTTCACTATATTCCTTCCACGGATACTATTCAGGAAAAAATAATTCACCAAGATGATAATTTCAAAATTTGAAGTTTCTCTAAAAGAGGTTTAAAGAGAACGCGGAAAAGCTTTCATTTCCTATAAAAACAATTTTTTGGTAGCTATTTTGGATTACATTTCAACAGCAGATCACCATCATACACATACAAAATATACGATTTTTGTAATTTTCAATAACTAAAATCCTATACTTAAATTACTACTAAAAGAAGAAGAACATTTTTATAAAGAGGTAACATTGTACTCAAGAAAATAAATACCTACCACAGCTTATATTACTTGCTCACTGATGTTGAGATTTTGTCGCATGAAAAATCTCCCCTTTTTTGTGGAAATGAGATTACTTATTATTACACTGCTGAGTACTACAGGTATGTCTTAAGGACATTTCCGAGATTTCAAATTCTCGTCTTATTTATTAATATTGAATTTTTAGTGATACTAAATATTTTACAAAAAAAAAAAAATAATAATAATAATTTAAGAAATGCTCTAAGGTACCAACTTGAGATAGCTTCATAGTAAAAATAGGTACTTAAGTCAACTTTGTGTTATGAGTATTGAATTGACGGGTTCTCATAGTAATCAAAAGCCTCTCGAGTCGACTCAGTCTTTGCTGACGTATTAATTGACCTTTGCGAAACCATAATTAATTTTTTTTTCAACAGCGATGAATAATTAAAAATGCAATTGACGAGTTATAAATTACTGAGGAACGTTTCGTTTCGCATTCGAAGCCTGTCGCAGTGAAATTCGAAATTAATTCATCATACTTTCTAGTTAATTGCATGGAGTAAATCATTCTACAAAGACTTCCTATTAGGTGTAGCGGTTGTAGAGTACGTAAATCCTCTTATCAGATAAATGCATGTTGCATTTCTCGTCGCAGCACTTTTTATTTTCAAGTCCACTACTGCTAAACAAGTTTCGCGTAAATTTCATTAGAGTCCCTCCTTCGGGGCTCGTTGCGAAAACAGGAACGGGGTTGATCATTTTATCGGAGGTAGGAATCTTCGCGCTAGAGTACGATCGAGTACCGTGTACTAGGGTTTTCTCGATCCTGTCTGTCCCTCTGGAATAGGGATCCTGTATGAGATGGTTAAGGAAAAGTAATGCTAAGGTGTGATATACTGCCGTGAAGGTTGCCCTCTTCTAGATCAAGTGGGTGTCGAACTAATCAGAATCGCAGTGGCCGTTTCCGAGTTGGACAGGTTACCTGCCGGGATGTCACCACGGTGCAACCTACGACAGCGAATTCTCTCTTTCCATAAATATATCCTCAGTGAAGCTTTCTTATCGTCATGTACCGGCTAATAGCCGGCCGTGTGCCGCACCTGCTTAAATGTCTAATCGACTTGTTGACTCGCTTTGGCCGCTAACTGTATCAGAAGGATGAATCTACCAGGCCCACTTGAGAGTGCATTGCACCCATCTTAGGCACTGCTTATTTAGCATAGCGTCGAATGAATTGTATATTTCATCTCCAAAGATGATTCTCACCAGAATATATATAGGGAGTTAAATTTTTTACATGCAAGTAAGCATAGGCTTTAATTATTTTTACAGGATTAGGAGGATTTACAAGGATTAAGTTACTCAAGGGGACATACTTTTTCCTTGTATATAATGTGTTGTTTGCGGGCATTCACCTCTGTGTCAGTCCAATCGGGTTGATTTTTGTGTAATTTTTCTCTTTTGGTTTATTATTCAATAATAAACCATTGTAACCACCCTCAAAATGAGATGTTTTACGTTTCAAACATGTAGAATCAGAATATCCAATTTAAAAAAAAAAAAAATTCTGGCGTACTGATCATTTTTTTTTACAGATTGCTATAGACCAGTGCGAGGTCGATAGCTTTATTGGTTCTTGAGCTATCGCAGCTTTTGTGTTCAAATTGGAACACTTTTGTGTTGGTAACTCGAGTGTTCTTGGAGCAATAAAAATCGTTCTATAGTCATTTGAATGCTCGTCACACTCATCAACTGTACCGCTAGGCAAAAAATTTAGCTATGGATTTAGAAATAAAGAAAAATAAAAGTAATTAAAATCAAATAGTTGCTACGGAGTTTTCGCTCATAGTTAAAAAAAAGTGAATGTAAACTTTTATTTTTCGACTTCATTTTGTTCATAATCATTGTGTCTATGAATGCCTCGATAACTTTTTGTTACTTTTCCCTTAATTTTTTTTTTGCAATTTCAGTTTTAAATTTGGATTTATGAGTTTAGGACGATTGTGTTATCAAGAGTTATTGAGTGTTGGCTAAAATACATCTACTGATCAACTAATTTACTGTTTTCAAAAATCAGAAATCAAATTATTTATCACCCGGAAATCCGACTACGATAGTAGTTGACATTAACTAGATAGATTTATTAGTTCTTCGTGCATAATGTATGCATCCGCAAGTACCTACTTACATTGTGTTAGCTGCAGATATGCCTTTGGTTTACAGTTTTCAAAAATCTAAAATTAACTCTCGATTCACTTGAAATAACTTGAACTCAAAAATCCGAGTAAAGCACTAGATTTTATTGCCTGAACAAATAATTTTTCAGAAAAATCGAATTTAGTTTACAATCATTAGAATTATAGTCATTCGGTGTGAACCCCGAGATCTCAATTCGGCTCCAAGCACAATCTTGGTTACCTATTTATTGCTTGTAAAGTTGAACTCCCTTCATAGCTCACACTAACCTTTATGGCGCGTTGAAATTTTTTCCCCAGAATCTTCCCTACTAAACAATGCGTGAATGATTTTGCATTCAATGGGCCGGAACTTGTAACAGAACTGTTTCCCATCGGAGAAACTAGGATCAAGGTGCGCTCGTAAAATGAAAAGTATCAACTCGTCATCCTGGCGAGTTATGTTGAACGTGGTCGTTCGCGGTGAGAAAATTGGTCAACGCTAAAGTTCTGTACTTTGCATCCTTTGATAGTACTCTGCGGAGTTGGAGAATCGTAAAATGTTTAGAGACGTTGGAAAAGTTCCCATGGGACTTGTTCGAGATTGCTATTAGATATTCGGAGGCTATGGAAAGCGTTCCGATCATTTACAGGCTAAATTGTTGTAATTGTTGATTGTCGATTGGTTGCGATTCGTAACATATTCGATCCGAATGCAATCACTTGCACAGTCATGTCTTCATGGAGCATCCGCTATTTGCAATGAAAAATGGAGCAAATGATTGTGCAAAGGTTTATTGTTCCTTCGCTTCAATTATGATTATTAATCATAATTCGATTATGATTATTTGAGAAGAACATCTATTTGTGACAGCAATCATTCCAAACATTTGTAACCGTTTCCACCAAACAATAGATTGGTTACTATGAGGAAAACTTCGTAGGTAATTTTTAGTTATTTTTCATAAATTTCTAACTAAAAGTTGAATTATTCGCCTAACGATACAGCTGAAGAGAGTGTTTGACGAGCACTTCAACGCGCAACGATTTTCATCGATTCAAAAATTCTCCAGCTGGACCAAATCTCATGCCAAATTTTCCAAAACGTCGAAAATTTTAAACAAAATCGGCGATAACTTAGGAACCATTAAAACGATCGACCCCGCGATGGTTTCGTTCGATGCATAGTCCAAAAATCTATATGGATACCAACACCTTTTTTTGAAAATCGTCAGGGAATAATAATTTTCTTCCTCTCAAAACCCCTCAAAAATACTGTCAAAATTGAGGTAGCGATTTGGTTAACGAATTGGGCAAATGTCTGACCGAGATCGGTTTTTGGGTGAAAATTTCAAAAATTTTGCTATTATAGTTTCGTTAGAAAAGTGTTGATGGCGAACGGCTTACGACGGGTGTACAGTATTTATTTCATTGCATATACCCCCTCCTCTCGGGCGTTACTCATTGTTCGGGGGTAGTGTCCTTGTCACTACTATAATATATATTATAGTATGTGGTATAGATAGAGAAGTTAGTAGTCCATTATTTGTGTATGGAGAGTGGGAATCTATAGTTGTTATTATAGTAGGTAGTAGTAGATTCTATAATTTGGTATGTAGTTGGTGGTGTTTGAATGCACTTTGTATCATAAAGTATTGGGTTTTTCAACTGGAGCAAAGTTGTAGCAAAGGTAGACGTTTCAACTTTTAAGTTTCCAAGATTTGTAACTTGCACAGTGGATAATTTAAACAAAAAGTAGTCAATTCAGATGTTTGAATATACCAAATGATAGGTAATTTAACTGTCCACATTTTCCCAATGTAATGTACCTATCCATTTCCCAACCGTTTTTGCGTTATTCAACAATATTAGTAGACGATACACGAAAATATCACATTTTTCAACTTCAGCCGTTCTTTTCATCGATTTAGTGCGAAGGAAACATAGAATGGACCATATATTATTGATATACACATCATCAAATATCATTATGCTGAATTTGAGCTAAATCTGTTTCAAAAAGATTTTCGCGAAAAATCCAAGAGGTAACCCTGCGATTTTTTTCAACCGATCAGTTAACGATTTTTTACTCGTCTCTCATTAGACCTAAAAATCTGAAATTTTCAGGAAAGTTGTGTCTTAGCAAGATGTATTTTTGTGATTTTTTTTATTTCTCGGAAAAATCTGCAAGTGGTCCAAAAAAATCGGTTTTTGAAAGCTCAAAAATTCAACTTTAACCGTGATTTTCGGGGTCAAAATTCATGTGAATCAATTGTTTTATTATGCAGGAGTCTTCATTTAAACGCCTTACATACGTACATAGCAAAAAATTTGACGAAAATCATTTAAACAGAGCCAGAGAAATTATTTTCCGTAAATCGAGTTTTTCGCCGGCCGAGCTCCGCTGGCATCGGTATTAGTGAAAAATTAAATTTTCGTTTTAAAGCGATTTTGAAAGCTATTATTATAGGAAATTGAACGCTGAATCCGAATATGACGTCAAAATGGCGGAAATTCGACGACCAACATTAGTTTTTCCCAGTTTTAGTACTACACGGTTTCATGTTTTTCAACTTTGAAAATTCGTTGCAAATACTTACAGTGCTGTTCAAATTTGATTAACTAATGATTCCTACAGGAAATTAGACGTAGAATTCGAATTGGATCCAAAATCATTGGATGGCATGATATTCATGACTCAAGATTGTAAATGCAGTATTTCGTGGAAGAAGCCTTGTTGTAGAAGCTGAAAAGCTGCGATGAAAAGACGGCATCGTCTCTAAACTAAAATCATCATAACTTTGTAGTCATCATTACCTGTACTATTTCATAAAAATTACAGAATCTCTCATGCCGCCTAATATGATAGGTAATTCCATCAATCCAAAAATGTGTCTAGTTAATCTAAATATTTCACATCTGAAACACTTTCATTTACGAATTATTTTCTCCTCGGTGCGGAATATAATAATTACACCCTTCATATCATAGATCATCTTTTTCCCAATAATTTAAAAAACGCGACTATCCTCCGTCATAAAACACCGTAATACGATACTTCCTCAATGACTAGCGATTGAAATATTTGCATAAATTCTATATGTTGACTACCGAAAGCGGATTCCGACGTTTCGGAAACTGTCTGTGATTGATGATTGCGAAAAGGCGAGATTAGCATTTTTCCTTTTAGGCCACAACACCGGCCATAACACGTGAAACGAAAATGCCACCGGTATAATGTCTACCTGCTTTTTGTCGCTTCTATTCCGCGGACGAAATAAATTAATCCGAGGAAACTCACATGTCTGAATCCGTGTTCGCACGATATACTTCGGCTGATATCTTACATGGGAAGATGAAACGTAGGTAGTCATTACGGGGCCTTAAGATATTGGGTTATTCAGTTCACTTGTTAACTTTATTACCGTCCATAGCGGAATGTAAAATACGAGGAGCTGGGCCTTCAAACATTTCCCTCCCCTGTCGTGAATCATTCTGGCTTTCGATCGCAATTAAACCGCGTGCTTTGCTGAGCCACCTTAGAGTATACCCCTCCCACATTTCTCACCAATTTGCCCGGGCGGTCGCCTGATCAAAATATTTATGCATCGCGGCAACCTCTACGTAAAGGTGGTGGTCCGGCTTTCAGTCTTTTGCGATCAATAAATTTGGATAAATTGACTATTGGCATACACGTTTAGGCAAAAGTTCGCCGAAGATGGAGAAGACGGAAGAAAGGGGCTCGGATCGATAAGGAATTTATTATCAGAATGAATTCGATTAGCTCGCGTTGTGTTGAGATTGTCGGTGTATTCATTTATATGCAACACCGAGCGCGAGGAAGCTGAATTAATTTTCTTATATCGAACAGCCCATAACGGAGCTAATGTCTACGACGATCGGACTCAATTTTGACATACATCAACAGCGTGTCAAGTCGTTCCATCCACGACGAGATTGGAGAAAGTTTCCGCAAAATCGTATACTGCTAATTATAGTGCGTAGTGCTAAACAAGTTGAATTGTCGCTGGAGTTCGTGGGAAGAGAAGCAACTTCGGTATGATAAATGTCCTGTATTACGATAAGAATGGAGTGTATGAATAAATTAAATATTGCAGCCGAAAAGAAAACGCAATATTTTTATAAGAATAAAACTCATTCAATTCGTGAATTTCGCGATTTTTTACATATCTGTCTCCTATTCTCGTGCCATAGTGAGCATAAATTTAAAAGCGTTGAGCTACCTATTTTTGTTGTATTGGTCGCTTTCGAAGTCAAGTTACAAGGTCAAACCATTCTCGCTCTTCGATTCTTGTTCTACAGTTCCTAGAGTTGTAAAGTTGCCTGATTTCACCAAAAAGTAGAAGGATTGTGTACGATAATTAGCTGACTATACCGTTCTTTCCCTTAGAAAATCACGGATTGTGGAAACGTGGGAGGATACCACTATGGAAAAAACGTACAGAGAACGTGTACTATAAAGTTTCGTGTTTTCCTTCATAAAAACGTCTCGCGTCGTATGGGAAAACGGGAGAAATTCATCGAGGGATTAAAAAAAAAAGTGAGAGGGAGAAATCTGGTTGATCTTGCGTCTTGAGGACATGAGGACTTGAAATAATAACCCAAACTAACGTTTTCACCTGACAAAATATTAGCAGGGGCTAACGCCATGGTGATAGTCGTAGTTTGATAAATATAATTATTTTTAATTTTCCTCAATAACTAATCTGAAATCAAGTTAATTGCCTGACAATACATCTGAAGAGATTGTGTCGAACAGCATATATTCCAACTAGCATAGAATGATTTTATGATTACAATGTTTGAAATATAAACCAAAAAAAAGTTCGGAAAAGGTTGGAGAAAACTGATTAACTGAGATGATTTACGAAACGAAATTATCCCATCCCGTAATTTTCAATGAGAAAGATTGTGCCAGCTGCAATTGTCAATGAAATTTCACATGAATGTGGTTTTCGATTCTGATGTAGTCTATTTTAGTTTGCATTTTTCTTGTAACACCAATTAATAATGAGTGAATCGACGTTACATCATTAGGAGTTATAGTGCTATTGAGAGGCAGCATTAAATTTAATGTTATTTAGTGCTACCACGCAATCAAAAAGACCTTGGGCTTGTCTTGTTGAGTTGATCTCTTTAAAGTTTTTCTAATTGTTTCAAACCTCTTATGACCTATAATTTTCTTCACCGTGGATGGAGCCGACATCAGTACAAGCAGTCGTATGCACTTTGTCACCTTTAAAGTCAAGCTGAGGACAACAGAAAAATGTTACGATTCGAAATTCCGAGCAATCAGAGCGAATTACCGGCTGCGAGCTCGAAATGTTTGCCAAGATGCGTTCGCATCGCGATGCTCATCCGTACGACTCAAATAAAAACCCGACAGCCTCCGACAATTCTTAAAATGCGAAAATATGTTATCTTTCGCTGTAAGGCGGTTTTTTTCCAGAACGACCGTGAACATGTGTCTTATAGTTATTGCTACTGCACTCGTGGTCAGCTGAGACATTGAATGCGGCCCTCGAAAGATATTATTTTTTACGACCAAGACAAAAACTAGTGGCATATTCAAATGCGTGTTTCATGGAATGCGGAATGAGATTCAAAAATTGAAGAAACTCAGCAATAAATTCAGACGGAAGCGAAATCAGCATAGTATATTTAGAATGGTATTTCAAGACGGTGTTTAATGGGGGGTACTGTTTTCATTCAACTGATCGCAGAAAGCTACAACGGGCAAATGACTCTAACTCTAGCTCTTCGGTCTCATTCCGTTTTGTCTGTAGATTGTCATACTTGGGAACTCATTCCAGTCACACCTCCACCGATGTCCAGGTTGTCCTTCGATTCAATTACAGAGCGGCAAAACTAATAAATAAATGAGCGATAAATCTTCCGACCACCTCGAGAACCGGACTGTAAATTGATTCCCAAACAATCGATGGTCCCATCTGATAGCGTTTAGAACGAGTGGGACAATCATTCCTAACTCCAATTAATGAAATCTGAATCGAATTTTAAGAATTCGCAGCGACGGGCGTTCTAACACATCGCTGGTAGATTTCAACCCTAGAGAACGATAAAAATAGTTGGTCGCACATTTTGGCAATACTACCTCATAAAAACAATTTTATACAGCCCGAAAAAATTGATTTTTATTTCCATGTTTACGGAACTTGGAAGACATTTTTACACTGCTATAATAGTCAGAAACACTTTCTGGACAAGTGTCTGTGGTTCTGTGGTAAAAAAATGACATAACTCGTCATATCACTGTGAAAAATAAATGAAACTCGATGAAATTTTAAGGGACTGTTTTCCCAGCAGTTGTGCAAAATCAGCCGTTTCCGGATTTTGGATAACAACCAGTACTTCCAAGATGGAGGCGTTTAACGTTTTTTTAATTTTTTTATATTTTTTTATTTTTACAGGCTATAAGAGTCAATACATTTCTTTGTTTGAGGTCTTAAGTCTTGAGTTATTTTTAATTATTACTATCACAAATGGATAGTCTTCTTTATCATAATTGAAGCGAAGGAATAATAAACCACTGTACCATCTTTTGCAGCGTACTATATTGGAGGTATTTTATTCGAGCGCTTTTGTAATTTTCGAGTCTCTTTTCTCTGAAAATGACCAACTTTGACTACGTTCATAAAACTTGTTATGCATAGTTTTCATCACATATTCCGCCGTATTCCGTTTTTTTTGCTGTTGAGATTTTTACAGGCCGCAAAAAGCTCTATTCAATAGGTTTATCTCTGTGAGAAATGGTGATCGCAATGAAATTTTCGGAGAATGTTCTCCCAGTGAATGTGCAAAATTGTTCATTTTGGATAACACAGTACTTTTTTTTTTTTTTTTTTTTTTTTTCTTATTGTTTTGGGTTTTTATGATTTTTTTTATAAGAGTCAATATTTTTTGAACGTTTGAGGTTTAAAATGCTGAGCAGACGAGGCGTGATTTTTCGCCTATTCACTCACCGCACTTCCACGTTATGGGTTTTTTCACAATTTCACTTGTGCTTTTTCTGTATTTCAAATTTTACTGACTGAAAAAAAAAAAAATATTTGAACTGTCAAGCTCTTGGAATGTTCGGGTTGACGACTGGTTTTTATCGCGTGGGTCTTCCGTCATACGTATTTGCGCTTCATTCACATATTGACTATATTTTGATTTTTACAGTTCGCAAAAGTAAATTTGACGCTTGAGGTCTTTTAATGTTTAAAAGTTTATCTTTGGCTCAGTTCCATGATACGAGCTTTTTTTTGGATATCTTCAGGCGGCTGCAAAATCAATATATATTTGAATGCTTGAGGTTTTCAAATGTTTGTAGCAGTGATTGGAAGACGCCTTGATTCCCCCTTCAAAGCTGGTTATACATTTTAGAGTGCCTAGCTATAAAAATGATCCAATCGTACAAAACTTTGCTTGTACTCAGCATTTTCACTCTACTAACCTAATTGGGTTTTCTTTTTTTTGGTCTCCTTGCCAGTTTTCCGTCAACAGTTGTAGAGTAATAATATCGCAGCCTTTTTATGTTTCTTGATCTTATAATTGGTTATACCTGTGACCTACTCGAACATGGAAGTACTGTGTGATCTATGCACACCACTGGTTTAATTCAAGCACATCTGACTCCAACAGAGCATTCCTTAGTTGACAATTCTGAAGAAAAACTGTTCACAAAAATTCACGAGTTTTTCATTCCCAAAAATTATTAATAGAACCATAACTACTCGTAATAGAATAAATTATATACCTACGATAATTTTGAATCACGAATCATAGTATCGACTATAAATTCGGTTATCGTGAGTGTTTCCACTGCGGCATTGAAATGTTCACTTCTCCGCAGCGTGATCACATTTCGAATTCATTGGATACTGAATCGGTATAATATATTCGATACCCATTACTCAAACATCACCGAATTTATGATTAATTCGAAAGGCGTTTAACTTTTTGTGGACAGGCAGGAATAAAATTCGGTTCTGCCTTCGTCAGTGTTTGATAGCCTGACCTAAAATTTGTAATCGAATCTGTGGCCTCTGTCGATTCGATGCATTACCGGTTCAAAATCCGACGAACATTTTGAAAGGTCTCATCTTCTCGAGAGATGATCATTTTCCCTTCGTGAACTATAATAAGCACGTGATTAATAGCCACTCAAATTAATAATTTTTTCTTTTTACAAGTAGGTTTACATACGTGTCTTGCATAACGATTGGGTTACTTTGTAAGAAGATTATTTTCCAATTACCCCGTAAACCGGCCGTAATTAATTAGTCACGTATCATCTCCCAGCGAATTACCGTATGTCAATCTACTTGGTTAAATCCTATTGACTCATCGTTAGCTCAATTAGTTTTTCTCGATGTCTTCGATTTATGCAAGCAATTTGTTTCAAATCGGTGTTCGCAGAAGCGACCGTTACCAATCTTCAAGAGCATTAATAACCGATCTGTACTTGAATATTTATCGTAGATGGAATAAACCTTCCGAAGTAATATTGCTCCCGCGCTGACGATCGATTAGCAATAAAACGATCTTTTACGTTCACTCATTGCCCGTCCGTTATTAATTGAATAATGGCAGAGCTGATCCGCCTTAGATTGAGGTCCCATGCGACCTGAGGCTAATGGGGTCGACCCAATGAATCGATTATGGTTCACTGTCTTGTATCGGTGAACCTATCCGTAATATTACAGCTTTCTCTCAGAAGATAAATATACGGAACGAAAAATTCGACGACATTCGACGGCGTTTTGATCGCAGTACCTTTTTGGACGAAGAAATATTACGTGTATTACGTGTGTACCTAGATGTAAGTTTCATGCTTTGTAAAATAGTGAACAAGAATAAAATAGAAAAAATTCAAAGAAAAAACTTCAAAAGTATGAAAAAATTAGAAAACATATATTAAATGTTGAATTCATCACTTCAATATCGAATTCTACGTCTAATTTACTATAAGAATAAGTATCTAAAGGTGAGCAAACAGACCTGTTAGTATTTTCAATCAATTTTCAAAGTTGAAAAACGTAAATCAGAAACCTTAAAAATGGCAAAAACGAACAGTTTATGTCCAATTTCCGTTGTTTTGACATCAGCGTTAAAGTTCCGGTAGGAAGAGCTTTCGAAATCGCTCGAAAACAAAAGTTACATATTGTTTATCCCTTCCGACGCCGGCGTAGCTCAAAATTTCGTCCGGTTAGAGGCTCGGTTCACGGGAAAAAATTTTTATGGCACTGTATACATTTTTTTCTGGCAATCTTTTGGCTATGTACTCGTTTATGGCGTCAGAATGAAGACTCTTACGTATTAAAACAACTGACTTACGAACATTTTGACCGGGTAAAACTCGGTTGAAGTTCGATTATTTTTTTTTTAGTTCAAAAACTGATTTTCTTAACCCTTTGCAATTTTTTCCAAATGTTGAAAACAATTGCACAAATATATCTTGGTAAAATACAGTTTTTCTGAAAATGGCAGTTTTCTATCTGTATTGAAGGAAGAGTAAAAAATCATCAACTGATCGTTCCTAAAAGTTCGCAAGGATTCCTTTTTTACCTTTCGTAAAGATTTTTTTATTTCGATTTCGTTCCAATTTCGCATAATGATAGTTGGTGTATTGTATATCAATAATAAACGCGACATTCTTGGTTTCTTTTGTCCCAAATGGATGGGAAGTAGGTTTAAAGTCGGAAAGTGGGATATTCCGAGTATAACACACGAATATTCTTGAATTCCGCACAAATGATTGAAAAACGGATAGCTTCATTATTTGGACAATAATTATGCGGCCAACTAAATTACCTATCTTTCGGTATATTCAAAAATCTGAATTGGCGACTTTTTGCTGAAGTTATCGAGGGTTAAAGTTACAAATAATCATGGAGAACTTTAAAGTTGTAAAATGTTATGTTGGCTAAAACTTGCTGAAACAAAAATACTTCATGGTAAAAAACATTGGTATACCACTACCTGCCTACCTAATTATGGTCACTACTATAATACCAACTATACATGACGACTCTCCATATAAGTACTGAGGGAAAAACTGTATAGGGAAGTTATAAGGTACCTACTATGATACTAGTGAGCTTGATTCGAAATAAAGGCAATAGGAATTATAGAATTTGGATTTTTATTGAGCCAATAAGAGCTAGCTAAACCCTCGCAAGTCCGAGTAACGTGTTTGGAAAATCCTCTAGAGTCCGAAAACAGCTTCAAAAACTACTAGAGTCCACTGATTCCTAATTTATGCATTCTCCCATTATTATGACATGTGTACATAATTATAGGATGTAGTTATTTCAACATTAGGCGCCACATATCTTTGCAATGAAGTTTTTTTGTGTCTCCTGTAGAATTTTGGGAAAGGAACATATCAGCAATTGCAGTTATACTATCGAACGGCTCAATTCTTCAGCCAAATCGCCACCTCAATTGTAAGGGTATCTTTAGGTGTTACTTTCGAAGGGGGACAATTCGTATTTCCCATCGTTTTCCAGAAAACGTTGTATTTGGTATCTATATCCATAGATTTTTGGAAGCTGAATCGATTGAGACCATCTCGGGGTCGATAACTTTATTGGTTCTCGAGTTATCGCAGCTTTTGTATATAATTTGGTAAATTTTCACAAATTTTGCATGAGAGACTCGAGGATTCTTGGAACAATAAAAATCATTCTATTCTCGATGGAATGGTCGTCAAACACTCTCTTCAACTGTACTGAGCACTGACGGAGTTGATGGCCGAGGAACGGGAGAGATGTTGAAAGAGAAGCTGGCACATGAGCATGGGCATAGGCTGAAGAAGTCACCTCAGATTTGAAAAAAAAATATCCTGAGCAAAACAGATACCAAACTGTTAACTTCTCTGATCATTGAACGAAAAAATGGAGATTCTTAACACTAACCGACGAATTTCTATTGCATTATAAGCTAAAGTTCCGTCTATTGAACCTCAATTGAGTTATTCAAATCGCATAAGATTCGGTTTTCTCAAATAATGATTAGCTGAATCGGAAAAAAAATCAAATTGATCTACTCTTCGAAAACTTTAGAGAGATGTGACCCTCTGAATTCCCCCCATGTTTTTCAAGTATAAGTTGGTAGTCGTATTGAGGCCATTTTCGGTTGGCCTCCATGTGAAGCTTGCTCTACACTGTGCCTCCCACAGACCTTATCCTATACACCAGATCTCTCAGGAGCTCTCTATTGACTTATAGAAACCGTTTCGATCTCGAATCGAGAGAAGGCACCGTAATATTGCTCCATGAAAAAAACTAAAATTGCCTTCGGGTGTAGATCACTGATACTCGGGCCATTACTGGGAAGCAAGCGTTCTTTGTGTTTTCCAACGGTAATAGAGGGACTTATGCTAAAATATTTATAGTGATGACCCTTTTTTCTTATTATTGTTACTGCTGTGACAAGCTGGATAAAAAAATGCATTTTCTCGGTAATTGCACTTAACACCAAATTCAAGAGTCGGTTTCTTCAACAATCCCAAATTATATGTTAACCAGTTAATACCATTTACGTAAACGTTCCTTGTTGTTTACTTGGCGTAGTATGTTGTTCTTTAACAATGATACTTAGTATCTAAGATAATAGTATACGGCTCGACTAAGAAATTACATCTAATGATAAGCTTCTTCTCCTTGTCGTCGCATTTCTTTTATGTCCAGGAGGTGTGATGTTCCTCAAAATCTTTTTATATTTCTTATAGGTTTTTTGAAACCACTAGTTCTAGCAAAGTTGTGGTACGCAAGGACGTCTTAATGTAAGTAGAATATAGTTTCTATTATCAAATTATATATATTTATCTTCAATCAACATAAAATTTCAGAACATAGGGAACCAGACAAGATGTGGTTTAAATAAAAATCTAGTGACTGAGCTGACCGTATGGCTCCACGTCAGTAGCTTAAGCTTTCCGAAATAATTTAAAATTTATGCTGTAAGTCGAAGATAACAAATACTTTATATCCAGGGGTGGTGAGGGGGAGCAAAACTCATTCTCCTATTCTTTATTGGCTGGCCGAGCACTTTCATCCATTCGGGCATCTTCAAGGCGACATGGAGCCATAGGGTCCACTGCCAAGTCAGCTCAGTCACTAGGTTTTTATTTAAATCACATCTTATGTGGTCTCCCTATGGTCTGATTTTTTATTTTTTTTTTTATTTTTTTTTTATTGAAGATAAATATATATGGGGGCTGTGGACCCAATGGGTCCACGTCGCTCACGATGCCCGAATGGGTGAACGTTTTCGGCCAGCCAATAAAGAATCAGATGATGAGTCGCCCGGTTTTTCTCCCCCTCACACCTCCTGGATATCTACTGATACATGGAAATAATGTAAGTGAGGACCTCTAGGTGCTAATTTTATCTATTCGATATAATATCGGTCAGTCAGTCAGTCCTCACCAATTGGTTTCAAGCTATGCCATTTTAGAGTAGTTGTGATGCATGCGCACCTGATTCTGTCGTTTATTTCAAAAACCAACATCTCGCTCCTATTTAAATAGAAACTGTGTACCGGCATCCGTCGAGGGTTCATTCATATTCCTGCAACTTCCACCTTGTAACACAAGTCAATGCAAGAGAATATATTACCGATACAGAATATTCCATGGCACTCATGACAAGTGGAGGCCAACCGACCACCAGGGTTTGTCTAATAAATACGTCAACAATAATGAACTGTCCGTTGCTTCGCTAGACCATTCGACGTTCCAGTTCCAAAGGAAACCTGATATTAGCGGTAATTATCGAGAACACCTTCTGGTTAGCCTTTATTTTATTGGAACGTCACTTCATGGGCCTGTGAAGAGCCTCTGTAATAATCAGCCCCCCATTTGGATACCTGATAGAATGATGAACGTATGCCTAATTAATCTTGGGGACAGGTTTTCTTGGATGGAAGAAAAATAAAACCTCATCGTAGGCCCCCTATAATTTGACAGCTATTCAAATATAAATAAATTAAATTTTCATCTGATGTATCAAGATGGACTGAGGTATGGTAATTTTTCGGATAAATTTCTGAATTCTTCGCTCCGCTCGACTGCTCAAAATTGATTCGACTAGAACCAGGAGAAATTTTGATTGTTTAAATATAAAACAGTACAATAATTTGACATTAAAGAAAGAACGAAAAAACTAGTACCTATATGTACTTGACAAAGCCGTGAGAGACTGAAAGCAATCATCATGAAAATAAAAAGTGGCAACAAAATGTTTTGTAGAAAGTACTCGATTAGGCATTTTATACCCGTGTGTACCTCTTGTTACCTTATCATTTTCTCAGCAGCCGGAAGAGTAACTTTCGTGGCAATACCACCAAGTGAGAAAGGTGAAAGCTCAGCTTTTTATGCTCCCGAGTTCGCTAGACAAATCTCCGAGTGAACAGAGAGCAACAGGTGCCAAGTCGGACGGCTCACGGTTGACCTTATGCTGTTCGGTCGTTAAATAAACACGTTGTGAAAATCACTACCAGGAGTTGGAGCGCTGCTGAAACTCCAAGGAGAAAACAGGGATGCATTTATGACCATAAATAGATAGATAATAGGGTATTTGCGAATTCCATACCTCGTGCGGCCAATCTGATGGTCAGGAATTATAATGCACCCTGGTTTGATATAAATAAGTTATAGCACTTAATCGGACGCTTCCGTGGGTTGCGATGTAGAGATCAAATTGATGAGTTCTAATGAAATATTTGAAGGATCGGCCAGAAATTTTGCCTCGGAAAAATACAGGGAATACAGTCGCTTAGGAGGCGTTTGCCTTGGTAAGGTTGGCCTAAGAGACAATTTTCCATTAGACGGTCCAAAATATCAGTTTGCCGGTATTGATGTGACATTATCAAACTTTTTGCTATCATTGGCTGTTGAGGAAAGAATTCCACGAGTATTTATTTTTCACTTCTAGCCTAGTACTTTCATTCCTTAGTGCATAAAAAGGATGTGTAAAATGTAAATCTTGATCTTTACAACAGTATTTTCAGACTTGGAAGAAAAATCAAGCGTACGAGAATTTTTCGAAGTGCAATGGGTTTTCTGTTTCCTAAGCTATCACCAGTCTTGGTTACATGAAAGATACCTAATTGAAAAATTACTATAGAAGTTACGCCTTGAAAAGTTACTTAAGCTATTTCCGACCATATTACTTCCATATAATTTTTCAAAAGCAGTAGCAATAGAGCGGGAACGTGGACGTTTTCTTTTGGACCCACCGCAGACATACATACACAAACTCCAACTAATTATACAACACTTAAATTCACAGAATGAGAGCGTTTTACTGGTGCTCAAAATGCACAATAAAACTGGCACCTAAACTTTTTAACAGATACTTAAACTCGTGGTACTGAATAGGATCAGTTTTCTTTTACTATTTTTCTCGTATTTATTTTTACTGGAACAAGAAAGTTGGGATATTTTATTGCCGTCGAATTAGAATTGATTTTCCTTGTTTAAAAGGTGCCATTAAACATTCAAACGGAAACGAGGTTTGGGATGGAAAAAATAGGAAAACAAAACCAGGAAGGAGCCAGTGTTGTGTGAGGCAAGGCGCGTCGTGGTTTTATTATTTTTTAAAACTGGACGCACGAGTAATTGGGCAGTAGGGCAACGGTTAAAGCAAGTTCCTCAAGCTGTTCTTATATTCTACCTAGACTTGGAGGACATGCTCTCTACTCAACCACATTCCTGTTAATGCTTCACCTCCCATATTTCGAAAGTTGGTTTTCTTTTTGTTCGGGTCTACGACGTTTTGAAATCCTAGCCGTCGAGTTTTCGTCGATTTTTGGCCTCCTTACAGCCTCGCTTACCGAAGCTATCCTCGAAGAGAAATTTATGTATCGGTGGTTGGAATTGATGATAATGAGACTTGCCTCGAAAGCGCTTTTTTCTCCACTAAACGGGTCTCCATATCCGTGAAGATCCTCTCTCGCCCGAACATCACATTTCAGTTGATGGTTTTTTAATGTGGAAGCATCGAGTTTGAATGGGAAATGCACTGATTCAGCTTGAGGAGCATGCGAGCTTAAAATGTCAGTAAACGCAATAAAAAGACTCCCCGCGGAGATTTTCGAACTAGATTTTACCTACATATTCACTAGAGAAAAGTGGTTGTAATATTAAAACTGATCTCAGCTGTCCAATACATCAGGCAAAATAAATGTTCCGAGTATACTCCGCGCTATGCGCAAAATTCTCTCATTTCGCGCTATTCATTCTTTATAGTCTGACAAGTCTATGATTATAGGCACTAAAATAAAGGAGTAATAAATTTAACTCATTATTTGATACGAGGAATTGAATTTCGATAGTGGCGATAAATCTATTTCGTTTGATAAGGTTAGATATTCTTCCGAAAAAACAATTATCATTAGCTATGTTGGCATTTTCAATAACTCACAGGACCTTGTCAAAAAAGTTGTGTCCGACATTTTCGAACATGCCGAGAAATTTCTCTTCCAGTGACCTAAACGTTGACCTCTTATTCCTCGAAAACGGAAGATGCCTCGACCGAACACAAAACACAACTTCGAACACGCGTACAGTTGGCAGTTGCGGAAGCAGGTTGCCCGAAATTTATAGCGGCACATTATTTTTTCGTGAAATGAAAAATATTTATATTCGGTACGGTACGAAGCTCGATCAAGAGTCAGCTTTCTTCCCGCGTGGAATCGGATTTTCGTTCTGTAAAGTTTGAGAGACGATTCACGTCATGTCTGTAACGTCTTTTGTATCAGAAAGAAGAAAAAACGCTGTTTGCTTAAGGTGACAAGGACATGCTTGAAATATTAGCATAATCCACGAACGGAAGATTTCAAAATTTCGTATATTTACCGCCGCGCACTGGTCTGATGCTGTAGAAATGAGTTTACAGTGGTGCTGTGGCATTGGAACATTAGTTGGCTTCAGAATTCTTTCGTTTGCTAGAGCGTCAACCGGGGGCCTATTTTTTTAAATCACTCAACAACATTTTCCCGTTCAATTTGCACTTTTACATCTGGTGTAGTTTCATGAGGCCGAACAGTGGAGTGTGAAAAGTAACAGAGTTGAAAAATGGCTAGGTACTAAAAGGTGCACAAAAGGTCGCGCTGGTTTTGTGAGGAATTTTTCACTCTAACTTTTATTATCATAGTATTCTTAGTCGAATAAAAACGCTTCAAATGATTGTGCAGAAGTTTATTATTCCTTTGCTTCAACTATGATTTAAGATGACCATCCGCTTGTGGTAATTGCTATTCCGAACAATTGTGAACGTTTCCATCTAATTACAAATTGGTAACTATATGGGCAAACGCCTTGGCAACTATGGTCGTTTTAATTATTTTTTATTTTTATTAATTTTCTAATTAAAAGTTAAATTATAACCTAACGGTACAGCTGAAGAGAGTGTTACTTGACGACAGTCCCAGCGAGTAACTACGATTTTTATAGCTCCGAAAATTCCTAAAGTTATACCATCGTGCCGAATTGCTGAAAATCTCAAAAATTTTACACGAAACCTGCGATAACTTGAGAACTATTGAAGCTATCGAGCCTAGATTGGTCTCATTCGATTCAGTGTCCAAACAAATCTGCATAAATTGATACCAAATACACCTCCGCCATAAAAACGTTGGAAACCAGGAATTTTCACACCCTCATAGCCACCTAAAATACCCCCGAAATTGATATAGCAATTTGGCTAAAGAGCTGAGCCTTTGCCAGACAAAGATTGATTGTTGGTGAAAATTTCAAGAATTAAGCTACGTATTATAGTTTCGTTAGAAAAATTTGACGGCGTAAGGACATAATTTTTTTTATCGGATATTCGGACTCTTGCCTTGAAACGTTAAATATCTCATTTTGAGGGATGTAGAAATGTTTTTTTCTTCGGCGATTACAATAGTTTATTATTGAATAAAAACCAAAATGAAGTGTTTGAGGTTTTGTTTTTCTAATTTTAGAGACACGTTTCCGAATGAACTCTGCAATCCCAATTTTGCTGAGTAGATACGTTTCCATTGAGGATCTAGCTGAAGGATTTCGTCTATGTTTTGATGTGTTTCATACTTTCACATTACATAGCTAAATGAATTTACATTCAATAACTTTTTTATAGATTCAATTGCTATAATGTCGATTTTGAATCTATTATAGTATCTTCGTTTTCATGGCATCTTCTGGAGATGACGCTCATCTTCGATGAGTAGGTTTTGGAAGCCGAGGTCCTATCGAGTTGAGTATCACTTTAATCTATTTACAAATCTTATTTACCATTTCTTGGAAGAAGTGGTCTCGCCTGGCTCCGAACAATAGCGTCTGAAACTTCCTCATCATTCATCACTTCTTTATCCCACAAGTCCAAGATGAGACGACGCAATCTATGGCTCAAAAGGTACTTATCACCGTGATAATTATTTATTCGAAGCAAAATAACGCTATCAATAACTAAAAAACCGCATTCAAACAGAAAAAAAGTTTTTTCCGAAAATTTCGCAGTTGAAAAATAAAAATAATCATCTTGTAAAGAAATTATGGTTATAAAAACAACTCGATTTTGGACCAAATATTCCTCAATTTTCACTCTGCGAATCAGCACAATTCTGTTACAACCGGTGGAAAAGTAGAAGAGCAAGAAAAATGGAGAGTAGATCAGTCTTTAAAAAAGCGATAAGTTGATTTAAAAACGATTCTGCGTAAGTGGCCAACGGTTTCGAAAACCAAATAATTTCACTTTCCATAACGCACTAAGTGAAAAGTGAACATGAAGTATTTAACTTGGTGAACTTGAAGTAGAACTATTAAAAAAAGGCACCAGGTCTCAAACACGACCATACCGAACCATTCTTTCTTTGTTCGTGAATTAAAAACTTTCTCACAAAAATACGTCTTCGAATTGGTTCTTTTGATTTTTCGGGGTGCTCATAAGTGCGCGAATATAACATAATTTTAAAAAGTGTATAAATGCAAATTAATGAAAAATGAAAGAGCATAAATGCAAATTACAAGATTGTGAATACGCTGCTCATTAGTATCCATTAGTGAAATAGATCGGGAAAACGTTATAGCGGCTTTTTTTTCCTTATAAAAACGTAGAAATCTCGGTCAGCGAACGCAACGCATTTCTCCTGACGAGCGAGCCCGATTAGTTTTCTCAGTCGTTCCAACTGTGAAAGTCAAGAAGACATTTTGAGAGCCCAATCGGAAAGATAAACGTGCGACGGATTTAATTCGGTTTATCCTCAACAGAAAGCGTTTCCATTGAATATTTGCTTGACATCTTCATCGATTCTATGCTGAATGATCGATGAGCGGAGCGTTTTTAAAGCGGTTCTATTTCTAAGTAATTATAGGTCACATTCGTGTGATGAACGAGAAATGTTAACGAGTTATTCAACTATTGATCATTCCCATACGAACCTAATTGACGTGTTTGAAGCTCTCTTTTGCGCTTAGTGCGAAGCCGGACCTGTCGGATGTGGGCACTAAAAGGTTGGGCATGCTGGAAAAGAGGGCACGTTCAGCGCTAGCTATAGTCCTACAGGATCTATCACGATTTCGCCAAAGCAATTTCGTGTTTGTTGCTTTAAGATGACATTCAAAGTCGGTAGTGATAAGATTATTCGTCGATGCTGATGGATGATGGATCTAGGGCTGATACTTGGCGGTCGAATGAGGACCGCGGTTGAAGTTTCCTTACGTTGTGAGATAACAGAAATGGCCAAATGCCTAGATATATTTATAGTTAAGATATTACATGAATAGAAAGTAAAAACTAATATTATACAAGGGATAAATTATTCGCTCAGTTCTAGATCAAGCCGAGTTGTAGGGTGTGCTTCGATAACTTTCTGAATATTTCATTCAACGCTAATAATTTTCGTAATTAAATGAGGATCGGGCAGGAAAAATAAGGCACTTGCTCATCTTTTCAAAACGCGCCTTTTTTATGCTATCCCGGAGGAAAGTCAACTGTTATTGGACATGAAAAACCCATGAATGACCTTTTTTCTTTAAATGGTCGCTCTTTTGGTAACAATAAAAATCGAACATCGCTCAAGTATGCGCTCAAGTAGACATTTGGAGTCACAAAGGGTTTATTATTTATTTATTATTATTATTTATGTATTTTATGTTTCATCGATATTCTTGATTTAGCGACAGATCAATCATGCACCTTGTGTTTGTACCTCTGGAATGACATCCATCATTGAAAAAACCGCGAACCTGCCAACTCCCAACAAAACTACTACCAGTAACAAGTACCTAGTACTTCGATTTCAACGAACCACACATCGAGAACGAATATCTCCTAAGAACAAATCTGAGCTCATCTTAGGACACTTGTTTCTATTTACTTTTTTAATTTTTTATAATCACATTGGTGATGCCATAGGATTTGTTTTTCTTCTCTTTGCACCAATCAATTTAAAGAACGTATAGGTCATAACAATAAAAATTTTTTCTGTAGATTGAGGGGGAGAAAAACTAGGCGACCTCTTCTCCTTTTTTTTTTTTTTTATTCAGCCGAGTACATTCGCCCGTTCGGGCTTCTTCAGGGCATTATAATGGTCCTATAATGGTCCACGGTCCTATAATGGTCCTTGGTCCTATAATGCCCTGAAGAAGCCCGAACGGGCGAAAGTATTCGGCTGAATAAAAAAAAAAAAAAAAAAATGGAGAAGAGGTCGCCTCGTTTTTTTCCCCTCAACCTACAGAAAGAAGTAATGCGACCACCTGGAGAAGAAAAACAATAAAATTATTTTTCCTTCCAGTTCAACATGAACTCAAAAGGTTGTTCAAGCATCCGTGAATGCGATACCTTGTTGTCCTCAGAAAAAACTTACAAAAAGTGAACAAACTTACAAAAAATAAAAATTTAGAATTTGGTTCTCTGATACACGAAACTGGTTTTGTTCAGGGCTTTCAGGCCAAATTTCAATATTCGGTACGCGCCTAAAATAGCATCTTTGTGGCAACAACCCACGAATACTAGCGCTGAATATCATAAAATATATAATTATGTGTACGTACATTTTCATCAACTATATAAACAAGAAAAATAAATTGTAAGGTGCAGCTGTGTTTTTAGTTTTTAAATTTTTTTTTTTTTTGAAGATCAACTTCCTTTTTTTGTACCCGTAATACGCTTTTCATTTACCAAATTGGAAATTAATGCCCCTGCCAGTGTAGCAATGTCGTAAATATATTGAGGCAAGTGTAACGTTATAGAAACAGGAATGTTGACTTATTGCAAATAATAACACCAAGTCGTTAAAACTGCTAGCCCCATTTACGTCGTTTATCAAGATATTAAAAGCAGGCATTCGGAGAATTAAAAATAACTCGAAATTAAGGGCGAAACCGACAAACGCTTTATCTATAATAATAAATTTCCTCAGCTCCGTTTAAATTCTCTTTGCTCGTATAATCGAGAGGCGTTCGTATAGTTTTCATCTTGTGTCAGCTAGTATGTTTGGTCGTAAATTTTGAACAATGGACCAGTTTTCGACAACCTATCAGTTGCGCTTCGCCTTGAACGTTTTCAATGTTTATAACGAGCGATTTCCCCTTAACAAACTCAACTCGCCCTGGGGCCGTTTTCTTTCAAAGGCGAAGATTACCAGAAAATTACGAGAACGCTTTTAGCGGGTGTGGTGAAATCGAGACCGACTTTCTTTTGAATACCTATCAAATTTCAACGATAGATTAGATGACTAAAAAAATGATGTGTGCATAATTACACAGTACATCCATGTTTGTGTCGGTTATCGGTATAACCAATTTTGAAATCAAGAAACTCATACTATGGCCGCAACGTCAGTACGCGATAGTTGTAATGGAAAAATTAGCCAGGAGGCTCAAAAAAAATAAATAAATAAATTTTAAAAAAAATAAAAAAATAAAATAAATAATAATAATAATGCAAGATTTAGGTTAAAAATGCGGAAAAGCAGCATGATGAGCTTCACGATACAAGCCAAGTTCTGTAAAATGGGATCATTTTTACAGTAAGGACTCCCATGAATGTACAGCCAGCTCTGAAGGGGGAATCAAGCGTTCATCGCTCTCCGCTCCTAATACGCATTCAGCTGAAGACCCTCAAGAAAAATCTCATACCAGCTCGATACATGGGCGTATGGTTGAGCCAAAAATAGAAATAAAACATCATCTGCTTGCCATAAAGAACATTTTAAGACCAACCTATCAAAAATATTGACCCTTGAGGCTTGCAAAAATCATAGTAAACAACACGAAAGAATATTTTAATTCTCGGATGTACTTCAAAATTCAATCACGTCATCTTATCTTTCCACTGGGAGAAAATAATTATTATAAATGAGTAATAGATAAATTTTATAGATTAAGTCCCAATTTGAGACTATTCACGATCATCTCTGGAGTCTGGCCGACTATAAGTTTAACGAGATCGATTTTCAGTTTTTTCTTTGAACTTCTGCCAATCAATTTTATGGTCAATAATGCGATTGATTTGAGGAGAACATCGGTTCATTAGTGCGACTGCACTTTATATCCTTTGAAGAACCATGAAAAATACCCTTACGGCCTCACATGTTTGAACCATTGAGCGTTTCATTAGCGGAACGATTCGGTAATTTCGCGTGGTCAAATTGAATTCCGCAGCTCTGTCGAGGCCGAAGTTCTTATCTTAATTAGCGGTTTTCCAGTTCGGTACTGAAGAGAAATCTTTTCATCAGGAGTTGATTGTGTACATTTAGCCGCTATGGGCCATTCTTGCGCGTCTTAGCTCAAGTGATGTATTGGGACCGTCAATCGATTCGCTGAAGGTAAACGTAAGTCGTATATTTTTTCTTTTCTTTTAGTTTCTTTCCAAGAAAAGGCCGAAGGTTGTTTTGTAAGTGGTTACGAGTGGGGGACATTAGCAGTGCGGTCGCGGCCCCTTTCGGAACCCAAATGTTTTGGCAACCGCTTGAAAAAAGGAAAAAGAAGCCAGTTCTAATGCATGTGCATGACCGGTCAACCGGCGATGGTCGACCCCAAAGAAGGACCTCGGAAAAAACGAGGGCATTAAGTTTTAAGGTGCCTCCATCTCCCCTTCCGTTCGAAGGGCCCATTTTCGAGTTTCTTCAGGTCATCGATAAACCATTCGTTCCAAGCAGACTGTGGTTTCATTTGCAAAAAAAAACTTTATTCGCGTTTCCTTGTGCGTTTCGTAAGAGTTGATCGTATCTTTTTTGCGAAGCGTAGGTTCATATTCAGCTGATCTCTATATAAATCTCTGAAGCGAACCTTCGATTACCCGATGGAGTTTTAGGACCATATCAGCATTAGGATGATAATATGGCATTCGATCCTAATGTGATAACCGAAAGTACCGTTGATACATCAACAACAACTCCAGTGGTGTGCATAGATCACATAGTACTTCCATATTTGAGATGTCAAAAGGGTATACTTATAACCAATTATAGAATCGAGAACTCGTTCAAATGCTGCGACGATCGTACAATATTTGGCTTCGACTATGCAGTATGATCTTAAAAAATATTTGAAATACCTGACTCCGTTGATAGCACGAATACGAATGAATTTATTAAGCATTTTTTGTGACTAAGAAAATTTAAATTTGGAGACGAGATGCTCGAAAAATGAAAATTATAAAACTGAAACTAGGTGATTGGAAAACAATAATTTTGAGTCGAAATATGAAACAAAAATAAACTGAAGATGGAAATTAACGAGGGTAGCCATAAATACAATACTGTTCCTGAAATACTAGCCAGAAAACGTAAAAACTTATAAATGCACGAATAAAGTTAATGTTGCGGAGTCAGGGTGTGAACCCAACTTAACAGTAAAGGATCGGTGAAATGGATCATTTTTAGAGCACGAAAACAAGAAAGAATATCGCTGCAAATTATTGTACAGTGATTTAATATGCCTTTGCTTTAATAATGATTCAAGAGGACCATCCATTTGTCATAGTAATCATTCCGAACATTTGTGCATGTTCCCACCAAAAAAACAAATTAATAGTAACTATAAGGGCAAACTCCTTGACAACTATGGTAATTTTAATCGTTTTTATTTATCTTAATTTTCAAATTAAAAGCTAAATTTTTCAGCTCACGGTACAGCGGTACAGCTGGTGTTTGACTACCATTCCAACGAGTATAGAACGATTTTTATAGCTCCAAGAATTCTCGAGTTAATTTTTGTTCTACCTTACCTTCAAGCTTACCTCGGGGTTGACGACGAAAGAAGAAATATTGTCATTCGTATTATTTGAAACGAAATTAAAAATTGAGAAAAATAAAAAGTATTAATGAGATATGGTAGAAATGAATGTTGCAACACTACAGTGTGTTCGAGAAATTTTTGGACTTTTTTTTGCTTCATATCGGGCGACATGCCGGTTAAACATTAGAACGCACGTTTGATGGCGATATAGTTCTAACTATCACTCGGTAAATTCGGTAAGCGTGCGAGAAGGGATCAATGTATTCGGGAAATTTTTTCTCTTCAACGAAACGAAACTACAGCGCTCGTGAACCGATGAGGGGAAAGGCAGTCGTCTAAGTTCTATACGGATAATTTATTACTGGATGTTTCAGATTGAACGAGAATCCACGAATCACTAGAATCAAGCTGTTCATACGCAATAATTAAAAATTGCTTACGTGACGAGTGATAAATTATTTGAAAGCTCTTCTTCATTTCGCGAACTTCCGCGGTCTGTGTCGGAGAACTGATGATTATTTAAGAACCTTTCCCCACGAATCGTAGTAAACTACCAAGTTGAAAGCTGAATATGGATTTCCGGTGGATAATTGTAGTACGGCTGAAATTCGACAGCTTAATGGGAGATGAGAAGATCTAAAGGATACAAAATTTTATATCTTCTTCGCTGATACGTGTTTCTATTTGAATGACGACTTGGCCAGATTTTATTTCATTTTATTGGGCATTTTAAGAGCAGTGGTCGTGCGATTTTCGTTAGGACAAGCCCGAAATATTTTTATGGAACGAAGACCGTATACCATTATTCACATTTCTAGTACTACATCCCTGGCCATAGAAGTGCCATTAGAAACCGAAGCTATAGAATTCTCATTCGGATTCGATTCAACCCGAACTTCATTACGTCGCGTTAAAATGGTCGCAATATCTGTGCGGATAATACAAGTCAAATAATAATGCGCTTTACGCGTTGGAGCTTGATTGATGAGAAATAGCCGCTTGCTAGGCGTATTCATTACTACATTCAACGACCCGAGAACACTGTTTCTTCCGCAAATGGCTCTGTGCTATACGTAGCTCAGCTTACACGTAGGCACATTTATCTTGGCACGTTACTAACACAGTTTTCAAGCCCCAGCTTGAAAGCCTATTATGTAAACAGAATGTAAATTTCATTTGAAGGACAATGCAGAGGTCCGAGTGGAGTGAACAGACTGATGCGATGGAAGTACAATGTTGTTCCATTAGCGTCTGCTGAACTAAAAGAGGAAATGCTAGGTGACTAGATATTTCACAGGCATCGTTAGCGGCTGAAAGAATGTTCCGTCGTGTCGGGAATGGATTGTCGCAAATGAATAGGTCCCTCACTGTAGCTCACGAATGAATGGCGTAAAGCAGGTCGACGAACTATTTGCTGATTACCATTCAAAGGAGTCTGATACATGTGTTTTGTAGCCATGAGCATTATTCCAGTTGAGGCCTAGCATTAGAAAACCGTTTTGGCTCCTCTACTTAAGAAGGCGCCTGAACGTGAATCTTATTTAAGATTTTCATTCTAATTTATTTATACCTAGGCATTTCATCACTTTTCAAACGGGTAGAAAAATTAGAAGAAACCACAAAAATATTTACCGTAATATGTTTTTGTTCAATGTAGTGTATTAGAAAAATTAAAATAAATACTTAAATAATATTTGATAGTGTTATTAATGATATTATCATAATAAAACAAGATATTCGAAAAAACTGAAAAATCTAAATTGCATTGCTTTTTCGTTTACTTTGTCATCAGTTCTTAAGTTTAGAATTATCTCGGTATTTTGCTCTCGCGATACGATTTGATTCCGAAAGTTTTCGTAAAATGGAAATGGAAAATTCATTTGGAGGTAGAAAGTTCATTTAGAGATTGAAAATTCATTCAATTTTTAGTCTCAATCATTACATTTTTCAACGAGCCATAAAATTTTTTTTTTTGTTATAAATTTCTTAAAAGTTTTTAAAATAATTTGCACACGGGAGATATTTGTGAGGTCTGAAAAAATCGCACAGCAGCGTCTCAAATGATCAGAAATATAACACTACAATTTGTTTTATTAGTGAGGCCCAAGTTGGCAAAATTATTCGTTATATTCGCCTGTATTATTTTTATTGTATCGAATTTGAATTGATTACTAAAATGGAAATTAATAGGCGGTTTTATTCATTGCGCAAGTTTCATCTTTTCATTTTTTAACCTATTGCGTCTGAATCTATCGAAAACTCCGACTTTCGCGGAGTTTATTATTCATCAACAGCAAATAACCGTAAATCAATCGTACTCCAAAATTTTTCGAGTAGGTCGGAAAGCATACTTGGAAACTCATACACACAAGTTGCAACATGATTAATTTATGAAGGACCGTCACTTGAAGTCACGAGCTCCATTGTGAACAATGAAAATTACTGGAACATCCTTCGCATTTCTTGTATGCGCACGTATTCGGATGCGCCTACGCCCAGCGACATCTCCGTTATACGAAGTCATCTATTTGCACTTATGAGCCAACAAACGTGACGGCAAGAGTGAAGTGAGAGATCACGTTACGTTGAAAGGTCAAAATTTTCGCTACAGCTAATAATTATTTTATTCTATTGATACTTAGTGTGATTATTATTCAGCCTCGTGGTACATCCAGGGAATTTAAAGCTCCGACCTGAGATGGCTAAAGGTCAAGTTCGATGTAGTCTCTGAACATCGTGACAGGCTTTGAAGCTCAACTATTGTTGGGGATATTAACATTGGCCCTGTCTTTGGGCGTTAATTCAATTCCGGCTACGGTATAAATAAACAGCGGTATTGAAAAAAGTTTTTTCTTCGGGGGAAATACTTAACGCCAGACTTCTAACTGTGTTGCGTAAAGTAGAGTTAAAATATGCGGTAAAAGTGGAATCCGAAGTCGCCCTCTTGATAATCGTTTAATTGACCCGAAACCTGAATCGGAGACTATTCCGTTCACCCAATTCAGAATTCACCCGTCCTAGGTTTTCTAGCTAGTAAAACCTTGAAACTGGACGTAAAACTGCCGCTATTCGTGACAATAATCTGGCTTTCGCCACGTTTATCTATAATTGCCCAATAATAACTCTGATGAGGCTTCATCAGGTTTTAACGGCCCAATACTAAAGAAGTCCGAGCGATGCTACTATAAACCGCAATGTTTCCCAGCAAGCCGGTTTTAATGTTGCAACAGTAGTCAGTCTTAAAAAAAATGGTAAAGTTAGTATTTCGGCTCAGCTCTTATAAAAAAAAAAAAAAAAACGATTCTACATCGTCGAACGAATTTTTTTTCTCTCGTGTGTTGTTTCATTATCATTGTTGTCTTTTCATTTAATTTTGTCATGAAAGCTGTACAAGAACGAGGAGATATTTCTAATTTCTTTTCTGTAGGAAGATTACCGGTAATATTCCACTAATCTATAAATCATATATTTTAATAATTCATCAATAATTGAAGATCAGTTTGACAACTTTGTGAATCAAATAAGTAAAAAAATTTATTGATTTGATTTTCAGTAGATTGACAAGTAGAAAGATCGACTATCTGTATACAACCATCTGAACCATTTTGTAGTGAAAAAGACTTGAGCAATTCCACAAAAATCTGCCACATCGACTCATTTTATCCTTCAAAACAAATAAACCAGCCCTAACTTGCCCCAACCAGTCCTAACCAGCCCTAACCGGCCCCAACCAGTTTTCAATTAATAACTAATTCAGGAGAAAACGGAAAGAAGTTACTATCGTAAATGAACATTTTATAAATTAATTCCGTACACACGTTTTTCTATTCTTTCTTTTATTTTTCATTTGCACTGGATCATTGAATCGAATCGGATCCATAATGGACTATTGACGGTTTACGGCCTCGTCATTTTTGGAAAACTGTAACGTGTTTATCTCGCAAAGCGCTACGTTCACTTTGTAAACCTTGATGAAACTACGCTGAAGTAGCGGCGCCGATCTTGCCGTGAACGTTCAGTTTGAATTAGCTTCGGTCACGACTTGTATTACTCTTTTTACTCCGGCATCTGTAGCTGGTTATAGACAAGCTGAACAGGGCCTTCTTAAAAATAGTATACACCTTCGGAAGCATTGTTTTTCTAACGTCTGGCCACCGGCCCCGTTGGTGCTCCGAGCAAAAAACTGATGGAAAATCCTTGAAGGAACGCAGCATCTTCCACGAGACGTCTCCTGTCCTGGAAATTCTGAAGTCTCGTGCCTGTTGTTGTTCAGCACAATGCTTGACGAGGACGTAAATTTACAAAGGAGTTGCCAGCGTGTTTTGATTTTATGACGAGAAGGATGACACCTTTGAAATAATTATCGTTCGTGAAAACCGTTACCTGGATTTTTTGTTAGGGAAAATGAGGAAGGAGAAATGATCGCTTGAATACATCAAATGCGAGTATAATCTGGAGAATAAAAGGTTGTATTTTGACGAAAATTGTAACCGAGAAATAAATAAATTTATTGACAACGTTTACAACGCTTTAAAATAAAAACAATAACATTTTTTTAAACACTTTGATTTGTACATGCGTTATCACATAAAGCTGTTTTGTTTTTTTGTAGAATATACATCTATGTGGCGAAAATTGGCACAATTATAGCTATCAGTTCACAACTTGCAGAGCTGAGAACCGTAAAAGCCTGCAGATTAACTTTCCACTCTAATAAGGCACAAGGAAATGATAAACGTTCGTTTTTCGCTCAGCGGAATTTCGAACATCGGCGCTCTGCAGTGAAGGAAATTTATAGTACAAAGCCTGAAATTATAACAGTACTAGTGGTTCAATATAATTGTAGTTGACTGCGCACAATTCCAAATGAGTTTTTCGAGTATTTTCGCGCTGAAGTACGTATACATTTGAAATTTGAAAACAGACTAGCGACATTATGCTGCGACATCCGAAACGTTCCATTCCAAAATTCTTATCTTCATTATTTTATTTATTCAAAGCGAGAAATTCATGCTGCAATGCTTCGTTCCACTTTTTCAGCGAGAACAACTAACTTATTATCTTTTCGGGTTCGCACGTTGATAATTAATGGAAATAAGGAATTACGCAGTCGGAATTTGCATTTATAATTGAGAGTATTCAGCCTTGATTTCGTTTGCTATAGCTTTCTTAAGGAACAGTCAGAATTGGAAGATGTGTGATTGAGGGCGAGCATTGAACTGCTGAGCTTTCTCATTTAAATTTCGTTTCCTGATTTTCGTCATTGTAGAACGATTTCTGCATTATTTGTATTTACTTATCCCTTTTTCTCAATTCGAAAAGCCAAAAGTATTTTAAGACGCTGAGGAGAAATTTTCGATGACCAGAAATTGAGCTTGGAAGAGTCCGGGCCTTACTTGAATCTGCTACTCGGACGTCAGAAGAGAAGTAGCCCATCGAATCGAGCTGTTTTTTTATTTTATTTTTTCATTTTTTATTTCACCTCTCGCTCAAAAACACTGGAAATTTATTGTTGGACCTTCAGTCTATTGTTTTTGTTAGCATCCCGTCCAATTCGGACAAAACTCTGAATGAATTATCCATTAATTCCCTCCAATGAAGACCTCATTCCATTGCCTGATCTGCCAACGTAAGCTTAAATAAATCCGACCAAACCTGCCGAGGTAAGATCCTAACGTCAGCAAAAAGATACTGTTCTGATACCATAATACGTCTTCACTTCAAGGTTTCGTCAGTAACTCAACATTTTCACACGAACATTTAAGAAATTCGGCCGGGGCAAAATCACGAGGAACGATTCGAAATAGATTGCCCTTCAATCCGCCTGACAAAGTTCATCTGTATGCATCTGATAGCCAAATCTGCAATAACATACTTCTATTTTACTGTCCGAAATCTAACTTAGAATGTCACAGTTACTGCAAGAACAGTGATCAGCTGACTCCTAGTTGCGGTGACGGTTGTACAGGAAGCTCGGCTGTCGAATATGTCGAGATATTTGGCATAAGAGGAGGCGAAGGTTGCGAGCTGCTGCTGTCCGTCTGCTGCGCGAGCCCCGTAGACGAGCATTTCTTATAGTGAGTCCTCATATTGCTACTTTGACTGAACTTCAATCCGCATTTCTCGCACGAATACGGTTTGACACCTGTATGGTAATTCATGTGGGTCTTCAAATGGTGTTTTTTCGTGAACGACTTTGAGCAAACTGTGCACGAGTATGGCTTGATGCCTGAATGAAGTCTCATGTGGAGAGTCATATTCGAACGATCTGCGAACGCTTTCTGACAAACAACGCAGCTGAACGGCTTCTCGCCCGTGTGAATTCTCAGGTGCTGCTTGAGGAGCATTTTTCTCGAAAATGATTTTCCGCAGTGAGGACAGACGTGCGGTTTTTCACCCGTATGTATGCGAACGTGCATATTGTACGCTACCCTTTGGTTGAAACTTTTACCGCAATATTCGCAACCGTATTCTTTCCTGTTGCGGTGGATTTTCATGTGCGAACTCAGATATCCTCTGTCGTTGAAGTATTTGCCGCATTCCGGACAAGTGGCAGCGAATTCTCGAGTTCCTTCGTGAACGGATCGGTGGTACTTGTAGTTGCGAAGTTGAGAGAACTGTTTGCCGCATTCTAAACACCGAAAGGGCTTCTCTCCCGTGTGAGTCCGCATATGGACCTGCAACAAAAATTCAAGACCACGATTTCAGTTATTGAAAAAAAAGAAGAAAATTGCCATGATTATTACAGATGATGGAATTGGCTACGTATTACACCAAATATGGTCATACACTCATGTTCATTCCTTTGATATTCGTGGCATGGTATAATTTCCTATCGAAAATAATTTGTGTTAGTGGAAGTGCCATGAAAATTGAGAAATGATTCTGGACTGGATTCGCGGATAGCTGCTTACGATCTCAGATTATCTCTCTCTAAAAAAGAGGAAGGGGTTTGCCAGGGGATGGTTTGATATTACTAAGCCTCAGCAGTGCAAATGTAACTAAGGATAGAGAATCCCTTGGATTTTACCACGATCGTGTTGAAATTTCGAACTTGACATCGCGCCAAAACAAATAATGACTGTCATACCTAATGACGTTTCCTACATCCGTTTTTACTTCCATGTTCACGTAGTGATACGAAGTATTGCAATCGTTCGAACAGTCAAATTTAAAATGGATGGGGATTCGGAAGACATTTCCATAGTAGAATTTCATGGAAGAATTTGGAAGACATTTTGGAAAAAAAATTGGAAGACATTTTCATACCTAGTACTCAGAAACACTTGCTGAACAATTTCCTGTGTGTCTGTCAATCCCTGTGCCCTTTTGCCGTTGTTGACAAGTATTGTGAAAAAAGTGACAAAAATCTTCATATAATATCTCCGTGAAAATAGAATGAAACTCGATGAAATTTTTGAAAAATGTCCAAGTGAATGAGCGACTTGAGCTGTTTCTAGATTTTGTATAACAAACAGTGTTTTCGAGATATTATAACGATTGAAAGTTTATCATAATTCAATTTTTACAGGCTTTACAGTCAAAAATCAATAATATTTGAATTCAAGGTTCTGTTCCCTGCCGCTTTCCCTTCCAGTACGGTGTGTCACTACTTGGCAAAAGGAGAGAAAACACATCCTCTTTTTTCAACCCCGTTTACCAATTTTTTTCGGTTTCCTCTCACAATGGAAAAACTGTCCTGACAATAGCTCAATTCTTTTGCCAATATTCGCTAACTCAATATTAAAGATTTTTCGAGTGTTTGAATGGGGAATCCGTATTTCCAATATTTTTGAGACACCTAGGTTTTTGGCTGTTAAATCGAATGAAAACATGAATAGGTTGATGGCTTGAATGGTTCTCGAGTTTTGCAACTTTTGTGAGCTATGTTTGAGGATTTGGGAAATTCGTCCTGATGTTATAACTCGAGATTTATTTGAGCAATAAAAATCGTTCTCCAGTCGTTGTAATACTCGTCGATAACTCAAACTGTATAAATAGGCGATTCATTTGACAATAAAATAACTGAAAAGGTACTTATTCAGAAAATTGTTTAAAATTAAGATTACTACCGAGAAGTTGGTTTTCAAAGATACTATAAAGTGGAAACGTTCACATTAGTCGAGATTTGTTACCATATTATGTGGATTTCCAAATCACGATTGAAGCAAAGGAATAATAAACCACTGTACAAGCGTTTGCAGCATTTTTGGATTACTGAGCATGATTCTGAAGTTTACTAGTCCAAATAATGACAGGGAAAAATATGACAACATAGTTACAAAAAATACCTCGTAAAATATCTACCAGCACATTAATGAGGCCATTTTTGATAGCTTGGGGTCTATTATTTGATTTTGTCCTTATTCAGTCCTCCGATTTTTTGTCACAGCTCTCGAGGTCATGCAATGAAAACGATTTGATTAGGCAAGAGAATTTTTAGAAAGACGAGAATTAAATTTCGCTCTCAGCATTATGCGGTGTTATCTTTGCTAGAGAGCATACCGAAGTTACAATAGGTAGAACACACCTATATAATAGACGACTTGCTCCGGGCGTCGGTTTTAATCTTTTTGCAAATCGAAGGTTTGCCAGCTGTTGGACACTGCATTCTTTCAGTATTAGATCACCTTCCACTACTACAGTACAATGGACAAGAGTAATTGATAGAAGAAAAGGTTCAACGTGACTAGTTTGAAAGATAACGTGCCCTATGCGCTTGAGACGTATCAGATAATATATTATCAAATAAATTGCTTCCACGCCTTTTTGAGACGCTTTGTAGAATAATTCAACCATTCTGGTCCTTGATATTAGAACATGACTTTCTCCAAATTGTTTTTTTCAACCTACGAATTTCAATTTACGAGTATTTCAGGGGGAATATAACATTTTTTTATTTTACCAATAATCGGTGACATTATGCTTATGATCGCAAAGGTGCATTTATATTTGAAAATAAATATGATGCTCATTTACCTTGAGAGAGGCTCTGGTGACGAACGCCTTGTTGCATTGCGAGCACATGTGTTCCGGTTTTGGTGAATCGTGCAGTTTAACGTGGGCACTCCAGTGGCCCTTGTGCGCAAACTGCTTGCCGCACGCCGTACATTCGAACGGCTTGCTCTCTGTACCATCTTCGTTGTTGTTACTGTCGTTGAGCGTTTCTTCGGATGATGTCCTTTCTTCAAGGAGACCTGCCAGCGACTGCAACGGACTCGGCACTTCGCGTTTCAATTCGGGTTGGCTATGAATGCTTAGATCGCTCGGTTCGTCGTCCGATCTATGGCCAAGTAGTTCTTGTTCGCGATAGAACTCCTGAAGCCTTCTTTCTTTCAATTTGCAAAGTTTAGTGACGTTTCTATCAGGTGGCGTGGGCTCTTCTTGTTTTACACTGGGTTTGTTATCATCGATAGTGTAGTTGTGAATCGGTGATGGCGCAGGCGTCATATACGGAGGCGGAGCGAGAATCGGAGGCGGTACGTGGATAGGAGGCGGCAGTAGAGGGGCTTCCCTCAGTAATGGCAGTGGACTGAGTTGCTTTGGCTCCTGAAACACAAGATTCATAATTGATTAATATTACGACTTGATGCGTTAAAATACTATTGACTCATGAAGACTGCAATATTGAATGCGATTTTTTCTCTTGTAATTGTGGTCTGTTTGAGTGTTGTAATCATAATTAGGATAATTTTTACGAAGTGCGCTACTTTGTTTACGTAAAATTAAGAATGCTACTGAAGATTTTGCAGTGGTTATTATTCGTGGGTTGGTTGGTTTGTGGTGGTGCATTGCTTCAATCATAATGTGAAACGATCACCTCCTTCTTCTGGTAACACGAAAATTGGCGATTGAAAGCACAGCAGCTCTTATTTATTTTATGCTTTTAATTGAACACTCATTGCCAAAAAGAGCGAAAATGACGATGCGAACTCAAATCTGTTTAAGCGCTTGATGAAAAAACTCTTTAATGCCTGGACGGTAAAATAAAAATTCAACATAACATCGTGTTGAAAAAAGACAGTGGCCAATAAATTATAGTGAAGAAAAGATATACCCTCCGTTTAATTGTGTACGTTAATGATTAAGCTTTTTCAATTGTAGCGTTACCTATTTCTTTGTGATTTATTCATGTCGAAATTTAAAAAAACGGCACTTTAAAGAAAAAAATAGAAATGAGCGGGAAAGGTATATAAGTAGAACTCTGAAAAGCTGCTAACCCCTTTCTCGTCAGGATGAATAATGCCATTTCAAAATGCCTAATGGGCTTTTACTTTCATCGATCTTCTATTCTATTTAAAGACATAATGGGGTTTAACAGGCGAGGAGCGTAATGTCACGACAGTTGATATTTGCTGTCTTTTTTTAATGAAACTGCTATGGTAGTCTTCAACAGGACATTAAGATTGGAATATCGTCCAGCGATCTAAATATACAGTACACAAGAAGGCTTCCTCCTTAGCTCTATATAAGACCCTCGTTAACGTTACGATGGCAGTAAAGGAGACAAGTAGCCAAATGGGATTAACAATATACCTCTATAGTTTGGACTTGCTGCCAGGCCGATCAAACTAAAGGGAGCTTTTACCTTCTTGTCGCTAATCTAAAGAGATATAATAAAGTGAGAATCGTGTTTATTATCTATCGTCCATTAATATTCTTCAAATAAGGAAAATGATGGCTACTAGGTACCGAGCAGCAATACCGAATCTTCATGAGAAATCTCACCTCTATTCGTATTTAATTTATTAAGCCTCAACACCGAAATTCAACTAAAGGAAGTTCTCTGGAACTGCTAAAATAGCTACTCCTTTTCATTGATTTTTTTGAGAAGTTATTTTCCACCTCCGGATTGTTGTTTCGATTCTCCCATCATTTTATGTCATCTGCGACTTCAGTTTGAATGAACGCTAACGAATCGAACCATTCTACAACATCCCAATCGAGCGCGAATATCATTCAGCCAACCGACAAGTTCATTAGTGGACCTTGAGCGTTACAATAGGCCAGTTGTGAGCGAAAAGCGAACACGCTAAACCAGCTCTAGGTACAAAAAGTCGCCGCCGTGTCGTTGCATATTTCGGAAAAGTTACACGGCTATCGACGAAAGAAATCGATATTATATCAGACACACCTTCACATCGGGATGGAATATTTTGCAGAGGCAGTTGAGATCGATAAAAATAAATTGCATCCTCTCTCTTTGCGAAGACGAAAATCTAGTTCATTATCAACAGGTACAAGAAGCGATCCATCATCTCGAAAGTGATAACATGATTTAGCCATCTGCGATTAACATCGCTACCGACTCCTTCTCAGATACATTGTAATGATGAATAACCACATTAAACCGAGAAATGGAAGACACGAACTTAACCGGTTTTGAAAGGATCGAAGCAATCAGAGATGATCGTTTTTGACTTCTGATAACGCTATCCGTTCTATAATATCCGCGGATTCGTGGACGTATTTCAACTATACCGCATACGGTTCTGGAAATAAGTGGCCGTTCTGGTTAATACGCCGACTTGAATTGAAACAGGATCTCTCCTATAACGTAGGCGAGCGATAAATCTAAATAAATAAGGGGCACGGTGCAAGGCCCCACACAAATACAAGGCCTGTAATTGGTACCCTGTCGATTGTATTAAAACGATGAAGTAGGTACCAGAACATCGTAACTTGTACGGGAGAAATATTAATCTTACCGGCCAAATCGATTCGCACGTTAAATTGAAGGTAATTCAAATTAAAACATTTCATTTCCAGCATTCTAAACAGCAATGCGTCACGTTTAATTATCTTGTGGCTAACTAGCTATTCTATCAACTAGCGGTTCATGTTTTTGACAATTAATTTCTCAACATGTTTGAAGATAATTTTCGTTTAAATCTTGCGCCAAATTAGTTGGAAAAAAAGAATAATAATAAATAACAATTTTATTTTGTCGAGGCGTTTGTATCGTGAATGATGATGAACTCAGGGGAAAACCTCGAGATGCGAGAAGTATACACTTACTAGAAATATTTACATTCATAGGTTCAATCTTTTATACGAATCAATAAAATCTGCCTGCGATGCTGCTACTATGGGATAAATTATTAGGCCGTTATGTTTTCAATGCCAAGAATTCGACCTAAATATTATTCACCGTGATTCAGGAAAGTATTCCGCTTTGGTCGATTTAAACTGAAAACTTATTGGATGCTAGTTTGCAGATCGCGCGAATTCCGTGCATACGATCGTCCGCGGATTGAAACCGACTCAGCCTAATGGCGTTCGGCCGGCATTTTCTGATAACGATAAGAAAACGCCCTTACCAAAAATGGCCAACTCGTTTCACTTCAATGCGGGACGACAGGCTTTCATGATCTGCCGCCATCAACGAACGTTGGATTAAAAGGCATTGCAAGATAAAATCCAATGCCTTCACTGTCAGCATTGCCACTTTCAACTAGATCAACGGGTCGGTAGTCGCTGGTCGGTTATTTCCACGGGATACGCGTGACCGGACGATGCGACGATAAAATGCAGTGTTCTATTATAGTTGTCTTATTTTTGTAGGTCACACTTGGTTATAAAAGCGCATGCACTCAAGAAGAACAGAATTTCAACGATCTCGTTGTTGTCAAAATACTGCGGATAATGATGAGAGTGATTTTTTATCTAATCAACTGATTACAAATCATTAGTGAGACCAGCACAGGAACGAATTTTTATTGCAATATGTTCCGGTTTCTTAACATTGGCGTGTCCATTAAAAACGCTGCAAATTATTGTACAGTGGTTTATCATTCCTTCGCTTCAATAATGATTTAAGAAGAATATCCATTTCTGATAGTAATTATTCCGACCATGTTGTGTGAACGTTCCAACCGAAACAGATTGGGAAAACTCCGTAGCGACTATTGTAATTTCAATCATTTTTATTTCCTAATTAAAAGCTAAATTTTTGTCCTACCGTACAGCTGGAGAGAGTGTTTGACTACCATTTCAATGGGTATAGAACGATTTTTATAGGTGCAAGAACTCTCGAGTTATACCCTCATGTCAAATTTCTGAAAATCTCCCTAATTACCAATAACCTAATTACCTAATTACCAAATAACTGGAGCCCGTTGACAATGACTTCGTCACGCAATCTATGATTGGTAATTTAGATAAATCCACAAACACTCGTTGATTTCATTATTTGATGGCACTGCCAAACACAAACTGGGCTGCTTCGTCTACAACTGAAAGAAATTACTGCGTAGTTAGCGAATTGATTCCGAGTTCAATGAATGGAATAATGAATAGGGGCTATAATTTTTGAAGAGATCATCTGCTTTAATACGCTATCAGTCATTTAAGAAAAGAAAAATATGTCATCGAAATATATTCACGTTTCAGTTGTGAACATTTGGTAAAGTTCAGTTGATCAAGAGTTGACCTTTGTTTTAAGGAAACGTTTTTTTGTCACGGTGAGGTTTTGCTTCCTTCGATAAACCTTATCCTTCCCAATGATCCTAATCCGATGCTCGTTGTTGAAGACACCTAACCTGTTTTTTCGTCTGCATTGACCCTTTTCATCCCAAATGGCATCGTTCGATTAAAAAACCTTTAAAGAAGTCATGTTCTCGAAAGTTGCTGATGAAATTTACGATACGATGCAAATCAATCGGGTCGGTGCGAATAACTTTTTCCGAAGTTACTCTTTCCAAACCGAATGCTTCCAAAGGGCGACTATGTTTGCTGAGAATGACTCTTCGTCTGCGACTCATTGCGATGTTCTTAATACTTTCCCGTTTTGATGGTCAGCTATCACAAAAGTCGTAAAAAGCCGATTTCTTCTTTCCTCTGAAAGTTTCGTACTTTCGGATTTGTAAAACTTATACTAAAGGAATTTTTCCATTCACCGTTATTGCAACGGTTAGTAGAAAAAAGAGTTTCGATACCAATTTCAGCCCACACATCTCATGACAATGATGAACCGCTGTACAGAACTACCATGGTGATTTCTTGCTCTCGAGAGCGGGAAACCAGCTATGAAAGTAAATCTTACGGATAGCTCACCGACAGATTCTTCCTCGACACAGTGAATGATGGTCACTCATCAAGGCCAAAATAGTTATCTTTCTACCTGTCTCTAGATCTGTTTGCCTAATGTTTAACAGTTGAGGCTCTTCGATTCCGTGCGAGGAAGATTGAACGAATCCTTGGCCCGCGGAGCGAATTTCGTGAAGGTGACATTTTGAAGAGTGGCTACAAGTCCGTGAATGGACGTGCTATCAATCGAACAGACATGTTCAGCATTCTCTCATTACCAACGCTTTTTGTTTGTGATTTATTCACACCATTACTGGAACGCTATCCGAACACTTTACTGAAAACAACAGCCTCAAAAGAAACTCAGAATTTTTTGCACGCCATCTTAGCTTACTACGTAACTTTCACGTATCATTCTGGAGTTCTCTTTGCTACGGAACGTAGATTGATTTACGATTCGCAGCATTTACCATGTATTGTATCATGTAGAGTAGCGAGATAGTAAAGATCCAACTCCCATGATTCTCAAAAATTACTTGATAGTAGAGAAAGTGATAGGTATAATACATAATAAATAGATATATAATTTAATAATTATAGATAACATATAGATATAGAGAAAGTTATGGATAATAAACAAAATTACTTGATAATAGCATTGCGTGTTATTTTAAAACTTGATACGTGGAAGTTTTTATTACTTTGTGAAATCATAATACCTCTAACGGTCGCCACAATCCACCGTCCTCTAAGCGGTAACCATAAGAAACCTATGATTTAACAAAGTAACCAAAACTTTCACATTCAGGTTTTAAAAAACTTGCGATACACTGAAACTATAAAGTCGACGACAATCGCGTAAATACAGCTTAGCATTCCCCTGGCTCGTAATTGCTCATTATTCCGACTTTCCATCAACCTAAATATCCCCTAAAACTTTTCGATTTAAAAAAAGTTGAATATATGAAAAAATGAAATGATTGTTCAACCAAGAGAAATCCTTTCCAACATCAACTACAACATTTTCCCTCGGGTTAATCTAGTTTCCTTGTTTAGACGCCTTGCCCTCGTGTCAGGTTGATAATTGACTAATCGCAGCCGTAGTCCATTTAGCCTTGGCATTACTTTAAGCGACTAGGAAGAACGGACACACACTATAACAATGAATCAAACCGGTTACTCGAGACAGTATATCACCATGCCTTTTTCTCCCTTAAAGGAATTTCTCAGTTTAATCAGCCATCGGCTTAATTCTCTTCCTATGTTTTTTCCACTAATGCGATAAGTGTAAAACGGGTCCTTGATATTTCCATTAAGTTGAATAGAAATAGATGAATGATACCGTGTGATGCAATGATTATTTTCTATCCTAAGACATTGCCAGTTTATATTTATTCCTCAAAACATTGGCACGAAATATTCCGTTGTCCAATGGTGATAAGTTGAATTGTGATTTTTTTCACAAAATATTCGAAAAATATAGTTTTTAATCAAATCTAAAAAAAAAAAAAAAAAAAAAAAAAAACAGAATACCAGGGGTTTGCATAGATTACATAGTTCTTCCATGTTTGAGTTGGCAACTAATTATAAAATCAAGAACCTTCCTACTATCCATGAAAATGTAATCTGAGTTCGCTTCGACTTTTCGGACGATCGAAATACTTAGATTAACTACGGAAAAATGGAAGTAAAAATTGGTTGATCGTCTTTGGTAGTGACCAAGGCCTAATGTTAAATGAGTGGGATGAAAGAGAGACTCATTTCCAATTTCTAATCAGTCGTTCAAGCAAGTTTTTGTGTTGAAAATATCTGCAGTGTAAAACGGGTTGAATAAATCAAATATTTCCGAAATGGCTGTTAATCAGCATTGGCAACTTGGTACCCGTTAACATGTAGCTTTCGGTTCTTCCTATATTCGAAGGTAAACTAATTTAGAACTGTCGCTCGGCTTTTCATCAAATCCGCCAGTGTTTAATAGCTAAGCCGGTCGAACCGATTGACTTTTCGTTTTCGGCCTAATTAATATTCCACCGGTGACTTTAAAACGAAAATTAGAAGCTCGGAGTAAAATGTTGATCAAAATGTCGAAAGTAGACCCCCGCGGTAGCAGCGGCCATAATCTTCATCTCGTTTATAGTTTTATCTACACATTTATCTAGGCATAAACTGAGTTAGAATGTGTCGTTAATTTTTTTGAAAATTCGATGAGCTACTAGATTCACTGAGATAATGAGAAAAAATAAAGAATGCATCATCTCTCATCGTTGTAGTTTTGACTGAGGTAAATTAAATGGCCGTGTCACGATAAAATATTACCCTGCTCTAATCCGAAAATGGGTTCACCGTTCGAGTATATTGTACTGTGGAATATTAACCTGATTCCTGTCATAACGTGGGTTTGCAATGTTTCTTCTAAGCTTCAGTTCAATACCGCGCAATCTCAGTTCTCAAGAGCATTCGAGCTATATTATGATCGTATTGAGATTTTTCGAGAATATTGCCGTCTGAGGTTCTGACTGACACTCAAGACGCGGAAACTAGGTTCGAAAAAGCAAACGATGACTTGCTAAAATGATGCCCGGAAGGAAAGGAAAATACTGAGAAGAACATTCGGGTGCCATGGGAGAGATTTTTTTCATCCTGTACCGGGCGTGGACGTCGAGCTTTTATTAAATGGGACATAGAACAGGTTTCCCACAGCCTGAGAGTTTCAGCTCTATAGAATCACGTTGAATAATAAGGGGGTTCATCATCGGAAGCGAAGGCTGCTCTTTTTTTCTATTAAATCGTCTTTAGTTCGGTGGTGATTTGATGACTGCTTCCCAACGCGAACGCGACAATTTAATTAGTCGAAAAGTAAATTAGTGGAACGTGATGGAATAATTCGATTCGTTAATCGACCAAATTCAACACCAATTTGTCAAAACAGTAAGAAATTTAAGAGGAGCTGAGGACGGTAGAAATTAGAATGCCAAATCAACTAGTAATATCAACACTCAACATCTTAACTAGGCATTGATGTATTATTTTACTTCAATATAAATTACACAAACGCTGTGTAAAGTTGCAGATAAATTTGTTTTCGAGAAGTGGAAAATTTTTATTGTACTTCACTCCGATTCATTTTTTTTCATTTCATTCATTTTTCATTCATTTTTCATCATTTCATTCATTTTTTTTTCATTTATTGGGGAATACATTTATCAAACCGAAAGGGTCTGCTCTAATTAGCAGTAATTTCCAGCATGAAAATGCTGTATGCAGTATGCAGTAAAATGCAGTATGAAAATTTTCCATACGATATTCCACAGACTCTTTTATACATTTCCACGATTACTGAGTAAGAGGAAGTATTTTAGTACGACGTCTATTTTCTTCAAAATGCTACCGATTTTATGTTCTCAATTTTTACGTAAAATTTCCCTTATCTGGAAATTGTATCAGTCTGTCGAAAAATAATATTAAAAATACATTTTAGCTTGATGATAGATACGTTTACTGCTTTTAAACTACTGATCGTTTTGTCATGATTGAAATAAAATTGAACATTTCCTAGGTTAGTGGATAAGTTAGCAGTTATCAATATGCGGCTACCTACGACGTTCGTAAGGTTTCACACTAGTGTAATTTACGTCGTCCGCTCTGACATTAACGAATCGAGCTCTTGTACCCAATTTAATCCCAACATTAAAAACCCGAGTTTTACCGCCTTACGACCGTAACGATTACAAGAAGCGAACGTTTGATTAAAATAGAGGATGGGCGTCCGATGTTCTTCGGGGATTGTCGAAACTGAAGCATGAAAGCCGGAGTGAATCGTGAAATAGAGTCTTGTTCACCTTATCAACATAACATAGCATCTTCGGCTACATCAACTGATTTTTCGATTCTCGTTCCTTCTTGTTGTTCTTTGAACGGCAAAAGGCGACATAATTCACAACGGGACCTACCCGAGACCGGACGCGCTGCGAATCGCAAATGAAGAGGGCGGGATGAGAGAAGGCATTCATAAAGTTCGGGCAGGAGCTTTCTTCGGTGCGCAGGCGCGCCGAATTTCGGAGGCGTGGGCGAAATCATCATCGTTCGAGGACCGTCACGAAACTGAATCGATAATGACCTTATGAATACCTCGTTCCGCGTTCCATACGGCAAGAAACGTGCGATTAAAAATCTGCTAACGTACTTCTTCAATTTCGTTGGTGTACATCCTTGTGCGTAAGCTCATGATTACAACCGTTGACCGAACATTAATCGAGAGAAGAATTTCCGGATAAGTCACGTCTATTATTACAATATTCAGGGTTTTCTGCTCAAAATTAATTACGTATTCGACTAATTGACTGAAAAAATATTTCTGATGACGAGTTCCCAAGTGCGAAAATCATAAAATACTAATGAAAAATATAACCTACTTTAAAAATAGGTAACAGTAAATAGGTAACATTCCAACGGTAGATTTTATTGTTGGAATGTCTTCAGGCATGGCCCACAATACCATATTATATCCATTATATAATTATAATAATTTGGTTAAAATGGTTAGAAATATGGGTGCAAATATGGTTTAATTCAGTTAGCTTATTTATTTATGGCATTTTATTATTGTCATTAGTATTATATTAACAACACTATAATAGTCAAATGATTTTTTTTTTTTTTTTTTTTTTTTGTGAAAAATTGGTCATATTTTGAGGACTTGTAAAACAGAGAAGGGCCGTAGTCCAAAATTAAAAAAAACCAGTGGTGTGCATAGATCACACAGTACTTCCATGTTTGAGTCGGTAACTGGTATAACCAATTATAAAATCGAGAAAATCGTACGAAGGCCGAAACGTGACCCTAGCGGTAAAGATCAGGCGTCATTCATTCGCCATTACAAATATTAATACCTCTAGCGTCAAACGTATTGATTTTTGCACCCTGTAAAAAGCTCAACAGCGATAAACGGCGTAGGGCGGAAGTAAGGTATGTGATCAAAACAATACAAAACATGATAGTTCAACTGTCATAAAGAAAAATTTGAAGTCTAAAGTATATTCACTCTTGTGGTCTATAAAAATCTCTAATGCAAAAAAACGGCATAAGGCGGAAGCACTGTGTGTTATCCAAACTATACAAAACAAGTTCTGTGAACGTGGTCAGAGTTGGTCAAATATATAGCAAAGAGCCCCAAAAAGTACAGTAACTGAAAATGCGTTTTGCGAGGAAGTACTGCAGGTGACCCCGATAATAAAAAACGAGCAATATTCAGCTGTCATATAGAAAATTTAAAGTCTAATGTATATTCACTCTGGCGGTCTATTAAAAACTCAAAAGTTAAAAAATGGCATAAAGCGGAAGTACTGTGTGTTACTCAAACCATACAAAACAAGTTTTGTGAACGAGGTAAAAGTTGGTTATATTTATAGCAAAGAGGCCCAAAAAGTACAGTAACTGAAAATGCGTTTTGCGAGGAAGTACTGCAGGTGACCCCAATAATAAAAAACGAGCAATATTCAGCTGTCATATAGAAAATTTAAAGTCTAATGTATATTCACTCTGGCGGTCTATTAAAAACTCAAAAGTTAAAAAATGGCATAAAGCGGAAGTACTGTGTGTTACTCAAACCATACAAAACAAGTTTTGTGAACGAGGTAAAAGTTGGTTATATTTATAGCAAAGAGACCCTAAAAGTACAATAACGCTTAATAAAATAACTGAAAATGGTTTTACGAGGAAGTACTGCAGGTGACCCCAATAATAAAACGCTGCAAATGATTGTACAGTGGTTTATTATTATTTCGCTTCAATATTGATTTAAGACGACTATCCATTTGTCATTTTAAATATTCCGATCATTTGTGAACATTCCCACCGAAAAGCAGATGGTAACTATAGGGGAAAACTCCATAGCAACTATTGTAATTTTAATCATTTTTATTTTTCTTAATTTCCTAATTAAAAGCTAAACTTATTGCCTAACGATACAGCTGGAGAGAGTGTTTGACGACGATTCCAATGAGTATAGAACGATTTTTATAGCTCCAAGAACTCTCGAGTTATACCCTAATGCCAAATTTGTGAAAATCTCCCAAATTCGGCACAAAAGCTGCGATAACTCGAGAACCAATAAAGCTATCGACCCGGTGATGGTCTCATTCGATTCAGCGTCCAAAAATCTATATAATTTGATACCACGTACACATTTTTCTGAAAAACCTTGGAAAATATGAATTTTCTCCCCCTCAAAACCCCCCAAAAATACCCTTAAAATTGAGCTAGCAAGTTGGTTCAAGAATTGGGCCGTCCTTGGACCGAGATTGATTTTTGGTGAAAATTTCAAATTTTTAGCTCCTACAGTTTGGCCGGAAAACTGCTAACGGCGGACGGCGGACGGCGGACGGCGGACGGCGTACGGCGGACGGACAGAATTTTTTTTATTGGATATTCGGATTCTACATGCCTTGAAACGTAAAACATCAAATTTTGAGGGGGGGTTAGAAATTTTTTTTTTCTTGGGCGATTACAATGGTTTATTATTGAATAATAAACCAAAATCAAGCAATATTCAGCTGTCATATAGAAAATTCAAAGTCTAATGTATATTCACTCTTGCGGTCTATTAAATCTCAAAAGTTAAAAAAAGGCATAATGCGGAAGTACTGTGTGTTATCCAAACTATGCAAAACAAGTTTTGTGAACGAGGTCAAAGTTGGTCATATTAGAGCAAAGAAACCCAGAAAATACAAATTAAACAACTGAAAATGCGTTTTACGAGGAGGTACTGCATGTGACCCCAATAATAAAAATCAAGCGATATTCAACTGTCAAATAGAAAAATTTTAAGTCCTCCAGCGTTCAAATATATTCATTTTTGTGGCCTATAAAAATCAAAATGTAGCAAATGTGCAAATAACGCGGATGTACTGCATGTGACCCATTTGATAAAAATCAGGCATCATTCAATCGCCAACCCCAACATTTTAAGACCTCAAACATTCAAATACATTGAGTTTTGCGGCCTGTAAAAATCAAAATACAAAACATGCACTTGTGAAATCGTGAAAAACGCTCATAACGTGGAGGCATTGTATGTGACCCACTATACAAAAAATCTAGTGTTTTCTGCTGGCCATAACCGACATTTCAAGCCCTCAAACGTAGAAAAGTATTGACTCTCATAGCCTGTAAAAATCGAAACAGAAAAAACTTTGAACGCTTATATCTCGGAAGTACTGTGTGTAATTCAAAATCCGGAAAAACCTAATTTTGCAGAATCACTGGGAAAACATTCCCTTAAAATTTCAAAGGGTTTCATCCATTTTTCAGGGAGATATGGCGATTTATGTCAGTTTGTGACCACAGACAGACGGACAGACGGACAGACGGACAGACGGACAGACGGACAGACGGACAGACGGACAGACGGACACACAGACACTTGTTCAGAAAGTGTTTCTGAGTATACTACTATGAAAATTTCTTCCATCAGGACCTCGGTTCCGAATTCGACTTTTCAGACGATCTCAATACTTCCATTTACTACGTAAACATGGAAGTAAAAAAAAATTGGTTTCATTTGATGCAAAATTTAATTTTCTTCAACTTTGAACTGGGCCGATTAGACGACATTTTCAGTCCTGTATTATGAGATATATATACTAAAAAACCCGCGCAGTTTACCCCATCCCCCTTACTCACCACTGCGCCGACGGGGATAACTTTTGGATCTTACCAAAAGACATGCTAACATAAAATCATCTACCTATTGGGATTTTCACACATTTGCTCGTTTGAGTTTAACGCAACTGGCATATTACCGTATAAAATCAATATATCCGAAGACCAGGTTCCGAGATTTCGTTTCTGACGATCTTAAAATAATAAATAATATTCTTGATTTTGAAGTTTGCGGGGGAGAAAAACTGGGCGACTCGTTCTCAATTTTCTTTATTGCCCGCCGAGCACTTTCGCCCCTTCGGGCATCATCAGGGCTTTGTAGCACCATTGGTAGCTACAAAGCCCTGATGATGCCCGAAGGGGCGAAAGTGCTCGGCGGGCAATAAAGAAAATTGAGAACGAGTCGCCCAGTTTTTCTCCCCCGCAAACTTCAAAATCAAGAAGATATGAAGCGACAACCCAAAAACGAATAAATAATATTGTCTTGAAAGTGGAAAAAAATTTATTCTTAATGTACAGTAATGTTTTCAAGTTTTCTGATTCAGAAATTTAATTCTTACTCTTTGGACGACTAACAATAAATTACTGTTTTCTTTGTCGTTGCGTTGTTTGATGTCCAGGAGGTGTTAGGAGGAGAAAAAAAACCCAGGGGACTCAGGTGGACCCTATGGCTCCACGTCTTCCTGAAGATGCTCGAATGGGCGAATGCGCTCGGAGAATGAGCCACCTGGTTTCCCTCCCCTTCACCGCTCCTTGCAAACAATTACTGGGTGAAACCTCTTCAACAGAAAATCCATATATAAAAAGGAACTCCATAAAACCTGAGTTGGCCAATCTTGGTCATCAAGTTGACAGCTTTTATACCGAAACGTATCTACGATTAAAGCGGCACCGGGAGGATAACTATCGTAGATAAACTCCTACGGTTCGAGTCTGTTATAGCTGTGCCGACACTGTAAATCTATTCGTCCCACGTCGGTGTTGATTTTAATTACGTGTCCTAGAAGACCATCAAAATGCTTCAAGCTGTACCAATAAGTCAGGTTGATTTGTGGTACGAACCATTGGTAAAATTTCGACCTTGTGTTTCGACGGAGGTGGCGTCGTTGAATTTAGTACCTACCAGAAGATTAAGAAAACTGCGGTATACTGTGACACCTTTACTGGCGACTACAGAACTGATGGATTTCATGATATTTTCATTCATCCGTGATTTTTTAGCGAGCACAATAAAAGTTCACCAAATGGAATTATATTAGTTGCTAGTTTTCATATTATTTACAAAAGCCCCGAAAACGGCTTTTACAGTGGATATAATATGCTAATAGCTTTATGTCGTTGAAGATCATCTGTGATTGTAAGTTGTGAACAAGTTTAGCTCACAAAAAATCGCTAACTTTTAGCTTCAACACATTTTTTCATTTATTCCTATTTTACCAGATCGAAAGCTGCGAGGAAGTATGGTAAATTACCATAAATACTTATTCCGAATCCTCTTAGTTGCTTCTGTGGGCTCGTAATCTCGAAAGCGAAGTAATGGATGATGTAATCTGTCGATGGGACATAGAAAACTTGAGAAGTAGGCGAGAAAGGTGCGGCTCCGTGACCCTGCTTCATAAAACGACCCAATGTCAGCAGCTCTCGGTTCAACGCCCTCCGAATCTCAAGATTCAAACACGTACTCTTTCTCTCTCAAATGTTGGCGCACAATGGTACGACGCGACACGAGACCATTCTCTGGAGCGAATGGGACACACTCCTCAGCTTTTATCGAGATTAAAAATATACAACGAATTACGCAACCTGTTCAGTGATGAGCTCAGCCAAAAATAAGCAGCGACAATACAAAAAAAAAAAAAAAACCAAAGAAAAGTGGTGACATTACTACTTCACTTGAAGATCATGAAAAATAATCAGAGCTGTGAAACCTATGTTTCGAAACCGCCCTAAGGACGCCCGACGAAGGGAAAAAAGGTACCTATTAAATCTGAGGAACAAAAAAAAAAAAAAAAAAAAAATAGACGCAACAACATGATGAAGAAAAATATCAAAAATATCACGAGACGACCTCTTCTCCATTTTTTCTTTTTATTACGCCAATACTTTCGCCAATGGTACCATTGGTTGATCGTTCTTCAGGGCATTATATAGGACCAATGGTACCATTGGTCCCATTGGTCGCCAATAGTACCATTGGTTGATCGTTCTTCAGGGCATTATAGGACCAATGGTACCATTGGTCCTATAATGATGATGAACGATCAACCAATGGTACCATTGGTCCTATAATGCCCTGAAGAAGCCCGAACGGGCGAAAGTACTCGGCGTAATAAAAAGAAAAAATGGAGAAGAGGTCGTCTCGTTACTCTCCCCCTCAACCTGCAGAAAGAAGGAATACGACCACCTGGAGAAGAAAAAAAATATCACGAGCACAATCAATCCCCCAAAGAGCCCTCAGACAATCATTTTTTTACGAGATATTGATGGGGCAGTTTTCTTCATTCTCTCCACAAAAACCGCGTCTGGAAGTTCATTCATTAAAAATAAATAATAATTTAAAAAAAAACGCTGCGCTAATTTGAGAAAAAACTATTCACGCCATATTAGGATTCAAATTCAAAAATAACTGCATTCGATCTGAGTCTGCAAAAGTAACACTCGTAGCGGCGTAATTGGAAAATATTTCTTCCATCCACTAATTGCGTTTGTAGAACCGTAATATTCAAGCTCGTCGGATAGGGTGCTTCGCTTTTCATCGTAAAAGCCAACGACTGAAGGGCAAACATCCGTCTAATCACCTAGTAGTGAAGCAGTGGGTGACTCTGCCTACGCGTCAGATAATTGCGGGGAACTTCTGGTTCAAAACTTATGTTGTTGTTTTCCGTTATAAATACTAGTCACCATAAAACTGACCTTGGCTAGAGTTAATTCCAAGTTCCCAACGCTTCGGTATCGTCTGGAAATCCTTCGAGCTCTAGATTGAAAATTGGGAGAGAGTGACTCGGTTGACTGCGGAACGCAATAACCCTTCTAGATCGTTTCTGAGTATAACCAAGCCCAAACCTCGAACTGCGTGTAAAATCGAATAACTGGTCTGTAATTGAAACCGCGGTGGACTTAGCGAATACAAGTACCGTTGAGGCGTTTTGACGGTCAGTTTATTACGAAGAAGGTTTGCTCCTTGGGAAAAGCGACCTTCATCAACGTTTTTTTCCACAAAATTAATAGGCACTCATCTTTTTACTGGTTACCAAGTAAGGGTGAAACAGTTCGTCCATCAACTGATGGCACTCTGTTCAAATTAGCACACGTTCTGGTAGAAAGGAACGGGCTAATTTACTGCGTCCAACAGATATTTACGCCACGGCACAATTTTCTTAATATCCGTTCATTGAGCATTTGATTGACACGTATCTTCCTCTATTAGGCAACTGATGATAGAGCAATATTGACGGTATCGAGATAAAAGGCGGCAGTTTTCTTTAGTCACTTACAGAGCCAATTGATTGGAGTCAGTCGCACTTTCGAAAGTTGGCGCTCTGTAAGAAAATAGATTGACGTACGAAGATTGAATGTAGCTCCAGCAATGATTTCAAAACTGGGAATGTAGGCGTTGATAGAATCATTACCAGTGACAATAAATAAAGAAGAAGAAATAAAGAAGAAGGCCTAAGTAATATAAAATCAGTTTTTTTTTTCGCTACTTGTTTAATGCCAGTATAGGGTCTGGAATTTGACAGGCATTTACTATCTTATATCACCAGGAAGTTTTATACTATTCAATCCAAATGCAATCCTTCGTACGAAAAAATGATCTGGACCTTTTTATTTACTGCATCGATGGAAGAAGGAACTCGAATTACGTGGACCTCTACTTATGGTATATTTCCGAATTGAGATTCTGTCAAGTATCTTGATTTTTCCGACGCTGATGTATTCAGAAAAGCGATGTCCCGCGGGATATATCTTCCGTTCAGAAGCTGAGTATCATCTAGTTCTCATAAACTGACTATAACCGTCGCTAAGTTAGGCTAAGAATACAATAATTTATTGTCTCTATCAAGAGAACTTACGTTCCCCTAATCCGACTTGCACCGAGCTCTACTCCCGTTTACGACGCTCTCAAATCTCATAGAACGACGAAAACGCGCAGGAAAACTGCTATCTTGATTTGTTACCTTGACGTTCAACGGTTATAAATTCCGTTTCGCGCGATACGGTCGCTTCGAGACATCGAATTTATGAAATGTGAAAGTATTGTACATACGCAGGTTCATTCCTCGAATTATGTGGAAGTTGATGGCTTTTTGAAATGTTATTTCGTCAGCGCTCCGACCGCTGATCCGGCTGACACTTCATACAACCAAATTAACGGCCCGAGAGCTCGGATTTCTCGCAAGTGCTATTCGACGCATCGTTCGACCACTTTCATAGGCGAGCCCCTCTTCGCGAGGCATTCTAATCGAAGTCTGATGATTGAGGATGCGACCGAGCGCACTTCACTCCGTCTACTTGCACAGTTCGCTTGTCATAATATTTCCAGCGGCCCGACTGGCTTATTCGAATGCTCAGAAATAACGGACCTCTAAATTATCAGCCAGTCGAGACGAACGAATAATGCCGACTACTACAGTCCAATTTGCCTGAAACTCGGTTAACCGCGTAGGAAAAAAAATCCATTTAATGAGGCGGATTTTCGAATTTTAAGAAACGAAACCGAACACTTCAAGTCTAGAACGGTTATTGATATATTTAGTTTGTTTTCCTTTGAATAAAAATTCTCTCTCTCTCTCTCTCTTATAAAAAAATCAGTTGCTCTTTGCCTAATTAAGTCCGGTTTTATTTAGACCTATTCGGACTATTTACCACGCAACGACTCTGCACTCCATTATTGGGATTTCAGTCAGAACGCCTGCCGTAACTGAAGTCAACCTCATCTAACGGATAACCATAGAACTCAGTCGTGGAAACTCGGTTATTTAAAGCGGTATCTCAACCAGAGGGCAAGTATTCGACATTTCCAGTAAGTGCACTCCCGGAACACCTCTGCTCCAGGCAACGATTTGCAACAGAAGCCCATAATGCGCTGTAATTCGCTTGCTCCGACAATTCCCTTTCCCCGGCGGGTTTAGATAGATTGCAAAGCGCTTAAGCGATCTGCATAATATTAGTTATTCGCAAGCTACGAAAAGCACTGGTTTCAAAGCGAATTGTCGATTTCTACGACGAAAACGTAAGACTTATGCAACTGAATGACGACTCATTCGGCCGGTTTCGATTTGAAGATAAAAAAGAGAAATAAGGTAAATTGATAGTTCCAAGATCCACTTCAGAGTTGATTTCAAAACGTCGTGCTCCAAATCGGTAAGCATCTGCATTCAATTTCTTCCTCGGCGAGTAATCAACTAACTATAAGGTGCGCGATTTCATCGCCGCATTTCGAATAGACGAGAAAAAGGTTAGAATAGTCTACGAGCCATATTTGGCTCTTACTCGATTAACCAACATCTGTGTGGTTATGAAACAAATAATTTTATACTGAAATCAAATTCATCAAAATTTAGAGAGCATAGCTCAAAAATTGTTTAATCAATTGTCTGAATAACTCTAACGATCACTGTGTATATTCAACCCTTTTCTCAGTTCCTTATCACGATTCTGAGTATTTGGAACCATATGAGGTTAATTATTATATGTGGTGACTATTATTTATTGAAGACAAATGTTTGGAAAGTCCCATCTAACGTTTGCCTCGGCCAACTTCATCAGCTGAAACTGAATGATCTTTCTCTTGGAAAATCACGGGCGTGAGAGGAAACCACCTTTGGAAAAAATGTGGACGGAATGTCTGCTAAAAAAATCATGGTTTTCCTTGGAATATCAAGGCGCGCCTTACGGAAATGGATTGGCCAACGGATGAAATGTGAAGGGTAAACTTTGGGACTCGCGAGTATGGGCAGACGAGAGGATTTTGTATGGGATGGCGAGGTGCTTAATCTTTAGAAAGTATAGGACGTCCGTGTGCGGGGAAAACGTTCTATAAAACTGTTTTGGCCATGAATGATAATGATCGGAATTTCAAAATGATGGATGCAAAATCCAAGAGATTCTCAGTGAGGTTTAGTGCCCTTAGTTCCGGTTAAGTGCATGAAAATAAATCAAACTATTTCCTGGCGAACACCATCCTCTATCCTCGCTTACACGTCTCTCATTCTGAATCATTCGGCGGTTTTCATGTCGTATGCCACAAGCCACAAGCTTGTCTACTTTTAGCCAGCAGTATTATATAGGCTTAATGAAAACGGTGTAAGGTTAACAGACTGTTATTATTTGAACACTAAATTATAGCGAAATTTGCAAACTACACGATGAAAGTCCATTTCACGTAAAACCTCTCAAAGTAACATGATACCGTAGTGATAAACATTCACCCGGAAAGCCGGAATATCATCTTTAAATTATCGCAATAAATCCTTCAATCTTCTGTTTAACTGACGTCAATGTTGTGAACGGAATATTACGGAAGTTGACTCAAAATTGAAACTCCTACGAAAGAATTCTAGGACAAAGAAACCGTCAAAGCTTGAATCTGACTGATCCATTGAAGTATTCCCGCAGTTGTCAATAAGGGTTGAAAAAAACTTTTAGATACCTCAAAAATCTCTCCATCTCAGAGTACAAGCTTTGACATTTAGAAAAATGACAGTACCAGACCCCACATGGTTAGTCATAGCCAGCGTGATGTAGGTATTGGAAAAGGAGCCTAGAGGGCGGCCACCAAGCCCTCCCTCATATCATGTTACGATCTAGTTTTTATCGCCGTTGTATTTCTCGACTACCGTTAGAAGAGTTCGGCTTTCACCAACGCCGGTCGCGCCGAATCGAAACCTCGCATCAGGGCGTCGATAAGAACTCGTATTGTGGGTGATATATGTCTTTGGTAGCAATAAAATGGTAATGGAATTCTCAAATGGATATTTCGATCGAGAAATCGAGCGTATTTAAATTAAGAATCACCCTCACACGATCGGACGACTTCACTAACTGAATGAGACAGGGTTACTCTTAATGTATTCCATATATTTTCTCCAGCTCGGGCAGCCATAATTAGGAAGGCGCTAGTTTTCGTAATAGGAAGCGTCGTTGCTTACTTCGAGGACGAATCATGATGATTCTTATCATAGGTACCCTGTACCATGAATATCCTGAGAATTATTTATTCTATGAATGACTAGGCCAGCACAAAGAAACAATAAAGCCTTGAAAAAAGCATGACAGCCTATATGAAAAAAGGCCACCTGAGGATACCCAAAAAATAGTTATTATTAATCCTAATTGTCTTAAAGTAGACCAAGCAACAATTTTTTTAGGTCCAACTCAAGATTTGCTCTTAAACCGGATATAAATATAGTTAGGCAGGGAAATAAAATAAATAATTGTACTTATATTCTGAAAAAAGGTAAAGTTTTAGGGAAGAGAGTGTAATTTTCTTCAAGCTCGACATAAAATTTGAAACAGCGAAAACATCCATCTGAACATTCTTTTTCAACTGATTGAGCTTCTTGTGGAAGCAGAAAAAATTACTCAGGAGTTATGTCCTTAATTTCTGTAATAAATGCGCTTTCAGCATTTGCCAGGTTCGATGATGGTTGAAAAATTTTTTTCTCGTTCCATTTTTTGTGGAGTAGGTATGTATCCTTATTTAACTAAAAACAGTTGGAATCGCAATCTTTATTAATGAAAAGTACTGAAAGTACTCCTCTGCGCGCAATATCGTCCACCATTAAATCTTGAAAAAAAAAAAAATTGGGAAATTTATATTGTAAGCATTGTCTCGGGGGATATCCTGTTTAAAGAACACACAGTCTACAGAGGTACGCTTTCGTATTTAAATTTACTTTGATGAGAGCTCACAATCTTTCGATGGCTATTTATATTGTCCTATATTATGTTCCTAGTTTGACGAAAAAAATCGTTATACTGCTAGTTGTCGATAGGTGGTAAAACCACTTCTCGATACCCGACAGCAGATGATTGACTGTCTCACGATCCCTTCTTATAAAGTCGGACAAGACGATTCTCAGCTAATGTCCTTGCTAAGCGCCTCCAGATACGAGGGCTCACATAAAAAGCGGATCTCGCAAAGGAAGCGTTCGCACTATATGCAAGGGACCTCCGGACTTCACGAGCCAGTGGCTGTCACTCGAGTCCATTGACAACCTGATGTGTAACACGTGCGACAGACTATAATCCCCGCAACAGGAAAAAGACAGTCCACAGCCTTCGTATTTTATTCTGCGGTAGGGAAATACCTAATGATGGCATTTAAATTTCCAGAAGATACAAATCAAGATACGTACCTCGAATTCGAATCCTAATAATATTCTATCACCTCTGATCCACACAACTGCAGCAATAAAACTATGTTTTGCAAAACATAAATTTTTAATAATTTCCCCAAACGCTTCGTCAGAAGTTTGATGTCTTCACATAAAACGAATTTAATTTTAAGATTGTCGGTCTGGAATCGTTTTTAAAAGCTTGATCATGATGCACATAATGCCATAATCACAATGCACATAATGAGTATATTTAATAGCTAATTATCAAATAGTTATATCGTAGTTATATAATATCGTTGGAATTAATGGTCGTTTTCAGTTATGTTTTCCATTTTCCTGAAAATAAATCCCGATTTCCCTGAACCGATATTATCGGTTTTCCACCCACATTTTATAGTCATTATTCAATTTACGGCTGGTACCGCCTCGTAAACTCCGGATAGACTCTGGAACTGAAGTGATTCTGTAGGCGGTGTCACACGAATTCATTCTCTATTCAGTGGAGCCGAAACTTGTCCAAGATACCACGATTTCCTCCTAGGTGGCCTGAGTTAGTGCCTTTCGCTGTCCAAAAAACAGGATTTTTTTTAAACAGCGATAGAAGATTTGAATACCTAAGGATGTTCGGTGCCGTTAAAACTACTTATCGCTGGTATCGGATTTTACACGCCACGTTCTAGTTGTCCTTCGACGTAAGGCTTAATTTTTACTTCCATGTTTACGTAGTAAATGGAAGTATTGAGATCGTCTGAAAAGTCGAATTCGGAACCGAGGTCCTGATGGAAGAAATTTTCATAGTAGTATACTCAGAAACACTTTCTGAACAAGTGTCTGTGTGTCTGTGTGTCTGTGTGTCTGTGTGTCTGTGTGTCTGTGTGTCTGTGTGTCTGTGTGTCCGTCTGTCCGTCTGTCCGTCTGTCTGTGGTCACAAACTGACATAAATCGCCATATCTCCCTGAAAAATGGATGAAACCCTATGAAATTTTAAGGGAATGTTCTCCCAGTGATTGTGCAAAATTAGGTTTTTCCGGATTTTGAATTACACACAGTACTTCCGAGATATAAGCGTTCAAAGTTTTTTCTGTTTCGATTTTTACAGGCTATGAGAGTCAATATTTTTCTACGTTTGAGGGCTTGAAATGTCGGTTATGGCAAGCAGAAAACACTAGATTTTTTGTATAGTGGGTCACATACAATGCCTCCACGTTATGAGCGTTTTTCACGATTGCACTAGTGCATGTTTTGTATTTTGATTTTTATAGGCCGCAAAACTCAATGTATTTGAACGTTCAAGGTCTTAAAATGATGGGGTCGGCGATTGAATGATGCCTGATTTTTATCAAATTGGTCACATGCAGTACTTCCGCGTTATTTGCACATTTGCTACATTTTGATTTTTATAGACCACAAAAATGAATATATTTGAACGCTGGAGGACTTAAAATTTTTCTATATGACAGTTGAATATCGCTTGATTTTTATTATTGGGTTCACATGCAGTACCTCCTCGTAAAACGCATTTTCAGTTATTTTAATTGTATTTTTTGGGTCTCTTTGCTTTAAATGTGACCAACTTTGACCTTGTTTACAAAACTTGTTTTGCATAGTTTGGATAACACACAGTACTTCCGCAATATGCCATTTTCTAACTTTTGAGATCTTAATAGACCGCAATAGTGAACATACATTAGACTTTAAATTTTCTATACGACAGCTGAATATTGCTTGATTTTTATTATTGGGGTCACCTGCAGTACCTCTTCGTAAAACGAATTTTCAGTTATTTTATTAAGTGTTATTGTACTTTTAGGGTCTCTTTGCTATAAATATGACCAACTTTGACCTCGTTCACAAAACTTGTTTTGTATGGTTTGGGTAACACACAGTACTTCCGCCGTACCCCGTTTTTAAGCTTTTGAGATTTTTATAGACCACAAGAGTGAATATACTTTAGACTTTGAATTTTTCTATATGACAGCTGAATATCGCTTGATTTTTATTATTGGTGTCACATGCAGTACTTCCTCGTAAAACGCATTTTCAGTTATTGTACTTTTTGGGGCTCTTTGCTATATATTTGACCAACTCTGACCACGTACACAGAACTTGTTTTGTATAGCTTGGATAACACACAGTACTTCCGCCGTATGCCGTTTTTTTGCATTAGAGATTTTTATAGACCACAAGAGTGAATATACTTTAGACTTTAAATTTTTCTTTATGACAGTTGAATTTTGCTTGATTTTTATTATCGGGGTCACATGCAGTACTTCCTCGTTACACGCAATTTCAGTTATTTCATTCTAGCGCTTTTGTAACTTTCGGGTCTCTTTGCTTTAAATATGACCAACAACGACCATGTTTTGTTTTGTTTTGGTCTCATACCGTACTTCCGCCCTACGCCGTTTATCGCTGTTGAGCTTTCTACAGGGTGCAAAAATCAATATATTTGACGCTATAGGTATTAAATATTTGTAATGGCGAGTGAATGACGCCTGATCTTTACCGCTAGGGTCACACGCCGTACATCCATGCTATCCAGTAGTTTTTTCGATCAGAAATATTCACATTAGCCAAAAGTCAATATAGTTGAACGTTTGAAAGGACGTGAAATGTTATCTATGGCGGGTGAATGACGGTAGATTTTATCATTAAAGTCGCCGTATACCATATTATACTTCCGCCATTTTTGGGTCTCCTGGCTCGTTTTTCAATAACAGCTGTTGCAAATTAACGTTTCGGCCTTCGTACGATTTTCTCGATTTTATAATTGGTTATACTATTTACCGACTCAAACATGGAAGTACTGTGTGATCTATGCACACCACTGGTTTTTCATAAAATACTGTGTGGAAGATAAGGATTTCGGTGAATAAAACCTCTATCAATTATGTATGACAAAAGAATTAACAGAGCATCATTTAAGCCTAGTTCACCTGAAAGTAGGCAATGATTTTCGTACTCGTATTCCAACCACATCGTATGCAAGTAGATACTAATAATGATAACGCAAATCATCTAGCAAAACAAAGAAGAAAAATGTTCCTTGCATTTTCAAGGCTATTGTTTTTATGAAAACTTGAGTTTCAATGTGAAATTTTTCAAATCTTGCAATCTCACTTGTATTCACTTCATTGCGTAGTTGAGGCATTAAAAGGGAGAGTTCGGCTAAAAACAAGATTTATGAAGCGTGTAAAGGCAATTTTAAGAGATCATCATAATTGAGCGTTAACCGCTTCAACTAGAGTATATTTGCATTTCTAATTTGATTTTTACTCGGACAAGGTTGTAAAACTTGTTTCGTTATCGTTCCGTTTCACCGCTTTAATTTTTTTTTCTTTCTAGAAACCGCTCGTAATTAATAGATAGAGCAGAAGTGAGCGAGTATCAGACTTCATATTTTGCCGTTTTTATCGAAGCGAAGTTTTCATGAGTTTATTCCACCTTCGCCCGCATTCGAAAAAAAAACTTGAGTTGAAAACATCGTAATTTCGGAAAACGTAATTTCTTTTTTTTCGGTTGATTCAAATGAAAAAAAAAAAAAACAAAAAAAAAACTACATTTTTTATTAAGTTTTATTTTCAACGTATTAACGCACGCGCACTAAACGATTGAATCGGTAAGATACTTATGTGTTAAATGAACCAAAAACTTGAAAATATTTTGAAAGTTAAAATTTCATTCCTTCAAAACAAAACCTCATTGTGGGACGATTACGAGATTGGAATTCTAATTGTTGTTGTATTTTATTTTTATTTTTTCTAGCTTCCTTCAATCGATAATATTGTACAACCTTCGTCGAACATTGTTCATGGTCGTCCAATTCATTTGCAACGCCTGAAAAATAAAAAATTGCAAGTGGACCAATTTCACGTCACATGTTTGGAACTGGGATCGGTTCTTTCCCATCCATCCCGAATATCAGATCTTTTCCTCAATGGTTAGTCGCTGCTGTGATTGGCCATCTACCTAATCGCCTTTTGACGATGCATCTCTTGAGAGACATAAATTATCGAGTTAACATCCGTTCCCGTCGTTCCGTTTCAGAGGGAGCATTTATTTTCCCGCAGTTAATTCCCGTGGCAAATACTAACCAGAGATTAACTTGTCGGAGACAAATGATTCGAAAACAATGGGAGTAATAAATTGTTGTTTGGTGGACAATTGTTGGAAAAAACTATCGGATTCTTTTTTTTTAGTATATATTGGAATTTTAGTAAATAGTGTGATAAACTAAATACTGTATGTAGTAATTGACTGATTAACTTGATTTTTTCAGCTCGAAATTTGGAGAAAACTGTGAATTCAACAACAAAGCGTTTTAAGAATAAAATTGAATATTAAATAAATGAAATGTTTAATAATCTATCTTCAATCGGTTACAATTGTAATTCAAAAAACTGTTGCGATTGATGGTTATCATACATCATTGGTCATCATTGGTGGTACTTTCTGAAAGCGTCTTTAAAATTGCATACATTTATTTTGTAATTCGCGAATTGGTAAGTGAGCCAATTTTTTTCCCTCGGTGTTAAACTTTTATGGTACCCGCTATAATTTACAGTCATTAGAAATGCATACTGGCCAGGGACCTGCTGATGTAGTCGGCATAGTAGATTCCACCTGTATAGATAGTTATATCGTAATTCCATCTTTAGTGCCAGTTCGGAAGATTTTGCAACTCATTAAGATTCGTAACGAACAGCGTGAACGGTTTGCGAAACGTTTAAATCGTTATTTTAATGCCGGTAGCCGGATAACCGGAATAAGTGCAACGGGGCGGCATGCCTGATTTGAAAACGGGACCTGTTTCGAGATTTGAACGGCAACCTGGTGGAGAGTAGAGGAATGGGGGAATAATTCTAGAAAACGTAGCGTGAGAAAGTCCGTCGAGCCAAAGATGAGAGAGAAGTTGTCGTTCGACGTCTTCTAGGACAGCTGAAACGGATAAACGGATGATAGATCGTCTGCTAAAGAGAGTGATTAGCGATGTCTTGTACCGTTCATCGTTCGACTTAAACGCGCTATTCTCAATCCTCGTTAAATGATGTATTATTTATCCGCCAAGTGCATCGCAAAATTTCATCGAGAAGCTCCCTACATCTCCCTACATCTGATCGTTGATGAATTTATTCTTATGAAATGAATTGTACCATAAGAATAAATGAATAAGAGGTATATCAAGAGCAGTTCGCTCAAATTTCGCTCCGAAACAACTCTCGAAACAAGTTGAAACTGGGAAATATGAAAAGTGAGAAGCAATTTGGTGTTTTGTTGCTCGGTTTTTTTTTTAGAGATTCGTCTACTGTTCACCTGCTTTTCAACTTTGCGTTTCCGTGTTCTTAAAGGTAGTTTCTGAAAAGTGAGGAGAGTTTTTGCAAAGTAGAAAGGATTCTTTTTTGAAAAGTGGATTATCTTTTTTTCTTTTTTAAGTCCCACTTTTCGAATCTAAATCAAGTTATTTTCACAGAAATTAACGCTAGTTGGGTTCTCTCAACGCGGATGAAATGGATAATGAAGTTTTGACTGAGGAAGACGCAATTCTTTGGAGGCCACTATGACAAGGGAGAGAGTCCGTTTCAGACCATTTGCAACTATTGTCTGTAGTACGTTGTTCTGCTGTTCCCAAAACGGGTGGGATATTTTGCTATTAAGATCATAATCCATTGAAGCAATAATAAATCACAATAATAAGGAATAATAAACCACATGACAATTAATTATAATTTGCCGCAATTCGATTTGGTATGAGAATTTACAGAGTTTTTCATTCTTAGAGATGAGTCCAAAGCGAGAATACATTTTCAGTAATTAAGATAATAGTCAATGGTTTCAAGATCTGAACGAAAAATTGGTGGGAATTTGCGAGTCAGAGGCAACCAATAAGAAAGAGCTAGCAATATTGTTTGCTGCACTATTGACTCTTCATTTTTCTACATTTCGGCTTCAAGAAACACAAACGAGCAGGAAAAGTGCAATGTGGGAAGTGGAAAAATTAAAAGCACATTAAAAAATAGGCTCCCGGTTTATGGCGATTTTGGTCTGCAATTAACTTCGTTCGTGGGCAACAATAAAAAATTTACTTCTCCTTTGGCAGTCAAGGTTCTCGCAGTTTTTACTACCAGACTGTATAGAATAATGCAATACTCGAATTTGTCAAAATAAAATCGTTGGTTGTGGTCAACTTTCGCGTCCGTGAGCTTTGTGAAATGCCGAAGCAAAAATAGAACAGCTCCCATTGGACGAAGAACCGAGTATCTAATGATGGAGGCCGATAAAGACACGTGCATCTCATTCGCCTCTGAAGAGCAGAAATTTTCACTGAAAATCGGGCCCAGCTCTTTAGCTCAATCAGATCCAATAATCGTTGAACGAGTTTACTCTGACGTCGATTACATATTTGATTACAGATCCGTGAAAACGTATCATTTTTCGAACTTTCTTCGCAACCTATCCGATGCCAATGTCCTTTTTACTTTCAACGACAGTAAAAGTGAAGTCGATTCGCTCATTCGGTAGCCTAGAATTACCCGTCCAGTTTCGAAACGGATCTTCACTTAGATTGGACAATTCCAAAAGCTTATGCAATTTTCAATAATCAGCGGCTTTCTATTCGAGATCGTCAACAACGTGAAACAGCGTCCGTTATCAAATGCTTCAACGCAAAATAATCGAAGTGCATTTAGATAATTGTATTATTAGTATTATTCGTGTTTATCCGTTAATTATACCTCTACCACGAAGAACTAGTGGGAACTAGTCGGTATATTCAGGAGAGTTGTGAGCTGTGCAAGGTAAAATCTAGAACTTTGCGTTTGAACTAATAATACTTTTGCGAAACGAAATTATCCCAAGTTCATGGGGTGCTCCACGTCGCCCTGAAGATGCCCAAACGGGCAAAAGTGCTCGGCCAGCAAATAAAGATTCGGAGAATGAGACGCCTGGTTTTTTTCCCCTCACACCTCATGGACATCAAGAAATGCGACGACAAGGAAAAGAAGAATTTTCCCAAGTTGTTCATCGACTGTTTCCTGTTCAACTTAAATTCAGAAAAAATTACCACCCATCTGATATTATCCGTGGAATCGAATCGTGAGAATATAATACCTCCTCTTGTTCAACGTTAAATCTCAACCGGGGAGAGTGTTCAAAACCACGTGACATCATTTTTTCAACCTTTCGAGTTCTCTCTCTCACCGGTCCATGTTATCGGAATGGCTGCTATTCATCTTCTCACCCGAACTGTTACGGCCGCATTCTGAACAGAACCTATTCGAGAATGGATTTTAGGGCATACTAATACGCCGGCTTTTGGGCTATACTGGTTTTTTGGGTGCCTAAGACGCCCTGAAATGTCAAAGAAGTTCCTTTCGCGAGTTTTGGCTATCTTCGGCCGTTATGTTGACGTGTCGTTCGTTTCCTGATCCGACTAGAAAGCATCACAATGACGCGTTTTCAGGTCTATCCGAAAATAAAAAAACGCGAAGACCTCGTCGTAACTTTTTCGTAGCAAATTACCGTTGGAAAATTGTCAAATACTGCTATTCGGAAGATCGAGGTTTTCCAATAATATTAACATACAGAAACTTGAAAGGTTGGTGAAATGTAGCCCTGTTTCTTACCCTCATTCTGTTTTTTTTTCTTTTGCGACCTGAAAATGTCACATTAAATTGGATCGGCCCCACTTGAATTAATGAGTAAATTCAAATGAATCCGCCAGAATAGTTTCTGCTGATTGGACGGTAAACTTGTAAAGCTAGCAAAGTAGCTGGGTATCTCTGCAATTAAGAAAAGAGACCGAACAGTAAGTACCGACGTAGCAGACGGTTAGTAAGTAGATACCTCCAGTTGGCGTATCTGAGGGCAACTGGAGGGTCTCATCTGTGATTTTAATGCGCCAGGTCGCATGGACCTTGTCACGAGTAGACGAGTGTATAATGGGGCCGCCCCTGAGAGTAATGAGATTTATTGCTCTTGGCTAGAGCTGAAGCGTCCAATTGAAAGGTTACAAGCCGTCCATTTCGAGATGCGAATTCGTTAAATGATCCCACGCTAACGATCGTCATCCCACGGTATCGCTACTGTTCACGTAAAGCCACGTAGCAGAAATATAGTTTATAGTACAATGGAACGACGTCAAAGCAACTATTTCAAACGGTAACTTTCTCCTGGCTAGAGGAACAGTACAAAAATAAGTATTGATAATTACAACGAATAAAGAGTGGAATCATCGATTAATTTAATTGACGATTCAGGTTTCAGCCAATAAGCAGACTTGATTAGCCTTGAAAAAAAATTAAATTAATGGCAAATAATGCATCACCAGACAATTTCGCTCTCTTAATTTCGGAAGATTATTGACGAGTGACTAATAATTATTGTTTCACTATCGTCAAAAGGTAACTCGATCAATAACTGGATGAATTTATTTGAATTTAATTTCCTGCGAGTGGCAAGAATCGAAAAAATTGATCATTATTGAGGAAAAACGCTATTTGTCTCTAATTTTGATAATAATTTTTTTCCACTAATATTCCATTTACAATTGATATTTTTTGTGTTCTTCTGTTGAATGTTGAGGGAGAACTTGAAAACTATTACCTTAGTTTTTATTGGTCACTGGCTGGCTAATTTCACCTCTTTTTGTGCAACTTCAAGTAGTCGCTCATAGGAAACTATTCGAAAACACAAGGTTTCTGGAGCTCTATAGAACTTGTCAAGAGGTTCGTTCCTCTCAATATATTTAACGCTCAGGGAGTTTTGGAACTATGTTACAAATTGCATCTCTATGATCGTGCGGTATCGACATGAAAAAATCTTGTTTTTCATCCCTTCATCTGAAACTGTCGGAGGAGTTTTACCCTTCACCATCAGCCATTTAAATAATAAATCTACTATGATGATTGTAGAATTTACAGCTTAACCAGAAACGAGTTATATGTGAGGCAATGACCATTCTCAAATGCTAATTATGCCATATCTAATCCAAAGTTTGGAAAGCTTTGCAGGAATAAAAAGAGTACATTTTACTATTTTCGGAAGCGTCGTTAATCAAGTACCGTTAGAGATCGATCAGGTTAACGAACATGTTGTACTAATTACGAACGAGCCATAGAAGCTTCATGTTTATTGTCGGGAAAGGAATGCCAAAACACCAAGGCTTTCATTTACGTTTCATGAAAGACATTCCCCAGCAGACTGGCATCAATAATAAGAATAATCTTCAAGCTTATAAGGTGTAATAAACTCGTCTTAATGCAGTCCGTTAAATTTCTCACGGACATTTGAAATGGCTGAGAATAAAACGGCGACCTCGAAGGAACTTGAAATACTTCCAATTAAAGAACGTTTCAAACACTCGAGCTTGGAATGCGCGAAAGTTTATTCCGTTCCGCTGTTAGTCCAAGTGATTACCGTATGGAAGGTATTTTAAACGAACGAGATCGTAGCGAACAAGAGACAAGTATTCATTACGAGGTTACGCTGCGTTTATATCCTTTATTGTTTCCCGTCAGTGTTTAGAGGACTATTTACAAGGGATTACGAATTTGAAATATCCGAGTTGACTGGGCGAAAATGCTCGGCCAGCAAATTAACAATCGCAGAATAAGTCGCCTAGTTTTTCTCCCTCACTCCCCTTAGAAATTAGTTTTTCCAAACTACAATTTGTTTTTCGTGCGTGTGTTCTGCTCGCTCGTCATTGCAGCTGCTGTTTTTGCGATTGTGAAGTTGTTCAATTTTTAATTTAACGATTCAATTAAATGATTAGTATTGGTTAATTTGTAAAATCGTACGCATCTAATGGGAACGATCATAATATATATGGGCTCTGGGTTGTGGATTCTATTAGAAACGTTTAGTTTTACAAAGTTAACAAAACTTCTCACGGTCACCTGGATAAACACCCGTAAGAGCAAAAAATCTCTTTTATGAATCCCTAGAAAGATTGTATCTGGCAAGCGGTATCCAAGTGCTAGATGGATTAATATCATACTACTAATATACAGCGATTTGGGTTTTTGGCATTTTTATAGGAACGGTTCAATCTGTGACAAAGTTTTCAAAACTGAATCATTGAAAACTGCAAACCGAAATTGTATTTTTTTTTCTCGTATTTCGTGATAGTTCACTTTGATCGACAAGCTCACACGAAGAAATGAAATATGATGAGAAATGGAACAATATAAAAAAAAACTTTTTAAAAAAAAAATAAAACCGACTTCAAAATCTTTGTCTATAAAATACACTCTGAAAAGGAAAAAATAACAAAAATGTCCCAACTTCGCAGCAACTCATTCGCCAACTACACATTTTAAGGACTACTTTACTACTCGTATTGACCTGACCACTTCCTGATTGATTGGATCACCTTCCCTAATAATATAAAAATTACTATTTCTCATTTCCCGAATGATTAAAAGATTTTCCTTTCACCTCTGAATTGCCTCCAGATTTATCATCTTTTGGAGTCGGCGCCTCTCTTATATTGTATTGGAGAAGCCTATAGATTCCGAATTAGTAAGAATATAAATATCATGAGTTTTCACGATTCTTGAACAGAGCACATCAGCATTTATGAGAACTGATTATTAACAATATCTATTTGAAGGTGACTATTCACGCCTTTTCCAAAAAACCATTTCAGATTTCTCTAAGAATCTTTACGTCCAGACCCAGACTTATTACCTGGCACCTACTAATTTATCGTAAATTCATATTTATTTGTAACCATCGGTTATTTTGCCAGAGAGGCGCCGACTCCAAAAGATGATAAATCTGGAGGCAATTCAGAGGTGAAAGGAAAATCTTTTAATCATTCGGGAAATGAGAAATAGTAATTTTTATATTATTAGGGAAGGTGATCCAATCAATCAGGAAGTGGTCAGGTCAATACGAGTAGTAAAGTAGTCCTTAAAATGTGTAGTTGGCGAATGAGTTGCTGCGAAGTTGGGACATTTTTGTTATTTTTTCCTTTTCAGAGTGTATTTTATAGACAAAGATTTTGAAGTCGGTTTTATTTTTTTTTTAAAAAGTTTTTTTTTATTTTTCTCTTTTTAGTGACTTACAATTATGGACAGCTCTCTTTACAGAATTTTCCCAAGCTTTCATTATTGTGTTCTTGTCACTTACTACTAACCGTCCAAACTCAATTCATAAGTCCGTTGAACGTTGAAGTTCTAAAGTATAATGATTACCTAACTATTTTCAATGTTATTATGTTGATTGAGAGTGAGTTTGAACGTTTGGAATAATCCATCGACTGATTTGGGTCTCTTGGTCAACATACCGGATACTTTGATCCCATTGATACACCTTACAAAACTCAAATAATTGTCTACACCATTGCTGGTTACTAAATTGCACCAATTCACTCGTTCTTTATTTCTCTAACGATAATAGAGTGATGATTTCCTGAAGCGTATCCGCATTCACACTGAATGAGAGAATCCGAACCAAATTTCAGAAATTCGCCAAACGTGTGTGCATTAAAATGAAGTTATTTGGCCTTCAAAACCATGTCATTTATTGAAAATTTAACGCTGAATTCAAATCTTCTAACGAGAATGCTATGACTAACGTAGTTTTTTTTATACAAGCATAAATAGTCCAAAAAACGTGATTTCGAAACAAATTTTTTAGAAATACGGCCTAAAAAGTATCTACTTTTAGTCCAATCAATACCAAATTTGAATCACGTAAACTAGACTCAACTTTGAACAATTTAAGTTTAAAAACGATGGAAAAACAGTTTTGATTTGGAAGTTATGAGGTCTCAAACACAGGTCCATCAAAACATTGATTGCTCCCTTATTATGCCACCTAAACTTGATTTTTTACCATCGTTAGAAAGCTCTAGCTAAGTGCTTCCAAGTGCACTAGGGTTCATATTTTTTTTCTCGACGTGGTTGGGAACGGTGCTCGAAAAACCTCAAAAAAGTGAAAATCGGCATCACGTTTTTTGTTACACTTTCTTCTCTACACGCTATATTAGAATGCCGAACGAAAAATTGGAGCTAGGCCCTTGTAGGCAGATAAATTATAAACAAAATGACACCAGAAACAAAACAATCGAGCAAGTATTCTAGATGTTATAAGCTTGCAAAGTCAAAACTTCCTTTTTTCGCGAAAATCACGTTTTCCGGCGTTTCTCCGCGTCTGGGGACGTAACTACTGGACGGACTCAATTGAAAAAATTATGGGACCTACCTGGATAGTACCCCTTTCAAACAAACAAAAAAGTAACCCGATCGGACGTACAGGAGCTGAACGCCGGTGGACAACACATACCGAAAAAAAAAAAAAAAAAAAAAAAAAAAAAAAAAAAAAAATCCCGCTAGACGACCATAGTAACCTCCTCCTTGTTTGAAGTCGGTTAAAAATAGGACCATTATAATCCTCGAATCACCAGCTATTATCAAACCCTCAAATCATCAGTTATTATCACAAAAAGACGATGAACTAATTGAAAAATACTTTTTTTTTTTTTTTTTTTCTTGGTTGAGTCGTCGCATCGCTCATTGTATTGGGTAGGTGAGGGGGAGAAGAACCAGGCGACATATTCTCCGATTTTTTATTTTCTGGCCGAGTACTTTCGCCCCTTCGGGCATCCTCAGGGCGATGTGGAACCATAGGTTACCACAGCCGCTGTGGGGCTGTGGTAACCTATGGTTCCACATCGCCCTGAGGATGCCCGAAGGGGCGAAAGTACTCGGCCAGAAAATAAAAAATCGGAGAATATGTCGCCTGGTTCTTCTCCCCCTCACCTACCCAATACAATGAAAAATACTTTGCTCATAATTATTATATTCGTTTTTGGGTAGTTCAAAACCAAGATAATTATTATAGTCTCAACAATGGTCCTAAAAATGTTAAGCGATAATAAAGTTTTTACTCCGGTTGACTAAAAATCTGTAGGGCACTCGCATTGCGATTAGCCCGTATAAATTTCCCAATTATATTTTCCTGATTTGAATTCGGTAGAAAAACAATACAATGAAGGGACAGATAATTTCTTTTCAACAGTTATAGTTCAATCGGACTAGCGATGAAAATATAATTCGAACACATCAATCTACATTCCTTCCTCCAATCGTTCGTAATTTCTCAGCAGCTCGTCTTGTGGAAATAAATTTCAACGACAAGGTCGACTGTTCAGCGTGTTCTAGAAAACTAATACGGATTCTTCGATGCGGTCGGTTTCAATCGTATCGCATATCGTCGTGTCGACAGTTCGACATTTTTATTTGCATATTGTTAACACTCGAGCACTTACCAACGAATCGGATTATTTTAGGTTGAAAATATAACTAAAAAAATGTCTGAAAGAAATTTTTCAGCTTTTTCTCATTGAATTGTGTTTGTAGGCTAACGATTGTGGAACAAGTGATTCGAACGACGTATACGAGAAAGCGTGCGTCATTTTTCTCGACGGTATTTTTCTAGCGAGCGGTCCTAATCAGCCGAAAGGAGCGGCCGTCCGAGCACGTACCTTTGAGTATCCGGACCGTGAACCTCATCAACCTCCTACGGCGAGGGAGACTCGGATTTGAGTTCGCGTTCTTTTATCAGCCGCCACATCGGTTGTTTTCGAGGGGCGTCAGCAAAAAATGAGGTGTGGATACATGCTACTCCACTAACAGAGTGAAAACTTTTATATAGGCCAAATAAAAGACATTAATCGTGATCTAGTTCGTGAGAACTATGCCCTAATGATATAACGGAATATGTCACAAAAAAAACCCTGCGAAAAAAAACCATCCGCGACCGCGAGGAGATTTCTTCCTAACGAGTCAGACGCTTTTCATTTGTATTGCGCTGGTGATTTTAACGTTCTTTATTATCGTTGATACTAGAGAGAAGTATCTTTTTAACCGCGCACTATTCAGCGGATTCGTTCAATTGTTCAATCCGTAAAATCAGAAAAATACTCACTCTTTTAACAACGATTACTTGAAAATCAGCATCAGTATGAGCACGACGCTTTCACAGCAAAAACTTCGCTAATAAAACAGGAGTTGCAGCTCATAATATGCAATGATAATGTTTTTTGTCTATTGCAATTTTCTGAATGGTCACGATTCTTTTTTTCCCCGACTGGATGCACATAAAAAATTACTGCACATATCTTGCCAGATAATGATGGGAACTCTTACTTAATACAATTATTTAAGAAATGTTTTCAACTTTTTCCTTGCCCTCAAAAAAAAGAAAGAAAAGAAGTTGTCCACGAGACATTTTCAACATCCCCAACTGAATTGGTGCTATTTATCAATACTGATATCTGAATCGCCTCACTCTCTTGCCTCCATAATTTAGAGAATGGTACCTAATAAATCAATTCGAATACCGTTTTTTCAAGATCGCTCGTTCCAGTTCGCCTACTAGATATTCGGCAGCAAACCGTGGGAGACGACGCTCGGAAAATCTTTTTTTTTTCGGAGGATTCGGTGATAGGTGATCGGAAAAATGATGAATACAGATGAGTCGAGTAGTGAAAAAGCCTTATACAAAATCACCAGTCGAAAATTATTTACTAGCAAAACCAGAACAGACGTTTGATGATGGCCGAAGTCTTTCAAATAAAAAGCCGGTAATGGGCTCAGGAAAGTTACTACAATCCAATGAATACGGAATCAGACTGGAGATCAAGCCCCGTTTCTTCCCATTCATAAAACTCTCGGGACAGCATAAATTAAAGTGGACTGGAGGATGAATATTTTGGTACCAACCGGACGAAACTAGAGTGGGTCCAGATTTGTTAAGTCTGATCTACGAGCCAGAACCCGTGCTCCCAAGGTTCACGATGGGAAAAAAGATAAGCGATTCAGAGCGCGTAACACGAGCAGCCTGTCTGACAATGTTGGTTGTGGATGGTAGCAGAACGATACGTTAGGAGTTGAAATGTTATTGGTCTTGGCAATTTTCCGTAGCATGTCCCATCTCGCATCATCTCTTATCAGGAACATACTCAATATATTACGTCGCAGAAATTGTAAAAGCTGATCCACCGCGAGAAGTATTTATGATTCGCTCGATCGAAACGAGGCTCCGGGCTCTTACTTTCACTGCGCTAAAACGTCGAATCAAGTTTGCTGGGAACCGAGGGAGAAAATTCGTTTTCAAGAAGAATTCAAAGACGACTAGGTATAATATGAGGAGGCCAAATGCGCTGTCACTAAAAACCGTCAGTAATTAAACTGTAAAGAATGTCACATTGTAGAGAAGGAATCACGAGGGGGAATTCGATCGCATTCAGTGCCAGACACAAAATAGTCGTCTGTTGAGTAAATTTGAGTGAATTTTTGCATATATCGCAGGCGTATGAATTTTTCACTATTGATTCGACATCTTTTCAATTTTTGGTGTTTAGGTTGAGCATTTTACTTTTTAGTTGGTCGTGAAGTTCGTGGATGAATTTTTTTCTGGATAGCTCTGATAATTCCAGGAAATTACGATCGACTGGCGACGTTTATACTTTCGATAACAGGCAGAATCCCACGCAATTGCGCTTGGAAACCATCTGAATTCAAAATATGAATGAAAATTATAGCTGTCCAAGGAATCATTTAAAAATTCACCACGTAAACGTTTTAGAAATATGTCCACAGTTTAAATTTTTAGAAGTGACAAAATGAAAAATATTTTTACTATTGACTAAACCGGACCTTAATGAATTTACAAAGCATTGATAATGCTCGGTGTAACAAAAGTTCTTTGCAGGCTAAATTTGAGAGCAAAACAGAGTCCTAATCTATTTACTCTAAATCTTAGAACACGAGAGTATTCATTTTATTTTCAACAGTCTCGTTTAGGGCTCTAATAATTACCATAGTAAAATTATTTCAGCTCCAACAAAAATTATTCATCGAAAGATTATAAAAAAAAAATGATAATGCAAAGTGAAGCGCCATTTTCTTCTTTTTTTTCATCCGAATTATGAATTTCGAATAAACGCGTATTTTTCATCTCAAATCACTATCGGCCGGCGATGTTTATACATTCAATAATAGACAGAATCTCTTGCTATGGCGACAAAAAAACGACCTGCACTTACCCAACTGAAAATACAAGTCACAGGAATCTGTTATATATTTATGTTCACCATGTCACACGCTCTCGCCCCAAACATCATTTTTTCTTATTCTTTCCAAAAGTATTGTTTCGAGTTTCATCCCCCTTATTATCTTACAGTTATATATAATTCTCATTTGCTCTTCCGAACCTATCACAGAAACAAGTTAAGTGTTGTCACTTAGGTCAAGACCGGCTGGATTAACTCAAGGGATTCTATAGCCGTTCAAGTCGACCTAAAGCCGACGTCCGCTTGGAAACAAGATATAATAATAAATATGCAAAATTTATCTATACCCAGATCACGACTTCGCTTTCATCCGCAAATTATACCTTGCGCATAGTCTGCAAGAATACTGACAACTGATGCACGTACTAGGTTGAGAGAAATCACCTTGTACTGGCCGTGGCTTAGTTACGAACAGGTAAATGAGAAAATTAATTTTAGCTCGGTAACTTTCAAATCGGCATCTCGTAGCTATCGACTAGTAATTTTAAATAATACTACATCAAACTAGATCGATCGCTACGTATCGATTTTTTACGCGTGCTTAAAAATATTTGGGAAATCATAAAGTTGTTACCAATTTTCAGCTGCTAATGTTAGATTTTCAATAGCCTGTATAATAATCAGTGTTGTTCCCAAAAACAATTACAATGAATGCCTGTTACAATGAATCACTCGTACTAGTTAAAAATAATACTTTACAATAAATAATGCCTTTTTTTTTTTTTTTTTTTTTTTTAAATCCCGATCTGATAAAGCGATCTGATAATACTATGCAAATTAGGGAGAAAATGTGAAAAAACAAACAACAACAAAAAACGGACAATAATCCGGAGAAATATTGATTTCGTTAAAATCATGATCGTGTAGCCCATGAGAGTAGAGAGAATCAGATCCATCTCCGTGAAGTTCTTGAAAGATTGCTGAAGGGTTGGGCTCATCCGACTCACAATGAAGCACTAACGACCCACATGCCGATCAAATAGTTCGACCCATAGGATTTAGATTCCGGGAAACGGCCGATAGCTGATTATAAAAACTTGTTTTTGCATGGCCCACTCAACATCCGAGAGCGACGACCGAAGCTCACTTACAAAGGTGAGGAATCCTAATGTGCGACTTGATTCTAAGGCTACGAATCCTGGAATTGGCAGATTTTCATACTACTGACCTAATCATTTACGGCTCACTTGTCACGCATCGTATGGTCGAATCAATTCTCTTAAACACTGAGCGTGTACAGTTTTTTATAGTTGAGCAAGCATGAAATTAGGTTTTCTGTAAAGGAAATTCGAAAATATTCGCTGTAAACGCGAAACCTTGGAGAGTTCAGGTGCATTTTGTGTTTTTAGAAAACTCCTGCGTTTAAGTTTTCAAAAAACCACATACGCGCTAACGCTTTCCAATATATTGACAAAACCTGGTTTAAATTCTAAAACAAACGCACGTTCCGGAAAAAAAGAAAATAGAAGACATTTCAAAGTCAATTGAATCTCCTTTTTGCAGAAACAGAATCGAACCATTTAAGGGAAAGAAGCATGAAAGCGATCGCATTTTCAGTTCTCATGCATGAATCGAACGTAATTCGATAATATCAAACCGATGAAATTAGTGCCCGTGAAATGGATCTAACTGTTAATTTTATATTTTGTTCAGCGGACGAATTGATACTGTCTGAGACACATAGAGGCGTTATTTTACCTTGGAAATGATGCGAGAGTATCGCCTAGGAAACCTTCAGCGCTATATAATGATCTGCTCAACTTCATTTCTCGACGGGTGACATTATTCAATTATTGCTGTTTGGTTCAATCAACGGCAAAGGGTCATCTCCTTCCGAACTGGCTCTGCTTTCTCAAATGACTTGCACCCATCAGAACAGAGCTCTCGCTTATGGGCGAGTCATTGCTTCTGATTGGATGAGGCGGATTTATAGTATTGGTATAGATGTGAATGTGAGGGTCCACTCAACTCGGAGATCTAGAATCAACGGGCGTTCCACCTCTGAAACTGTACACACGGTTCGAATCCACTGAATCATCTTTAAACAAGTCTCGAACTGGTTCTCGTTCCAGATCGTCGGGTGGCTCCAAGTCCCACGTGAAAACGTTCGGGATCATTTTTCGCCCAACTGAGAATGTAATTGCTCCTTCTTACTGTCAAACTGCGCTCGTTACTGCTTCTGATCCAGGAACGCTAAATGGAGTTTCTATTCAGCTTGATGAGATGAGTTTCAAATGCCCAGGGCTAACCAAATCGAGAAAAACTTTTCAAATTGAAATCGATTGCAAATATGATCAGTGTCATAAAATCGATTCAAAAGAGGTCAAAACTTAGACTCACTTCTAGTGCAGATCCTAATACGGAATTGTACGTGAAGAACGAATTTGTTGCCATTGATAGTTTTCATTTATCAAAAGTGACTTCAATCAATTTATAAAAAGGGGTTAACACTGCAGTCACGTTTTTCATTCTGAATGAATCCAGTGCGACAGTGACTCGTATGACTACTGTTTCAGGCATCATCTAGCTGCTAGGGAGTTTTTGCTTTTACCGGCATTTTTTGAAAACTTGAACGTGGGAGTTTTGGTTACTTTGTTAAATCATATGTCTCTAATGGTCACAACAATCCACCATCCACAAGGCAGTTACCATAAGAAACGTATGATTTAATGAGGTAACCAATACTCCTACGTTTCTGTTTTCAAAAAATGCAAAATGCACTAAAACTCTCCATTGTAAAATCACAGGCATCTAATCTTTACATTCAATTGGACCGTGGACTTCTTTTTCTATTAGAGACGTTCAATTTTACAAAATAACTAAGACTCCCCAATGCCAGAGGGGCAAAATTTCGGTAAAAGCAAAAACTCTCCACTGTTTGAATTTGTATCCTATGTTTTAGGCAGCATCTTCAATTTTTTTGTAATCTTCACTTTATTTTGGATAGATTTGACTAAAAAATCAAGGTATTGTTCGAAATGAAAAGTATTTTCAAGTATTCGAAACACATCCACTGTGTTTCGAATACTTGAAAATCGTGTGTGTACACAAAAAGAAACCACTCGTCCGGAAACCAGTTGCCTGATTCGCTCACCACGGGAGAGTGAATGACAGTATAATATCTTATTGTGCTTTCTTTTAATTTTTAATTAAGACGCTACCTTATATTTCACCTCAGCCATCATAACCATCGGTCTGACAGCAACATCGGCTAAATGACGTTTTAGTCATTTCAAGGTTTTTTATTATGCTGAAAAATCCCCGTCTCCCACGCAAAACGTCCCGTAAGAAACCGTCTCCTAAGAAAAGGCGCTCTATCAACCGTCGGCTTGAAAACGTCAATAAAAACTTTTTTTTCTCTCTCTTTTAAAAAGGCGGAAATCATCGAATAGCGAGCGTCGTTGCAATGAGACCGATGGAAGATAATTTATTAAGGGAAGCATTAAAAGACGGACTTGTTACAAGTAGATAGGAACCTAGTTAAATCGATAACACTTGGTATGGCCAACATGAAGTCACGATGTAAATATCAGCAATACGTGGAGAGATAAATGAATTATCTACAAAAAATAATTATAGTTTTAGCAATAATTTGAATACGTACATCATTGCTCCAATTAAGAAAACGGGTGTTCGCTGTTTTTTACTCGCACGAATACGATACGACCCATTTTACATCGATTTCCGTCTCGACCTCCCTCGACATGAAATGCAAATTAATTGAAGCAAACACGTTTTATCGCATAGCGAATATATCATTTCTAACGTAGCGCGTCATTGTTTTTAGTTATTTATTGTTTTATTATACAGTTTAATTGATTTCCGACGTCAAAGCTACCAGTTTTACTCCTTTCTTTCGGAGGAGGGTTTCTTATTTGATTCATCGGGAATTTATTCCGCGCGGTATCCATCTCAAGAAAATCAATTCTGTAAATCTTCTTCTGGCCTAATGCGTAACGCTAATGACCGAAATGCTACCAGGCGGCGGAAGCAACGTTCGTTAGGGGTCCCACCAAGATCTAGTTTTGATTCTCCTTAATATATAAATCTCTCGTGAGGCAAGATTTCTGGCATCTTTCTTCTGAAGTAATTGACGGTTTGAAAAAAAACGCATTTATCTCAATATCTTCAAATAGTTTGGAGGACACGTCAACAAGATAATGCGGGCTAATTAAAAAAAAAAAAAAAAAAAAAAAAAAAAAAAAAAAAAAAAAACACGAAAAAAACACAACAATATTATTATTACTGTAATGGAAAGGACTACGAAAGTTACATTGCGTTGACGCCACAGTAATTCCGCACATCTCATTTTTGGGTGTTTTGAATTAAGTATCAACACCTATAAAAAAAATATGCGTGCTTTAAAAAGTAATAATAAAAAAATCAATAACCCTATGAGAAAATCATTGAAAACCACTAAAACAAATCTCCAGAAAAAGTTGTGCGGAACAACTGTGGCCTCGAAGATCGGCTATCATTGAATAATCGTTGAAGATAATTTTTCATTGAGGGAATTCGATTGCTACAAATTCAATTCTCGAAAATAGCCAACTATTAGATTGCTTCACGCGAACCATCTTACATTGCTGGCATAAATCTCGTCTTCAAATAAGGTGCGTGGTTCGTTTCGGAATATTTTTTTTTTAAAAAGCCAACCAATAAAACGATTGTCGAGATCGCTCCCTCGTTAAGCCAACTTTCGCTCTATATTGGGTACCTACTCGTTACGAGAAGTGGAATCGCTTAGTTTGAACACCTCGCTTCTGTAAATCGACGGATATTCCACGTTGAGTAGATTATAGTTGAAATGCCTTCGTTTTTCCTCTCTCGATCTGCCATTGACTTTAATTTTCTCACGGTCTTAGCAGACGCCACTGTTTTTGTGCTAGTATTAATGATCTCAAGGAAACACGTCCATGAGAGAGGAGCTTATGGGTCGGAATACCCCCGCGTAGCTCTCACGAGAGAGTTAAATCAAAGGTTACATTCCCCAGCGGCCTTATGACGGTGACGGGAACATGAGAACAACAGTTGTCGCTATGTCGACCTACCTTATCCTTATTTCAGGCGGAAGGTATAGTTGGAGCATCCCAGTTGAGCCACCTTGTTCACGGCCCGCTACTTATTCACTGCTAAGTTAGCTATCGTTTTCCAAGGAAATAACGATCGAACATTCCGCCGAGGTCAGAGAATAAGTCGCGCTGAAAGGTCACGGTGAACTGTCAGGATAATCAACCTGTCGATTTTCATCAATGTTCGCCGAACATGTAAATTTCGAAGCTTTCGCCTTACACTCAGAATACATTAGCGCCTTGCGTTTACAATGTGGAAGAAATACCCGAGCATATCATTTATAAATTCGTTAACTCGAATCGAACCTGCGTGTGTTATGAGTGAGCGTTTTCAAAACTGTTCATTATCTAGACAACGTAAGTCACCGTTTGCATATTTTGAAATCTTGATTTCCTACACATCAGAAAACAATCCGAAGCGATTTGTGCTTCATTCGATTCACTATGGGCTAACGGGTCTCAATAATACAGCTCGGTTTTCTTCGTATTTATTTTTCAAATAAGAAGTTTTTATCCTTCAAATCAGGTTTATTCTCAAGCTGACATGAGGTCGATAATATTATTTATTGTGAACAGGCAAAACCATGTAGAAACCATTTTTGCTGGAAAAAATTGTGAGATTTTCTGAAGGAGGAAATAGCACTCGATCCATCATCAAACCCACAATAAATTCATTTCCATTGAAATATCGTCGCTATGCGAGGTTAAAAAAACACAGTGGTTGTTATTCAGCAAATAAATAGTGAAAAACATCACAAAGCTTTTTATCAACGCCTGGACATACATTCATGTTTTTTCACTTTTATGCAAGAATGAGTTAAGGTTTTTTCCAGTATTATCACGACTCACATTTATTTTATTTGTCCTCTAATACCTTGTAAATATGCTTCAGCTCTTGTTCAAACCCTCGTTAGTTCTTACTTAATTGATAAATAACACTTGATTAATCCTATGGAAATTCTTGGCCATGCGATGACATGAATATCATTCTATTCACACGAACAGTGGAGTGGCTCACTCATCTCAAGAGCCGATGTTATAAACTCCTAAAAAATTAAATAAAATAAAAAATACGCAGTTTTGCGACTACATTGTCATCTGATAACTTACCAATCTCCATGAACAACAGCTAAAAATCGTTCACAATCTTGAAAAACGTGTGGTCTGAAGAGAAATGAAAGTATACTTCCTCATCAGCAGAAATACGATTAAGAAGTTTCTTTATGAGACCATCAGCAGCTGTGCATCTCAAGGCCAGCTTAGTTTCCTAGTAATTTTGCTGATCACTTGAGCTTTCTTTGGTTTCGTAAGAATTAAAAATAATTTATGACCGACTCACCCTATGCGGCGATGATGGAGGACGTCTAGGGGGTCCAACTGGTGGACGGGCAGATCCAGCCCAGGGGCAGGGCGTGATTATGCCCAATTGGGGCGGTGGAGGCGTTGGTCGCAGTGGTACGAGGCATGGCACAGGTCTTTTGTCGTCGACTACCTTCCAATGAGAGTGAAGGCTTTTGTCTCTGAGCACAGTCACCTGTGATAACGTAATTCCTTATTAGTAGTTCCTTCAACGAAACTGCAGCGAGGAAATCGCTATGGAACTAATTATTCTATTAATATTGAGAAAGTAATGGTTTTTCCCTCGAGCTCGATCTCGAGTATAAAAATATCCTGTATCTGGAAAGAAAAAAAAACTCCATTCTTATGAATATTTTGGGCGACTTTGTTTACGCACCTGAAGAGTGTCTGCCGCTTTCAGAAAGGAATCCAACCGTTCTTCTGGCACGGCAGCTCCTCCAGTGTAAATAAAGTCCAACAGAAGCCTCATATCCTCTGCCTCAATATCGTCGAGAATGATTGTCGTGTGATCGTTGGCTGGATGTGCTAACAGTAATTCCTGCAACAAAGAAATACGATAGGCTGCTATAGAAATGAATGAAAAATTGGTACATTTTGTCCATGATTGTGGTGAGAGCCGAAAGTACCAATTGGGTCACTGTGTCACATCTATATTATGATGGATTTTATTTTATGATTGATGGATCTAACAAGTTGGAAAATAAAACTGACGTGCTTAAAAAAAATCCACGGTTAAGTTGTAAATTATCCCAATAGTTCGGTTAGGTAAACGAGTAAAATGTTTAGAGGCACTGCCAATCAGGAAATTTTCTTCCATTTATCTCACGTCTAAATATTTCTTAACGAACATTATTTTTATGAAGAAAAAGAAAACAGAAATAAAATTGTTACGAAGGATTGACTTTCCCACAATAAATCTATTGTATTTTGTGCAATCGAGAGAAAGAGCTCAAAGAAGATAATGGTAATCCAAGAGCTAGGGCGTACTTAAAGTGGAGGAGTAACGAGAGAAACGAGCGAAATGTATACAATCTAAGGTCAACAGTCGAGTAATTGGTTGGAATTTCCATAATCGGACGTATCCAACATGAATCGTCTTCAGCGCAAAAACACTCCGCTCCGGTGAACAGTTCAAGAATTAGCTTGTCAGACGTAATGCCTCATGAGAGTGAGGCTTTTTTGCCAAGAACTCCCATAGAGCGAAGGAACAACTGAATGGCAGGATCGCAGAACGTACAAAAAACAACAGTCGGAATTTAAGTGGTACTGTTTGGAATGAAACTGGCGGCTTCAGCATTATCGTATCAGAGTGACATTGGTACTCGATAGTTACTAAACAGAATAACCTTTTTTGAAATATTTCCCTGAGTCGCATTTCTATCCAATTTTGAGACACATCACCCGACTTCAGTCGAACTAGCCTTGGATAATTAGCATCCAAAAGGCGACAAAAAATCCGACGATGCTACCAAATATCACTTAGCGGATTTTCGAATAGCCCGCCTCAATAAATTTTTATCGCCTCCCTCAAAAGCATCTTGTTAAATTTTAATATACGAGGAGCTATTAACTTAAGGCTGAGCGAAAGCTGTAATTTTCAATCATGTTTCAAGAAATTTACTACCCACAAAATAAAACCGCGGTTTTGTAAACGCGAGTCGAGGACGTAATAAAAATTTCTAAACGGCTCATTCTTGCCGCTGATGTGATTTTTTTTCATTCTATCGCTTTGCACTAGAATCTGTCGTTCTGTAGTTACGAATTTTTCTTTTTAATTTGATTCATGATTGTTTTAAACCGGCGTCATTTAAATCTCTCATCATTGTGAACCCAAGTCTTTGTTTTCATTTCGTTTTAAACTAATGCGAAACTTTTAAATGAGGTTTAAATTGAGAGAAATAGTTTTACAAATAGAAAGCGGCTTCAGTAAAATGTTTCAGTAGTTCTGAAAAAATTAAAAGCAAGTAACTACGAATTGTAAAATAACAGCTCGGAAAAAATATTATTCTATTAAGCCTTAAAAATCGTTCTATAAATGAATAGCTACTGATATATTTGCACCGAAAAAATTACATGACGAAAATAATAAACGGTTTAATCTATAAAAATCAGAAGGTTAAGGAAAATAAGGGTCAAATATCAATTGCAAATATCAAATATAAATAAGAGTCAAATATCAATTGCAATTATCAAATATCAAAAATATCAATCGTCACAATATGAATGAAATGTGATCACAATGAAAATGTGATTTTAACTCAAAGCTTATTTTTAAATTATTATTATTTTATTTTTTTGAACGATTTGGAATTACACAAAAAAAGAAATGAAATTGATCAACCTGGAAAGATTGAACCCGGCGTAAAATCAGGAATTTTGTATAATAGTTGTCGAAAATTTGTATCGTTGATAATCGGGATGGGAAATATTTCACAAAACGAGAGCTTCCTTTTTTGCTTCTTCGAATGAAATGTGGATAATGAGAATGTTGAGCTTTTTTTTACGACTGACGGGATATCAAATTTGCTCTTCGTGCCGAGACATCTTCGGCTTTCAACCGGTTCACTATCGCGGTCGATTTTTTGCGAGCACTTGTTCAGCTTCAACGAAACGTCACGCGATTTTTCAACATTCACTGAATATCTTAGTCTTTCGTTAATTATTAGTATTACCCAATGAACTTGAAGAATGTAAATAATTATTTTTATAAATTTTGAAATTAAAAATTATTGGTGGACTAAAAATAATTGTACAAATTGAGTAGAATCCCTGTCAAAAATCTTCCGTGAGGTAACTTTCATCGTCCGGTAGATCATCGTGGGCTCAAAACTGTAATATTAGGATATCATTTTTAGCCGGTATTCGTTTATTTTTTCTGTTCTCCCATCTCCCTCGGTTAACCCTGTAATTCCACATGTCCGGGTTAACGGCCAAATAGGCATCGTAACTCATCAAGTTAATAGCCTTGAATTCGGCTACGGCTCCAGGGAACGAGCGGTCAACTTGGGAGGTTTATTGGAAATTTAGTGATCGGTACAGTTCGCTTAAAAATGAGCCTTCCATTTTGTGATAACCGGTAGTTTTCGAATATGAACGTGAAAAATGTATAGGTATCCTTTCCAGGTAACAGAATTTTCAATGAGGAGTTCATAACAAAGACGTTATCTCCTGCTGCTTCTCACAGATTGGGAAGTAAATATATTTCGGTAGAGCACCTCTATTATCGAGTCATTCCTATTGGTATCATTCAAGTCTTCCAATCGGTATCCTTTTACCGGCAGTCTTTGCCCATCGATCAAGTGAGCCACACTATAGAAGAGAGATTAATGATAAGTTTCTTTTCCTCTGCTGAGCATCTGATTCAAACGTTTCCTTCGCCAAATGATGAATCAATGAAAAAATACTGTGAATATTTTTTCCTTACATCCGTTACAGTTGGAGTGACATTCTTCCTACAAAGTATAAAAATATCAATACTATTCTCGAACGTATGGTGACAATAAATAGAAATGGGTTCGGATAGAATACAATTTAAATTTTTTTAAATGAACCGTACTGAATGTTCTTCTTTTTTTACTTTATCAAAAAGTTTTTGATCTGGCGCCTTTTCACTTATCGTTAGGAATGAAGCATAAACGATCGAACTCAGTGACTCGTACCCAATCTTGAATGAGTTTGCTTTTGATGTTATACATTTTTAAAGACGAGCTTCAACATATTGATGACTCATAGGGCACCAAGTTTAAAGAAACGTTCCCGGTTTATGACTGCGTGTAGACCGTACTGAAGACTGTAAACACATCACAGCATCTTTCAGCACGTATCCGTGATCTCTTCGGCGCCAAGCATTCCACTGAGGTCAACCGCAGTCCAATAATTTACTCCGTAATAAGTTAGTCCGTCAAGTTCACGGGGTTTTCAATTTCAAGAATTACAAGTTGCGCCTTACGTGTTTTATTGCAAGAGACGTCGTTCAGCCATCGCACTGGAAATTTATCGTCACTTGAAAGCTAATGCATAGTATTCTCTATTTGTGCACAGAAAATATTAATAAAAGGGAATACCTTTGCTTCGCCGCTTTTATTTATTTATTTTATTATACTTCATTTATTTTATTATACCTTATTAATTTTATTATAATTTATTTATTTTATTATACCTTATTAATTTTATTATAATTTATTTATTTTATTATACCTTATTAATTTTATTATAATTTATTTATTTTATTATACTTTATTTATTTTTGTTAGTACTAAATTGGTTGAAGTTTTTTTTTTAAATCTCTGAAACCAACGAAGCATCGGAGAAAAGAATTGGAAGAAAGAGCAAAACATCTAAAATCTTTAAACAATAATGATATACGAAAAACTGAAACATTTAAACGAAAGCCATAAAAAAATCAATGAAATCATGGTTGAGATAGTGAAACCGTCCATTTTTAATACTCAATAAAACAGAAATTTGAACCTGTTTGAGTTATATAATATTCCGCACACTCGCCAATATCGGTTTTTAAAATGCCCCTGAATGTTTTCAATATTCTGTGTCGACCAATTAGACGGAATTCATTTGGAGCGCAGAAACATCGCCATTTATCACTAGGGCATACACGTGGAGATCCCACGTTGGACAAGCTGAGCGCGGAAGAAGATTCGGGGCTTATTAATTTTGCAAAACCGGATCCGCCCGTTGTCCCATCACAGTTGAGCGATGATCTATGGTCAAATTCGTAACACGAAGGAATGGCGTTAGGAAGTAGGACGCAAACTTCTGATCCCACACGTTTCTCCGACTACCTGTCCGATTCTCCTTAGGAATTAACATCAAAAGATTTCTCGGCCAAAATAAAGAGATTAGAAATTCGTCGTTCGACACATGGAAGTATCACGTGTAACCAGAGCGGCGTTGGTGCTCTTTCAATTCAAAGTGACTAATTGGCTTCTGATTAAGAACACCGTTCGCGATTTTTTTTCTGTTGCCATTCGGATTTTTTTCGAGGATTACTCTTGAAGGAGATATTCATAGGAATGATGCGTAGGTTAGTGTTGCCGCGAACAAATTGATTCTTTTTCTTCATACGCTATCTTGCACGAAGCTTCCTGGCCGTCGTATCCCAGTGAACTCGTTAGCAAGTAGCAAAAAGGCGGTTCATGATTCATGCAAATCGAGCCTCTGCTGGTTGCATACTAATGACGTTTTTCAATGATGTTTAGGTAGAATCGTTTGGATGAAATCAGTTTTATCATAAGATACGATTGGCTGTTATGAGCTTGTATACCCGAGTCACAGTTCCTGTCTGCCATTCAGCTGTCATTTACCTGTATTTACAAGCATATGGAAAGCTGATAGATACAAAATCTCAGCCAATCATAATTTCTCGTCGAGCGCATTTTCAACGAACTGATTTGTTCAATTTTCAATTTGAAATGTTGTCCAACTTGTTTGAAAACAAAATTTCTAACCGTTCACGACCGGTTTGGAACTCGACTTGAGGAAAATAATTTCATTGAACGGCTAAAAAACGCATTGCTATGTAAGTAGGTATGTATGTCTAGAATAAAGCCTCTCGAGCATTAATTTTTTTCTTTTCCTTCTCGTCGTATTTCTTGATGTCCGGGTTGTGAGGGGGAGAATAAACAGGCGACTCATTCTCCAATTCTTTATTGGCTAGTCGAGCACCCTCGCCCATTCGGGCATCTTCAGGGCGACGTGGAGCAATATGGACCCTGGTCCAGCCAATAAAGAATCGGAGAATGAGTCACCTGGTTTTTCTCTCCCTCACAACCCACGGATTAATTTTTTTATTTTAAATTTTTAATTGTAAAAGTTTTGATTTTTGTTGTATTTTCTGATAAAAACTATCCAGTTACCCGATATGTAAGGTATAAACTTGGAAATTTTACCTTTCACTAGAACTTCTCGTCTAAAGAAAAACTTTAAAATCAAAATTGGTTCCAAAATCAAATGTAGTCCTTAAACTTACTTAATGCAATAGTGACTAAGATACTCATAATAATTTTAAAAACCAGCTGACCTGTTTTTTAAATATTTTCTCAAAATACATTTAGAATTTACATAAATTCTTTGTCTACTTTGCTTATTGGCTTTGCTCATCTTGTCTTTATTGTCTCTAAGCATCAACAGTATTGTTATAACTAATAACACTCATGGTTCTTACACTGTTTTGAAAAAGTTACTGTTTTTGCACTGGTTTAGCAACTCCTGATTTCTGGATATCTTGTTAATTATGAAGTTCAAAAATTACCATAAAAAGGTGCAATTTTGAATAACATCAACATTCAAGTACTTTTGGTGACATTTTTGTAAATGTTATTTTTACGCTTTCTATTTGATGAATTATTTTGGCAAATTCGAAAAAAATTGCCGTCTATTAAAGAGAAGCACTTCGAATAAATAATATATAACTACGATGAATTCTTCAGTAGTGTGTTCATTTCAATTATGTTTTATTATGAGGCGGGATGGGAGTTGATAACATAATGATTCAAGTTCCTATTGCCACTCTCTCAAGATCCCAAGACCTGATGAAATTATAAACCTGTAAAAAATTACACCGCTATCTGCAAAACTTATGATCACCCGCAGCTGAAGAAAATCGTCCTGCTCATGCGGGGCAGGCGATTTTCGTTTATCACGAGCCGTTTCCGCAAAAACCCATAAGGCCTATTTGTCCGAAGGATATGAGGTTAACGTTTTACCTCGGCTGTGGTCAATTCTCTGCGCGTGGTGGTAATAACTCTCGCCCCTTAATTTTCAACCAAAGTGCTGTTTGTAAGTGCCTGAAATACCGCCGCTGAACGTTGCAGAGAGTATAGACATAAAATAGTACCCGAATGCCTTTGCGCGGTCTCTAACGATAATTTGGGCTAATCGGCCCGTCACAAATGCTCTCCTCGTCTTTGCCCACTTTAATGGTCAATTCACGTTAGGTTGCTATACCTCTTATAAACTTGAGAGGGCTTTAACCTCTCTTCTTATCCTCGCCTTGAATTCTATGTATACTCAATTCTTGAATGGAGCACCGTTTCTTCATTCATACGGAAAACTTACGAGGTGGCATTGTTACTTTGATGGCGGGTACTGTAAGAATGCGACGTGAAGAACGAACAGTCGAGCCTTCGCTCTCCTGTGAAAGCAGCGATAGAAGCAGACGGAGAAAATAACAGTTAAACTATTTTCATATTCATGTTTCAGAGACGAGATAAAGGTCAATTTCGCTTCTGTTAGACTTCAGCTCCTACGCGCTCGTCGAGTTCTATGGCTCAACCTACGTATACAAGCAAAATCTGAGCTACTTGCAGGTGCTCATTCCATCAAGACAGAAATTTAATTTTTAACGTTCCTAGACTGAAGTCCTCTAGAAACTCGTAATAAACTCGCGAAATCCTCCTGTGGGCGAAATAACATTTTATTGCTGCTGACAACGTACACTCCGTGGGATACGTAACGGGCGTTTAAAAAGCCTCACTCGGATTGGAACGAACGCGATTCAAATACGATCCTTCCTACGCTTGAAACGTGAACTTCTAGTTTGACACTATCGGGTCAAAAACCTTTGCTTCTCGCCATCTTTTGAAAATTTGAAGTAAACTGTTTTTCGAAAGTCGGGGTGATAATTTTATTTTCAAGAAGAAGGACGGGTTTTGAGGCGAAGCGAGTGAAAACTAAGTTCGCTGTTCGATACTAATGACGGAACCGTTTGAGTCGTTTGCATTCGAATTTCGTGGCCACGCGTTTTGAATTTTCTCGGGGGAAACGTTTTCAACACTTTTATTCTTCGGGATTACGCGTTTAGGAGAATACGGCGAAAGCTTGAAAGGATTAACATTTTCTTGAAATCGCTGTGAATTATGGGGAAATAAATTATCGTCGAGGAAATTAATGGACCTACCACCCGGTTCGTCTTTGAGTCTGGCCCATTCCTAGCCTCTCCAATTACCAATCTTTCTGTCTGAATCTATTTTTTATGGCCGTTGATGCTATCTAGTTGAACATTTAACCTCGTAGGCTTAACGCGTGCTCCTAAGAAATGCGACTTTTGAGACTATAAACATTCGGAAGTATTTTTATATGATCTTGAGAGCCGTGAGCCGATTTAGAAAAATGTCAGCTTCCACGGCGACGGAAATTGAACGTCTGAAGCTCTAAAAGCTGGAAAGTTTAAGAGACGTGTAATAAAACGTGCTAGGGATTTCACGGAATTGAGATCAATGATTATGGCAGTTATGGGAACTATGTTTGAGTAATAAAAGACGATGGTGTGAACGCTGAGATAATAAGCAGTAGACTTTTCACACTTTATGGCTCAAGATAGTGGGGTTGGTTATTTAGTTAATTTCACGACAATGAACTTACTATCTTTGTCTAACATTGTACACGCTATGATCTATCCTCGTAATTATTTTTGCTTCCCTACACATTTCACATAAGTAAATTCATCGGTCGTTTACCCGTAACGGTTTGCGAACAAATACAAGCGGTCACTAGTAAATAATCGGTGGCTCCGCCGATTCGTTTTCCAGCTATCGATTATTACACGGTTATCGTTTACACCACCGATAATAAACAATTTTGATCGGCAACAGAAAATCTCCCCCCCCCACCCAAATTCGATGTTATACGTTTCGAGGCATGTATAATCCAAATATCCAAAAAACAAAATTCTGTCCGTTCGCCGTCAACACTTTTCTGTGAAAACTACAATCGCTGAATTCTTGAAATGTTCGCCAAAAATCAATCTTGGGCAAGCAATGGCGCAATTCATTAACCAAATCGCTACCTCAATTTCGAGGCTATTAAGGGAGACGGAAAAAGCTCTTATTTTCCAATGATTCGCAAGCATCTATGCTTGCAATTGTTAGATATCAATTAATATCGATTTTTAGTTTATTAGCTTTGATACAGAATCGAATGAGACCATAACGGAGTGGAGGGCATAAATGGTTCTGGCGTTTTTGTGTGAAGTTTTCGAGATTATTCCAGATTTGCCATGACAATTTGTGAAGCTAAAAAATCGCTCTATACTTGATGAAATTCTGATGAAATTCTCGTCAAACTCTCTCTCCAGCTGTACAATCAGGCGAGTAATTACATTTTTTATTAGACAAAAATTTTATTTTTTATTGGAAAAAAGGAAAAAAATTACAATAGTTGTTTGGGAGTTTTATTTTATAGTTACCAATCCATTACTCATCCGCTCCATGCATAAAGAATCATTAGGTTGTCTGTAAAGGTATAATTATGTGCAGCACTGAAGAGAAATGGAAATTTGAGGGAAGTTGAAAATAATGCCTACTATCCTCGGAACAGCAACTCTCAAATTGCTTCAAAAGCAATTTCTCCTCTGCGTAAATTTTGTAAAGAGCGTTTTAAAATACGTGTAACCTAGTATAGCGAGAACAAAAGTTAATTAATTGATAGATTTAACATAGCCGATGCTTAACGTCAGTGACCTCTGGGCAATAAAGAGGTGCACTTACCCGTATACCCTGAGGCCAAATAGCGTGTGGAACTATTTAGGCCGAAAGAAAATGATGCACGTATACAAGTACCGACCGACCTACCTGCTAGTTAAAAGTTGATGTACCGTTCGTTGGTCTCCTCCCACTGGAAGAGGAAATAACCTTTCCCTATGTCGTCCTAGGGCTTAAAACAGATGAAGTATGATCAAGCCGAGTCGGAATGAAAGAAAGACGGCAGGAAAGAGAAGAAGAAAGGTTGAAGACTGGAAATAAGAAAATAATCGGATGAGCTTCTCGAAATCTAAGCTCATCTTGACCCAGCGCTCAAGTCACCAGCCAAAGAGCGGGTTTCTGTCAACTTGAAAACTGTCAAACTTTCTCTTCTTCGAAGCCTCAATGCCCATTGATAGAACAATCATAAATACGCGTTTTAAGTGCAGATTTACCATTCTTTTACGCTAGTAAAAATTTTATAGCGCTAAATGTTAGGCAATAAAAGATTCAAACGTTTCGCAAAGCTCAACATTTTTTCATCGTTATCCTACCTCGATTGCCATTTGAAAATTCCCCTTAAGCGGCAGAGAAACAAACTTTCATATTGTTGTCTGAGTTGTTTAGTTTATCGAAGTAACCAAGTATAGAAAAGGTATTAACTTTATTTCTAATAGCTATCACGTAAGTACTATGAATTGTAAATGGGAAATGGCTGGAATTTTCAATCATATGTAAATCATCGACTGTCTCAATATTTCAACTGAAATTATTAAGGTTTTCTAAAACTGCTGTAAGAAATTTTTTACGCTATAATTCAAGCTGGAAGGTACGAAATGTGTTTTGCGCAAATTTATTCGCAAATAACGCGAACATTAAGTATAAAATAGACGTTTTCGGTCAACTATATCAGAAACCTGTCATCAACTTTAATAACCCACCAAAGATTGTCATATCTCCTTATTTCTCGTAATCAACATCGATTTTCAAGGGTCAGAAAAATATTATGTAAATTAATGTTTGTGTAAAAAAATTATTTCTCGATAATTGGTACTTTTTCCACACATCTGACAGTAGATTTTTCTTTTTTCGGACGCACACATTTCGAGATAAATTCGGTTAACTCATGTCGGCTGTGAGATCAATAAAAAATAGCTGTGTTGCGTGTGTAGCCTTAGTGCAGAAACGCTGATGATGCATCAAGTTTGAGGAAGGCACTTAAAGGTAGAAATGTCTATATTGAAGGACGCGACTACCGCTGTCTACGGATTATCTTACTTCGGATCTTAGGAAGGCTCTGGGACCACCTCACATCGCTCCAGCTCAGCCCGTGTAAACTGTCACACTAAACGGCGTAGCTGCAGCGATTGTATTCGTTTGATGGACTCGAGCACTTTCGTTCAATGGCTGCTTCTTTAGAAAGCTACCAGAGTAGAAGAGGTGGCACTTCGGACGGAGATAGCTTCGGGCTGAACGAATAACGAGTACTTCTCACAGAGAACATAACCTCCGATCTATCTACGGCTTCCCATCAGGAACAACCGAGTGTGTAGACGGGAGAACGAACTTGGAACTAATAAGGAAGAAAAACGAGAAGAGGACGTTTGTCTTGAAGTTGGCCCAAGCTGTGCTAGAGTGACTTATAACTAACTGATGGAGTCCGCTCCTTTCGCACTTATTCTGTTTACAAACCGCTGCTGTTGCTTTTCTCTCCTAGCCGACATCTATAAAGAGCATCGCCTTATTCAAGTCCCAATGAATATCATCTAACTCTGTCGTTTGTAAAGAATCCCACTCTATTAGATCAACTTGTGCGGCATTGATGGTAATAAGTTTGGCCACTATCAGTGAACCTCATTCAAGTTCATCTCATTCGAATTCCTGCTAAGTCGTTGGTTCAACGCTAACGGCTATCTGCAGTAAATACGTCTCATTCTACTGAGCAAAGGCGCTACGGCGTTCTAGAGAAACTCAACTGAAGAAATTACCTTCGACCAATAAAAAAAATAAATAAATAAACTACGTGGGTTATTTAGACTGAGGACTATGGTATATTATTCGCGAAGAAATATTTTTTTTTCATAGTAAAATAATTTCCGAGGGTTGACATTTAATTTAACTGTCGTGCAAAACGAACGGAAGCTCCCAGTTATGACTTATAATTACGACGCTCAGAAAAGAACGCACCCTAAAAAGCAACAATAATGCTTTTGGTAAATTATTAATCTAATTGCCGTGGACAAAATTGTCGACCCCCCTCGCACAGTTTTATGTTCCGAAGCGTTAAAATCCGAATTCAATGAAAGAAAATTCTGACCGTCCGTCACTGCATTCGAATTTCATAAGGAAAATGAATCGTCGGCTATTTCGGTTTATTATTCAATAATAAACCATTGTAACAGCTCGAGAAAAAATGACTAACCACCTTCTCCCTAAAAATTTCGCGTTCACGTTCTGAAGTACGTCAATTCCGAAAATCGACTAATAAAATTCTCTCCGTTCTCCGTCTACACTTTTCCGGAAGACCAAATAATGTTTGAAATGTTCAGAAAAAATCGATTTTGGTCTAACAAATGCTCATTTCTTTAACGAAATCGCGACCTCAGTTTAATGGACAGGGAGAAAAAAATCCGTATTTACTAACGTTTTTCAGACAAAAATGTATTTGGTATCAATTTCTATAGATTTGTGAATGCTGAATCAAATGAGACCATGGTGGGGTCGATAGCTTTAATGGTTCTCAAATTATTACAGCTTTTGTGTAGAATTTCCGAGATTGTAAGAAATACATAGACAACGCGCGAACTTTTGGAGCAATAATAATCGTTCTATACGAAGGAAAAGTTGTAGAACACTCTCTTCAGCTGTGTAGTTTGGCGATATGATTTTTAATTGGATAATCAAGAAAAATATAAATAATTTCAATTGCCATGGTTGCTAATGAGTTTTCCCTTATAGCTATCAATCTGTTGATAGGTGAAAACCTTCACAAATGTTCGCAATAGTTAATATCACGAATGAATGGTCATCTTTAATTATAATTGAAGTGAAGAATAATAAACAACTGTACAATAATTTACAGCGTTTTCTTTTATTGTACGCGGGTATCGATGGTTGCCCATCTCGTGCGAGTCTCTTCATCTCATCATACCAATTTTCGTTCCTATCTTCATGACGCTGAGTAATAAGTATTCGTCTCACCTTTAAAACATAAAAACTCCAACGTTGAGAACTTCCACTTCGCAGAGTGTCTTGTATTAATTTATTTCAATATCCATTGTGAGTTTAATAAGCTATTTCACCATGAAACCATTACCACACTATAATGACAGAAGATAAAAGAAGCCCGGCTTCCTCCGGTTTATCGCGAAAATATTGTGTTTTATGAGGCTAGTATAAATTAAGATAGGTTCAATCTATAGCGCCTTTTCATAAGGGCTCAGCCAGGGATTGAACCGAACCTTGAGTCGAGATGAATAAATGATGATCGCTATAATATTCTGCAACCCGATAGTATGTTACGGAAATAGAACGAAGGTGGGCATTAAAGGTAAGCCGGGTCATTACGGGATCTCTATGTCTAGAAGGTCTATGTGTGTGAAGGGATGAGTAGGAACCTTCGAGCCTCACGTACTTGCAAATTGACGGCAATTATATCAATCGGTGTAGCGGTTATGGCGTCGCAAAACCAAGCATCGTTGCGGTTTCTAACCGTAGGTTTTCTTAAATTTATTTTCATCAATTTTTATCGATAGTATTGAATGTTATGACTGATTCCGTGAAGCCAATTTCAATCAGCCGTAATTTAGTGTAATATGAATTAATAATTTCATTTTTTGACGATATTATACCCTTTGGCCCGTTAAATAGACTATAAAATCAATCATTAAAATCCATCCACTCTCTTTAATGGATGGAAAACATTTATAACAGTAAATTTCTTTAGCATTTGCGACATTAGAACTTGGAACACCGAGTAAGTGAATAGCATCTGTTTGAACGGCATGACCAGTATCTTGAACATTGCAAAAATAACTGTTGAAAAATTATGTATACTTTTCAGATAAAAGAAGGATGATTTGACGATGCACCGATATCATGTATATTCTGTCATTCGATTCGAAGTCTGAAGGAGCGAGTATTAGAAAGCCCAAAGAAATAATCCCACGGACAGGAAGCACTAGTTTTTTACAGCGCAACTGTTGGATAGATCCAGTTTTCGGGACACCGATTCATAATTTCCTTCGCGGGTCGTCAATAGGAATTCGAAAACACATTATTTATAACTCGACTGAGTAAAAGGTGTATCCCAATAGTTAGCGCATGATCGGCCACTCTTCGAGCCATTTCTCACAGTTTTTTTCTCGTCCTACCGTAATTAAAACCGCCAGTTTCATCTCCAGAAACCAGTTCAACAACTACAGCGAAACCTGCTACTCAAGAGTCAGCAGCTCGAAAAAATCAGTTATCTTTCAAATCGTTCCGATTCGGCGGACATTATTTTCTAGCTATAATTTCGGGTTGAACAAATACTGCGGTTCGTTTTCCGGAGATACTATCGCCCAATCGCCAGGTCAATTATATTCAATTTTGGTTCAAGATTCTTCTCTTCTATCGTCATTTTGCCATCTTCGCCGATGAATACTCGTTTGTGGTCTCTTGAAAAATTACCGGCCTTATACTCGTTCGAAGTATTTAATCAGATGAGATCGCAGACGTTCGTCGCTTCAACGGCTTGAATAATTGTTTTATTTCAGCTTACTTAATCCCTCATCATTAGGCGTGTATTTTTTGTCAAAGTAGTGCTGTTAAAAGACACTTAGTAGAGGGAAATTGCGTTTATCGCACTTCGTTGAAGATCTTCTATCGTGAGATGGAAGCTGTGGGAAACGCAGTCGCGTGATGCGAAACGGGATAGGATCAGGGGTAAATATGTGATTAGGGAAACCCACGTTGAAAGCCCGTTCTATGAAACGTTCCAGACACGTAAGGAAACGGTACCGATAAGACGGGAACGTCATTTTTGCGACTGTACGCGACGAATCTCGTGACTGGACATCATCAGCTAGGAACATTATTTACAAGAAATGACAGTTATACCATCCTGCCTGTACAAATAGCACGCAAATAGTTTAAATTATGTTCGCTTTCGCATTCGTAGCAAGCAATGATGAGGCGTTAATCTAGCAATCAATTTTTTTTAAAACCAATATTCAAATACACACCAATATTGAATATTAAAAATATTCAAATACAAGCGCCATATTGATTCAATGTTTTATTTTATTTTATTTGTTTATTTTTTATTTTTTATTTTTATATTATTATTTTTTAAGGGTTTTGGGTTAGGCAGCAATATACATTTGAAAAATAGTTACGCGTCCTTTCAATTTAAAAAAAAGATTGGTTATGTGTTGGGGAAAGTAAGCAACATATCACAGAACTATTCAGGATGATTAATAAACGGCCCTGAAATACGGTGATCTGATCCTGGTTATCGTGTTTAAATCACGTTTAATAATTAATTAATTAATCACGTTTCATTCGAATCTGCACATCTCAATGGCTTTCGCTGGTGAATTATACACGTATTGTCAACTTCATAATTGTATAATGATTTCAATGAAAAACCAGTTGATTTTCAAGGAGAAACACTAAAAATGAAACGAAAAACTCTCACTTCACACGCATTTATAATTTCCCCCTCCCAGCGTACACGCTTATGTAATTTATCGTCAACCCGCAGTGATAATAACTGAAGATCATTGAGAAAGAGCTATCATGAAAAAAGCTAACAGGAAATGACGTCGACGAGATGGTTGTATCATGCTATGTTGAATAATCAAGACAGCACGTTGTCGTAACTATTTAACACCACAATTTCTAAGATACATTACAACGAAAAAAAATAAGAAAAATTGAACAACTGATTGAATCTAAGATTAAACACTTGAGTATCATAATGACGTCATAGCTATGTGAAAATGTGAATGAATTACTGAATTGATTCAGTTATTTACATATTATTTGAGACAATAAATGTATAATAAATTAACTCTTTGCACGATTTTTCACGAACTATTACATTTCAATCGAGAGTTTTAGTGCATTTCGCATTTTTTGAAAACTTCATTAAATCATACGTTTCTTATGGTTACCGTCTTGTGGATGCCGGATCGTCGTGACCATTAGAGACATATGATTTAACAAAGTAACCAATACTTCCACGTTTAAGTTTTCAAAAAACGCAAAATTCACTAAAACTCTCCATTGACCGCAGTGTCAACGGATTCACTCCGTATCTTACTAGAACGGCGACCGTCTGTATCAGACCTTGAAAATAGGTACTCGATAAAAATTCTTGGGCTCGTTACATCAGCGGTCTATCAATCATCGGGAGAAAAACTATAATTATCGAACCCGGAGAATCGGAAAGCGAGATGATTTCTGTAGCAACGGCAGAAGCAATAACAGCTAGCAACGGCATTCTCTAGATAACAAGCCCTAGTAGCGATGATCTTCGATCCGAATGGCATTCGAGCCGACTCTTGACAGCAGGGAACGAAGCTGGCCGCTGCCTTGAACTCCAACCTAAATCCGTTGAGAAATCAGGCTACCGTCTATCGAGGGGTTAAAGCAGCGACGGAGTGGTTCGATATTTCCGTAGAGTCGATCGCTAATAAAGTAAGGCTGTAATTTCTAAGGAGAGATCTGAATATTGAGGTTTGCCTGATGACCTAATGACCTCACTTTTTACGAAAGCCATGAGAGTCTTTTGTAACGGTTCAAGTTTTATTTTTATTTATTTTTTTTATGAGCAGATAAACTTGGTTTGTATTGTTCGGCTCATACGCCGTACTTCCACGTCTTGACCATTTCGCAATTTCTCTAATTGGCATTATTTTCTATTTTGATTCTACATGCAGCGAAAATCAATAGGTACATTTGAACGCGTAAGGTCTTGAATTGATTTTACGGCTAGAGATTGTTGCAGAATTTTAACCGTTGGTGTCACTCACCAAATGAAAGTGTTTCTCGATGTTAATATCGGTTTATACTGTTTTCCATCTCAAACATGGAAGTAATGTTTGATCTACGCAGACCACGGTTTTTGTTGCAAAGCACTATCGAAAATATTGTGTACTATTTGCTATCATCACCAACTGTTTTTAAACGCTCATTCATCATATATTTTGTAGTATTTATACTCACCAATTAATTTGTACTTATCGAGCGAAATCCGATAAGAATTGAAAAAAAATTGAGTCGTAAAACAGACATTTTTTAGGTCTACACGATGTGCTTACCGACAAGAATCGATTTGGCATTAAAATGTCTCTCTCAATAGTTTTACTTTTATTTTTTTTTCAGTAAGTATGTATTTTTTCAATTTGTCGTTATTTCATTTTCAACTATTAATTTTTTTTTTTTTTTTTGTTGCCTGACGAATGTTTATAGAAGTTTTAAAGTTAATTTCTGTATGTGAAGAAAGAGAGGACCATAAGGCCCTATTTATGTACAGATTGTGTAATAAAATTTATCGTCAATCAATCAATCAATGACGATTTATTACATTCGTCAAATATTATGTTCAAATTTGTGCGTCAATCTAGAAATAAATACTAACAATAATTATTATAATTATAATAATTCGGAATAATTCTTCATTCAGACGGGTCAATATTTGCGCATGCGAATTAGAAACACTGGAGAGTGAATTTTATTAAAATAATATTAGTGCTCGATTTTAAATAAAAAGTTTGAATCTCGTTATACCGGGTGGTCAACGTAAACAACAATAAAGATGCCGAAATGAGGCGTGGACCGTCTTAGGTATAGAACTTAACCGAAATTGATTAACTCTTTTCGTCCAATTTTTGACCACCATTTCCATCAAGGGAATATTTCCATTTTATCGTTTCCCTTCAGGCGACTTCTCCTAATTCCGACTGTTTTTGCCTTAGGCACTTGGCGCTTTCGACCTCTCAAACCGAGAAATATGGGAGCGGTCGGTTGTCTGGTTGAAGCCCTTGAGCGCAAAGAAGCCGAACTTGATTTACGCTGATTCGAATAGTACATTAGAAACGGTTTGAAAAGTCGTTCCGGAGCTTCGACGTGTTTCGCTAATTCATCTTGCCAAGTGTGAAGTATTCTATGCATTTTACAATAAACCGCAATGATTTATTCATTGATTCTCCTTTTGCAGCGCGTATTATTCAATTGAAACTGACGGGTGCCATCAAAACAGTAAGTTGAACATTTTTCTAATGACTAATTTATTGAATAGTAGTTCTCTGTTCATGAAGAAAGTTCAAGTAGATACCTGAATGATTTTTAGAATCGTGGGTTTGAACTATGTTATTTAGCGGAGTTTTATTTGACAGCCTATTGATAAAAACGGACTTTTCCCCACAAATCTGCTTGTAATAGATGTTTGTAGGGGCGAAAAATAATGGACGATGACCTAATTTGAAATTGTGCCCACACTTCGTTACAACATGTGTTAAAATGCCTTTTATGAATGACCTTCTGGAAGTTAATTTCAGATAAATATATAAGAAAGCAAAAAGACCTACTTGAGATCAGAAATAATATGGAAATGAGAGATAAAATGTCGTCGATAAGTTTCAGGCAGTCCTGCACACTGTCGAACTGAATTTGCGATAGCGCTTATTTGAAGCATTGAAACATTTGTTAGTCGGTGCTTCCCTTCGCATTAAAGGGCAATTGCTCGCTCTCGAAATTGAAAACTTATCGCGGTCGGTGTATACAAACAACGATTCGCAACAGTAAATATCATTACGCAGCGGAAGGTATTCGTAGAAAAAACGGAAGAGACAAATCGCGCAATGCGCTGCAACTTGTTACACACTTTCTGTAACTCTTGCCTTAGCTTAGATAAGATTAAAATCTCTTTACTCGACACTTGTAAGAGGCGATTGCATTTCATAATGAATCGCTTTGGATTTAATAAATTATCACCGCTCGTGTTTAATCTTATTTTCACATCCGCCGTAGTACAAGTAAATATAATTTATTCGAACGCCTCCGAATCGGCGATTCATTGTAATTAATGCGGTAGCTATTGAATAGAGTTATCACTGTTTCGACGAACGTGATTTAATATCATCTAAATTGAATCTGCTGTCTCAAATGGAACTAATTTCTCTTTAGATTTCATTCCGAACTGATCCAGTTGGCGATCCATCTATTGATAGCGATGTTCGACCAGTGTACGTTTCTTGAACGTTTCACTCTCAAAGCTATGATGACTCAATTCGTTTTGGTATTATCTTTTATGAAGTACCTAAATTTTTCACAGTCAAAAAATGTAAATAAATTACACACATGCGTCAAAAATTAGTAAAATCACACATCGTCACACAAGCTGTACCAAAGATCTCAATCCGAAGATTTTTTTTAATAAAAAAAAAAGTCATTTAAAAGAAAAAAAAAGTTTCTTATCTTAGAAGCTCAAACCTCAATTTATTTGTTCAACACGGAACAACTTACCACCCCACCTTTTTACAAAGGCTACACAAATTTTGTATATTATAAATATAAAAATTAGTATAAGTACGTTGTATCAGAATGCGGCTCGAAAGCAAAGCGATAAATTACGTACACAGTTTGGCTGGGCTCTCTCAAAACTCAATGACGCTAGAAGCTGGTGTAAACATTTCTTGTTCTTAATTCATTACCAACAGAGCGTAAAATATTCATTTTACAAGACTTCGGTGAAATCAAGGGCCGGAAACGTACTGAAAATTATTGAAAAAAAGGTGAGCATTTTAGAAGAAAATATTTCAAACCGATCAAAACGTTAGCTATCAAGCGTTTGGTGTCGCTGATGAGCGTTCTTTACGATTCCTTGCAACCTAATACGGTACGATGTCTCATAACAAAACTCGCTAGGGAAAGGTCAATGAATTTCACTCGGCTCGAACGACCGAAGATATTATTTACACGCAATAATTTTCACAATTCCCGTCGTTTCGTCAACTCAAACTGGCGTGGATTCTAATCTCGAAACAGGCGAAAAAAATATGTTTATCGTTTTTCGACGAAATTATATTCCGAATTACGACTAATCCCGATCTCGGTTTTAGTGGTATGGAAATCGAACGTGGCTTTTTGCCGGGGTCGAAGGCGGCTTTAGGTTCCATTTTACCGAAGCGAGAGATTGGCAGGCGTTTTTTATGAACATAATGAGACAAAAACCGGATCCGATTTGACTGTGATGGGACCGACTGGCGGTCAAGCTTAAAAAGCCTCCGCAGGCGTATTTTTCATAACAGAATCACATTAGTAGTCTTGGTGGTACGCCGTCTTACAAGAAAAACTGCCAAATCTCCAGCGAGAAAGCCTTAACGTTTATGCAAATGGAATTCAAAACTTCGAATTAACGTCGATTTGTGGTTATTATTTGAATTGCCCGAAGGCAACCTACCTTTATCAAAAAAATGAAAGATTTTGGAACGTTTTTCATACTATTAATTTGTAATGCAAATGCAGCTGATTGATGTCTTTCATCCTGAAGGACAAAAGCTACCAACTCAGTCAAAGAAATTCTACCAAATGAACCGGCTGTTCTCTTCGAGCAGCGAGGATCCTACAATGTTGACACTTCAGACAAGCGAAACGATTTCGGAATATCCGAACTAGTTCCGTCCGTTTTTTTAGCCGTTCGAAACGAGGAGAATTTTTTACAACATCCTAACGCGACCTGTCACTTCGTTTTTTGTTCGCGAACCGTCGATATTGTTACTGTGACACAGATATGCGGTTTAATCGATAGTTTGGAATATAGAATGAGAGAAAGGAGGTGAAATGCCTAAATTAATTTATTCTTCAACTTTTTTTCGCTTTTTTTGTCACTGCGACCTCGAAGTGGATCGATCGATCCCTTCAGCCATATCGATCGCCACCTGACGAATTTTAACTAAGTAATTAACGTCACCTGAAAATATTTTGACTTGAAACGAGCGGAATAGCAAAAAACGCTGCAAATGATTGTACTTACAGTGGTTTATTATTATTTCGCTTCAATATTGATTTAAGAAGACTATCCATTTGTGATTTAAAATGATTCCGAACATTTGTGAACGGCCCACCGAAAAACAGATGGTAACTATAGGGAAAACTCCGTAGCAACTATCGTAATTTTAATCATTCTTATTTTTCTTAATTTCCTAATTAAAAGCTAAACTTATTGCCTAACGATACAGCTGGAGAGAGTGTTTGACGAACATTCCAATGAGCATAGAACGATTTTTATAGCTCCAAGAATTCTCGAGTTATACCCTCATGTCAAATTTCTAAAAATCTCCCAAATTCGGCACAAAAGCTGCGATAACTCGAGAACCAATAAAGCTATGGACCCGGCGATGGTCTCATTCGATTCAGCGTCCAAAAATCTATATAATTTGATACCACGTACACATTTTTCTGAAAAACCTTGGAAAATATTAATTTTCTCCCCCTCAAAACCCCCCAAAAATACCCTTAAAATTGAGCTAGCAAGTTGGTTCAAGAATTGGGCCGTCGTAGGACCGAGATTGATTTTTGGTGAAAATTTCAAATTTTTAGCTCTCACAGTTTGGCCGGAAAACTGCTAACGGCGGACGGACAGAATTTTTTTTATTGGATATTCGGATTCTACATGCCTTGAAACGTAAAACATTAATTTTTGAGGGGGGTTAGAAATTTTCTTCCCTTGGGCGATTACAATGGTTTATGATTGAATAATAAACCAAAAGCACATAGAGTTTATTTTGAACAATTCGAACATTGAAATGCTCGGCCATTCAAAGTATGACTTATTTTTCTAACTAGGTAACTAGTCTCCATCTTGCTACAATCCGTCTATTTTTCTTTCGCGCTATGTAAATTAATTTCCGTTCGGTACTAATGTTACCGGGAGTATTGTTCCACGAATCTGAACCGTTTATAGTAGACACGTGTGGGTTTTATTTTCATAATTCAACCTCGGTTTTACGTCGGGAGTCAGTAGCGGAATTATTCACTCTCTAATGGAATCATTCGTCCTCGATAAGCTCGAGTGAACTTATTAGATGCACTCGGCATCGGATGCATCTGCATAACTGCATAAGAATCGCAGCACGTGTTGAGGACGACGTAAAACGGCGGCGGTTATCTTGGAGGTTCGGATACAACATTCATAAGGTTTCCTTCTAACACTGCATATCGTGAGAGCACGTTGGCGAGCTGCCGAGTATCTCCGGTACCCACGCTCGCTCTGCGGACGAATTTATTGGACTTGTTGATTTAATGCGTGAGACAATGCGAGTGAGCTAGATTCCCTAGTTTGCAGAGAGTATATTTCTTCATATAATGCGTAGACCGTAACATTTTCCAGTCAGAAGAGAAGTTGTAAAATTTCGCCCGGTTTCGGTAGATTTTTATTTTCGTACAGAATTCAGGAAAATATGAGTATAATCTATAGGAGAAATTCAAAAATAAATAATAATCACAAATGAATGAAAATAAATCTGTTATGGTTCCTTTTAAAATGTTTCTCCAATCCTTGACTCAATCGCAGAACTTTAAATTAACGCGTACGATTTTAATTGCAAATATAGATACCTGTTATGAAATTGTGGGTAATTTTTCATCACGAAATTCGCTCTAGAACGTTCATCAACCTCAAAACTGACGATGATCTGATTGACCTCATAGTCTTCAAGATAGCTGTGACGGCAGTATAATTCCATTGATTCAACGACGAAGGAAATTAATTTAGAAAGCTCATAAATTCACCAGATGAGAAGATGATGGCCAAAAACAAAACCGAAGCTATTAGAAATTCGACAGCTAATGGGCATATAATTGAGCTGAACGCACATAGCTCTTCTAGCTATAGTAGCATACGAGTATTATAGTTGTACTAATCGTCGGTGCATGGGGGGGCCACAAAAAACTCACGTTCCTGGACAGATTGCTTTTTTTGCCAGGCGGCTTGGGTCTTGCAAGACAAGTTCCATCTAATTGAGTCACTGGATTCGAGCCGACAAAAAATGTGCGGCTCCCGCTGAAAAAAAGCGCATCAAAAAGTATCGGCTAACGTATAATCTCAATCATTTAATTTTATGCTTGAGCTTATAAAATTCAATATCGATAGGACACGTGTAGGAATTTCGGGACAAAAATATTTATGAGTTAATAAATGGCAGGTTCAGCGGCCTATTTGTTCCTTGGGTCTAATTCGTTAATCGTTTAATCGTTAATTCGTTTAATCTTATTTCTATTTCGATAACTTATCCACGTTCAGTGTTTTACGAATACAGAAAACCCGATGCTCGCTCTGCTACCAAAATTTCCCTGACATTTCTTGTCCAAATATTATGGCATGTACCTATTATAATAATGATGTCCGGGGGTTGTGAGGGGAATAAAACCGGGCAACTCACTCTTCGATTCTTTTATTGGCAGGCCGAGCACTTTCGCCCATTCGGGCATCTTCAGGGTGACTTCGAGCCATAGGGTCCACAGCTGTGAATGGACATCAAGAAATGCGACGAGAAGGAAAAGTATGATAATGATGCAAGAAACCACACTCGTTTGGTGAATAAGAAAATAATGAGGAACACGAATATTTATTATATTTTTGATGGAGCAGAATCGTTTGATCGTTTTGATCCACAGTACTCTCCATTCTCATAGTTGAAATTATCGAGTAAGTAATTATTCAACCAAATAGAATAGTTTTAGGGCTGGTTGAAGCCCGTATTTTGGGGGAGCTGCGTATTGAATATTTTCGCCATTATAGAATCTGCTCTTCGTATAGAATTGCTGTTCGTCCTTTTATGATGAATGGTTACATCTTCCGGCAAGCTGTCATTATCGCATGACAGTTTCGACTTTATCTAGTTAATCCATTATAACTATATACGCTTGGTTTTTGGATTCTATTGAGAAAGCAGATGGTTCCGCTTTTCGACTGGATAGCGACCTACCGCTTTTTATTCGAGCCTTCACTTAACACGCGCAAGACACACGTATCACCTCGAGAAGCGTCCGCCTTTACGACGTCTAATGACCCATCATTCAAACGGACCCCTCCCGCTTAGGCAACGGCTTTTCGAAGCTTCTCCCCTTCGATGATGACCCCGAGATGACTTCGAGAGATATCGAGAAAAGTGGTAGGAAATCCAACGTAAAAAGATATACGAGTAGCTACGGATTATAAAAGCCGCCGTTACGGAGAGAAATGAACTCGAGCGAGTTTGAAATGGTCCAATTCGGTCCCGTTTCGTAATTCGATTCGAATGATTTGGCTGAGAAATAATCGCAATCACCATTTCCTCTCAAGTCAAGCGCATCAATAAGTTCGAGTTTTGTAACGTCACTAGCGCATATTTATAGCTGAGTTACCGGTCGGAGAATAATTAAAGTTAAGCGGTCAACATGTTCGGCGCTATGCGAGGACGCAATATGCCGAGAAAAGCGGATTAATATCTTCTACTATTAACACCATCTGTTTCTAATGAAGTCCCGATATTAGTCACTCTGAGTTGATATGGCCCAATTAACCAAGCTCGGGCCCAAGACCACCGTGAACGCGGGAATCGGTCAAAGCCTACCGCTTCGTTTCCCGTTCTCGATATTAGTATCGCTAATCTTATTCATAACCTATAATCGTACCGTTTGAAGAGGCTGATGATGGTGCCACATTGAACGAAGACAGATTTGAGCGATTCGTATTCAAGCAGGAAATCGCCGAATTAACATGGTAATATAAGTGGGAGGATCCTCAGCTCGAAAGAGCATGACACAATTCTCCGCAGTCCACTAGCCAATAATGTGATGATGGATGAGATATATAAAAAGGGTCGAACTGGAATAGATAAATAACGTCCAGGTTATATCTGTTGACTCGAATAATTTTTCTCGAACCGAAATCGATCTTGGTTCTTGGCCTGACAAGAGAAATGGGAACATGCGGTCTATAAATTGCACTTTCATCGACGAAATATAAAAAATAATACAACCTGTTGAACAAGAAACTGCTAAAGGCAGTTCAAAACGCGATTTAAGTGTTGTAAGTTGTCTTAGGCCTATTTTCAGCTAATTGCTTCTGAAAAAAACATTGAAGTGGAGAATTATTATTTTTCATTTTGCAGAGGCATTTCTAATGTTCACTCGTATATAAATTACCTGTTAAATATCATTGAGAAAAATAGGAGTTGTTTGAAGTCAACCTCGGATTAAACAAAACTTAACGTAGAAAAGAGCTATGCGGTTGGCAGGAACCGGTAAAATTAAATAAATCTTCCCGACTTATGATGAATTCCACTGATATACAACATTCTCCAATTACGCCCAGTTTGAATAAAACATGTCTTTCACCTTATTCAACCACCGCTCCTAACGTCAACTTATACGCGTACTTCTCTCGTAATATTTCGTCGACTGAAAAATTGAAATGAGAGTAAGAGGATTGAGGCCGTTAGTCGAGAAAGATGTAGGTATTCGAGTTGGCCTTTGAGGCCTGGTCTTCATGCATGGAAGGCTCTTGGATGAGATGTGTTTAGATGAGACGTGGATGAAAACTTGATAACTCCCCCGCTACCTTCCTCAAATGATACGGGACGGCGACTGGATCGGCAAGACGGCCCGAGACCAAAAAGTTGTTCTACTAACGCTCATCTGCAACCGACAGCCAGTTATTCTGATGAACGCTCTCAAAATTCTTTATTAATGGATTTTCATAATTTTTTATTATTTCATGTATACCCATTCTAATGAATAAAATTTTAAAATATATGAAATGAATAAATAATGAAATTAAATCGAATAAATAAATATTTCCTACCTTCCTCAATATTTGAAGGCTTTTATGATCTTAAATTGTAAAGTGAGGCATATGAGGTTTTTTTAAAGTATATTTTTTTTATATTAGGTTGCTGGTGGTGAGACCAGAATTCATAAAAATAGGAGAGACATATTTATAGTAACGAAATGCAGCCAATTCCTAACAATCTGACCACGTCTCCTATCTCTTAGTCTTTTATTCTTGTGGAAAAGGATTTCACTGTCTCAGCTCAAGAGATTAAGTAAAAAAAGGATAATTCATAATATTAGATAAATAATGCAATTCTTCTTCCTAGCAACACTTATTATTCGCCTTCGAAACGATTAATAGAATGTAATTCGAGACGCAGCAACTTCATTAAGTGGAATTCGTAGAATTCATAATTTAAATTCGTTTTTATTGATAATCAAATTTTGGAATGGTAGCTACGTTTCAGGTAATGAATTTTATGAGATTTAATCAAAACTTGCCATACTCGTAGTAACAAAACAATCAGGAATAAATAATTATACCTATTACAATTCACAAAAAAAAAAAAAAAACCTACTAAAAAAAGAAAAAAATGCTGGTAGGAACACTATTTTGATTTTACAAATTAAACAAAAAATTAAAACAATAAATTGAATAGTTGTGAACAAAAGTCCGGTTCTAGTGCATTTCTCTCGGTCATAATGTGATAAAAAGAGATAAATATACTGATTTTCAGAAGACGTGTTTGTAGTTCCTCAGACGGTTTCGTATCCCACGCGCCGCTAATAGATAATATAACCAAATAACGGTACTGTTTAGCATACAAAGTAAAGGTCGCGTCGTTAGGGGCGAATTAACAGAGCAGTTCGCGGAGGCGAGGTGCCCTCTCTCTATCAATACGCCTGTCGGAGCCCCAACTCGGTCACGCTTTGGTTCCCTGAACCCAATGCGTCGCATCTCGTCGTCTAGTAATTACGGTCTCCAATACACAGAGCTGTACAATCACCACATCCACTGTAAAGCGTTCGCCGTCGAGAGGGTTCCATATTTAAATGAACCGCGAGCAGAAAGGTCCCCGGATATGCGGCAGGGCAATGCAGAGTGAATACGAAAGTCAGCCCGGGCCGAAGTCGAGACGAGCGTTTCTAATACGACGATGATACAGGTACACGAGCGCAGGCGAGATTCAAGCTCGTTTTGTGCGAAGGAACCAACTTGAATATGCCAAGTGATATCTACATTACGAATTCTTCGAAGAAAACTTCCAACATCGCCATGAATACATGTCAAGAGTCCGTTGTATGAATACATCTTTCGAAATTAAAAATTTATCGAATATCTGTGGCAGTTATGGAAACGTCCAAGAATCGAAACACGTTTTTGAAAGTCCATCGGGCTACACATCAATCAGTCCGTTGAACTACATTCAAGAACCAAAATTCATTTTTCAGCAACATTCAATATCTCAGTTACATCCAAATATACTCGTTTCTTCTTTCTCATACATTTTTTTCACTCAATTGCTCTGTTTTCACTCATTTTTCATCCATTGTACAACATTCAATATTGACCTTTTTTTCTTGCTCAATCTACATTTATATCTCTATATCTCCCTATCTCATTTATATCTCTCTACATATTTTATATCTCGTTTTCGTAATTAATTTCTCAAGTTCTTTCTTCCTCAATTTCCCTCAATTTTCATCCATTGAATAAATCCGAGAAATGCAAGAAACGAAACTAATGTTTCAGATTCCATTGATCTACACACATTCACACATCTAATCTCATTACACATCTAACCAGAATTTTCCTTCCAAATTACAAGTTTTTTGCTCGTATGAAATGTATGTTAGCCATTCACTGTAAGTAATGAGGCGTTTTCAGATGTCTATGAACTTGATCGTAATCATTCTTGCGATCAAATTGGTAATAAACTATCGTGGAGTATTGAACACTACAACGTCATATTCAGGAATCGTTATCAACGGTAGATAAATCCGAGGTACATACAGAGTTGGTGTTACCAAGCGGTTTTCTGTAGATTCACTCGCGAGAAAATCTCATCGTAACACACTCTAGCATAGCTCGGCTTCATCTACGATTGATGAACGAGCCCTTATTCAAAGGCTGTACAGTGTACAAGTCATGTCAAATTTAGAAATTTCAAAAATTAAAATTTTATTTTATTTTCAAATGCAGAAATTGTGATCTCGAGTCAAATATTGCTAATAACTTTGGAAACTTCCAACTAAATTTTGTGGCAATGTCGATTCCTAAAACTTCTTTCGGATTGAGATCAGACTTCCGTTGTTATTAACGCTGATTCACAGTCAACTCAGTTGGACACTGTGAAAGTGGGGAGCAAAAATGAAGTCTATTAAGCGTCATCATACGCTTCAGTACCAGTGAGTTTTCCTTTTTTTTCAAATCCCAATACCGAAATTGAAAGAATTTTATAATTTGATTTCATGAGGCTCACCCTTATGAATAATGGACAGAAAGATCGTTCAGCATTTGCAGAATGCGAACCCGCAATTCCGTTATAGGAATACCGCTGCTGAAATTTGGAGAACCAACGGATCGAGTTTTCCTTGGATTTTTTCACCGCTTTCATACATGGAACGAAATGCGAGCCGGTGAAAAAATTTATTGCGTCGGAGCACGAGGTTGTGCGCAGTTGACAGTATGCGTTGAAGAAGTCGAATTTCGACCCGACCTCACGATGCCCATTTACGGACAAGGGCCGAAGGTCTTCGTTGACATGCTCGGTCCAAAAAATTAGCCATCGCAAGTCCGCCGGAGATAAGTACAGTCGCGTTCCGAATGTGGAACCTCCCGGAGGGAAACACCTACAAAAACGCAACGAAACATTCGAAGCTGGCGTTAAACCGTCGGTTTTGGAGGTCCAGCACGTTTAAAATGCACAGCCTTATCGGTCCTACAAGTCGAAGGCAGCATCCGCCGCACTCCTCTACTGTTTTTGAGCCTTGCCAATCGTTGAAAGGCTTCTTTAGAGGTCGAGTTTCTTTCCTAATTTGAAACGGTGACGGAAAAAACGAAAACCGCTCAAACGTCATGATTGTAGTGGTTAGCGCTTTCGTTGGGCCTTTCAAGATGTTTGAGATGCATAAAGCGTTGTGTGGGGCGCGGCGTTGACAAATCGTTTCCTACCAGAGATTGAGTCCGTGCGGTCCACTTTGGAGTTGGAATTTTTTTAAGGAGAAAAACCGCAGCACGCATTTCTGATTACACTCTTCTAGACGGACAGATGTTCTAAAATATAGGTCAACTCTGCTGAGTATTAAAATCACGAGGATTTGTAATTGTTTATAATTCTGAGCGAATACTTTCTAGATTAAGTACGTATCGATTCCGAGATAACTGCAAGTATGAAATAGTTAAACGTAAAACCATGGTACAGCAACAATTTCACGCGCATAATCAAAGCTCTGAGCCATATTGCCAGTGTTTCCATTCGGTAAATTATCTTGAAGCAAAAAAACAAACACGATCAAAAGAGATCCGTGCATAACCGGATATGGAGAGCCACGCCGAAATACGTTTATACAAAAATAATGAGCCTCGACCAATTGATCCTCATCCATTTTCGTATAGCTGACACATCTGAGATGTAAAGCTTTTAACCTTCTGCAGAAGCTAACTCAGTGGATCTGAATTATATCGCGACAACGGAAGGCGCCGACAGTTCACACGGTTTCCAAAGACCAGCGTAGCACTCCCAACCAAACATTCCTAATCAATCAGTCGTTTTGATAGGTTTGAAATGGAAGTCGTGTTAATAAGACGGATGTTGGTGTTCCCCAAGTTCTACAGAAACGTTCGTTTCCTCTCGTCCTCTGGCCCTGATTCATCTTCTGAAACGATCGCTTCGGCTCGAAACAACGTCTCGCCATCGAGCTCTACGAACATCAAATTCATCTCAGCGCGTATAAAAACCGTCCGGTATAAATCAGCAGACAATGGTTCGACTGCGTCTTCGGACAGGATGAGAGGGATTCTTCTAAGAAGAAGGACCGGTTGAATTCTTTCTTTCAGGGTCAACGGAGCTATTGGGTTACGGGGACTAACGACCCACGACCACGAACTCTTCCTCCATCAACCATTGCTCACTCGCTGAACACTAGGCGCGGTTCAATCAGGAAAAATTGTTCTTGCTCTAGATTCCTGAAATCGTCTCCTGTTATCTTATTTTATTTATTTATTTATTCAATTACGAGCACATGCTCAATATACAAAATTACATAAAATAAAAAATAAAATAAAAAATTGTGTTACCAGTCTTGACAACATCATAATGAGGAAAAACAAAAACAAAATACTTACTAGATGAAAAGTTCACATTGAATGGGGGATCATATTACAAAGAGAAACTTATAATGAAGCTAGCATCTTATCATAAAAGTGAGAAGTGGGCAATTACATTTATACATGAGGTGACAGAGGCTTAATTATAGAGTGAGGGCGGCTTCTTTAATGGCAGAAAGGGGACTGACGAAGAAATCAATTTTATTGAAGAACAAAGAGCATCATGAACGGACGTTTGAGTTCGGAGGTAACTAAAGGTTTCAGGATATTTTAGTTAAACCAGGACAACACATAAGCTTACATAAAATATTAATCAACTCAGCAACAAATACTACACATTTGGCAGAGAATATCTGAAGAAAACCTCAAGTCCTCTTTGTTTGAGGTGATTTTCCTTTAAAACCAGACTTCACATTTTCCGCCTTGACTCGAGCTGCCATTTTAGTTGTATCGAATATTATATTTTGGTTGAAATCTCGTAGCTTCGAGCGCATGGAGATTGCAGAATGACCATAATATAATGTTGCGATTCCAGTCAGACCCATGACCTTTCTGTTTCGCTGGTCATTTTGATCATTGCGAAATTAAATCCTTGGCAGCTTAGGTCGCTTTATAGAGGACATCAATATTCTTGTCGTCGATCCCGTGTTTTTATAGCTGTTGAATTGAGGATGTTAAGATTAACGTTACCTTTCGATTATTCTTCAATGTCGTGTGAGCGTATTCGCTCTCTCGGAGCTCTGAGGAATCATCTTCCAATAATTATAGTACTGTGAGGCAAACTGTTCCTGTGCCAATCTTAATTGGTTAGAGTAATTATTCAGACAGAGTCATTTCACCAATAAGGAGAATAAATTATCTCGAGTGTTCCCTTCTCGATGATTCAACACTGGATGAAAAGAGGAAAAATAGAATTTTACAACGCGAAACAGGATTCGATCGACTGACGCGTCAGCGAATGTCAGAAGTATTGTTAAGGTTGGTACTCAGAGGCGAGAAAGAGCTATCAAAATCCTACAATTTGGTTATTTAATTATATTTTTATGTTGTGTCCCCGCAGAGCTATTCGCTCATGAAGAAAAGTCAAAACACGTTTTTTGACATAAAGTGGAATATATCTCGAGAGCTACCTATTGTATACGCTAGCCTTTTTCTTATTTTTAATGGATTCTACATTAAATTTCCTACATTTTCTTCCACAGCACCTAATCTGTCTCATTTCGGGAACGTGACGAAAAAAAATTCCAAAGTTGAAACTTCAAAAGTATAAAAATCGAAAAAAATTCGAAAAATATCATTAATTGTTCGATTTTGTTTGTTTTCACTTTAAATTCAAATTCTACGTCTAATTTCCTTAAAGAATCATTAATTAATCAAATTTGAACAGTACTGTAAGTATTTGCAACGGATTTTCAAAGTTGAAAAACGTAGGAGTGGCGTAGTATTAAACCTGGAAAAACTGATAGTTGTCGTCAAATTTCCGCCGTTTTGACGTCATATTCGGATTCAGCGTTCAATTTCCTATAAGAATAGCTTCCAAAATCGCTTTAAAACGAAAAGTTAATTTTTCACTATTACCGATGCCAGCGGAGCTCGGAATTCGGCCGGCGAAAAACTCGATTTACGGAAAATAATTTCTCTGGCTCTGTTTAAATTTTTTTCACCAAATTTTTTGCTATGTACGTGTGTAAGGAGTTCAAATGAAGACTCCTGCATAATAAAACAATTGATTCGCATTTATTTTGACCTCGAAAATCACGGTTAAAGTCCAATTTTTGAGCTCTCAAAAACCGATTTTTTTGGACCACTTGCAGATTTTTCCGAGAAATAAAAAAAATCACAAAAATACATCTTGGTAAGACACAACTTTCCTGAAAATTTCATATTTTTATCTGTATTGAGAGACGAGTAAAAAATCGTTAACTGATCGGTTGAAAAAAATCGCAGGGGTACCCCTTGGAGTTTTCGCGAAAAATTTTTTGAAATAGATTTAGCTCAAATTCAGCATAATGATAGTTGATGATGTGTATATCAATAATATGTGGTTCATTCTTTGTTTCTTTCGCACTAAATAGATGAAAATAACGTTTAAAGTTGAAAAATGTCATGTTTTCGTGTTTAGTCTACTAATATTGTTGAATAACGCAAAAACGGTTGGAAAATGGATAGGTACATTACATTGGGAAAATGTGGACAGTTAAATGACCTATTTTTTGGTATATTCAAACATCTGAATTGACGACTTTTTGTTTGAGTTATCCACTGTGCAAGTTACAAATCTTGGAAAACTTACAGTTATTATGTCTAATTTTGCTCCTACTTTTCTCCAGTTGAAAAACACAATACTTTATGATACTAAGTACAATACTATCCCCACCACCAACATACCAAATTATAGCAACTACTAAGTACTACCTACAATAAAAATACCTATAGATTCCTACTCTCCATACACAAATAATTAACTACTAAACCCATACCCATACCTATTATACCTATACCTATATACCATATATACTATATTTATACTATACATATCATACCATATATAGTAGTGACAAGGACAACAACCCCACCAAATGATATGTAAGGCCCGAGAGGAGGGGCGCAGCCCCTAGTTTATTTATAAGTTCGCTCGATGACTATCGCCATGTGAAAATTTAGGATTCAGACAGTGGAAGTTCAAAGCGAAACTAACTCACCGCCCACGGCTTTGTCAACTCTCGGTAGACCTATTTACATTTTCTATCTCATTTTAATGTCACCATTGTTCCTACTAAACCGATTCATTAGGCCGCTTATGTCGGCTTCAAAACTAGCATTTCAAATCCTTGACTTTCTCGTTAGTGCTTTGAGACTCAAAACAGCGTACAATGGCTATGTTTCAACGGTGAATACTAACGCTAGATAACATGAACGAGCTTTCTGGAACGAGATTAATTGTTCCTCATTAGCATGAATAATGTAGACGTTGATGTCTGAAGGACATTGCCATCTTGTGTAACCGAAGTTAGGAGCTAAATAATGCCGACACTCGCATATCCATCATACGACGAGCAATGCGGCATTTTTCACCCGGTTACTACGTTTTTCTCATTTTTCTTCCTCCTATTGAAAGATGAGCTCGTCAAGTAGACACGTGCGACTTCGACGGCGCTCATGATCACCGCATTTAGTGAATTTTGCTAGCGCGTTTTTCCCTTGCTACTCAACTGCTAATTAGGAACCGCAAGTAAAATTCAAGTGTTGCCCCAAAGAGTGTGAATTGTGCAGACGTAGAGGTTCAATCTCTCAATATAGTGGACGTAAATGAAACTTTCTTGGTGGTGAGTTTCGATAGGTTGAAAATAATATGGAAGATAAATAGAAATCAATAGCTTGTATTTAGCATTAGTGTCACCTCGTGAGCAAAAATTAAGAAACAATTAGTTTGAATTTACAGGTACTAAGACATTGGGGATTTTTTTGTTGTTTATTATTCAATAATAAACCATTGTAATCGCTCAAGAACAATTTTCTAACTCCCCCTCAAAATTTGATTTTTTACGTTTCAAAGCATGTACAATCCGAATATCCAAGAAAAATAATTCTGCTTAGTTTTTTTTGCAACGAAGTAATAATTACTATAAACTTGTTATTTGGGGAAAGACGAACGTAAAAATTGAGTCAAAGGGGAAAACCCAATAAACTTCTTGTTGGCGGTGCCACAATTTTTGATAATGGAAAAATACTTTAAAAAGTATTTTCTACGGAACAATATCACCAAACTGCTCAAAAATTAGGTGCACTTCTGAAATTAACAACATTATAAAGTGTTACCACACTTTGGCACTTATAGGGAACCAGCCGTAAAAATTACGTCCTTAGAAATCATTGGGAATCAACGTATTCGAGTATCTTGGACATTGTGTGTATAATCCAATACGACTAATTTTGTCCATTCGCTTGAAGATAGAATTCTATAGATTTCATCGATTTTTCACGGAGATATATAAAGAATTTTGTCACTTTTTGACCACAGACAGACGGACAAACGAACGGACTTGAGAAAGTGTTCCTGAGTATTTCTTCTGAAATTCTGAAAATTTCTTCCGAATTCACCTCCTTTCCGAAGCAGACATTTCGGACGATCACAATACGTCCATTTACTAAGCAAACATGGGGGATAATAATAGGTGTGTGGATGACTACCTTTTTCTAAATATAACATTTTAGCATCACTCAGCATAAATAATCATGTTATTTCAGTTTCTACCGTTGAACGCGGAAGGTGAGACAGGCGATCGTTTAGCTACGTAGAGCGGAATTGACATTCACAATGACAAGTACAAATGAACTGAAATGTTTCAACTCGCAATGGCAATGGGAATAATTCTTCTAGTGTGGAGGCGTCCGGCTACGAACGAGTCCGAGCCGCCGGGCAAAGAGATTAAAGGTGACGCCTTCCGATCCACCGGTTAACGGTCACAGTTGATTAGTTTTGCCTGAAGCTGATGCCGTGTCTGATGTGGTGTAGTCTGGGCACTTCTCAGTTTGTCTACTTTCAATACGCTGATCCCGTTCGTATTATTAGCACAGGTAAATTAAGGTTTCGTCCATTCGCGATCAACTAGCGCTCATTGATGGAGCGAATGGATGGAATATCATGAACTGAAGAGATCTTGAAATCAAGAATGAATCGAATTCCCCTGCCACGATAGTTTACACCTAAACAAGTTTGGATTATCTATTTAAATTCATTTGGCAGCAACAGGAACCTACTATCATGCACAAAAAGAGTACCAAGTTTCCGCGTCGTATTCCAACAAATGTTTTTTTCCCCATCTTATTACAATGGTACAACACATTACAATGGTATGTGAAAAATAGCAAGGAAATTATTCCCCTATATTGGCCAAGTCCCGTGTTAGGGAGAAGAGCTCTTGCTTATTATTGACAAATGAAATATAAGTTCACTACATTACAAAAAAATAGAAATATACCTAGAAATAAAATTAAAAATAATAAAAATAAAATTGATATAACACAGGATAAAATTACAGGCAGTAATAAATGGCATAAATGGCGGTAATAAAGTAATAAATGCAGTAATGCTCATTTCCATATTTTATTATCCAAATGGAAAGTTCCGATGCTTATTTGAATTAAGATCGATTTTCATAACGATGCCCGGGAGATATTAATCCTCACCGATTCAGAACTTAATGATGATTTTCCCTTAATCAAGACCGAATCGATCGCTAAAAGCGAATCACAATCGCGTTCGTCGTAAAGGTCAATTTCTCCATGTGCAATTTGCCGTTTCTGAGAACCACATCGTAAAACGGATTATGGGCGTCTTTTTTCATCCCAATTGCAACTTCAAGTGTAGGCAACTACAAGTATAGAATCGGAAAATTCTCTCGGATTACAGGGACCATTTTTTAAAAAGTAAATTCCAATTTGTTTTAGCTTATCCTGTAATTATTTTTATTTTGAAAAGTGACGTATAATAACATCATTATTGAAGTTAATATGAGTCAATTTACATGTAATTTTTAGTTATTCTTCCTCTCAACACTGGGTTGTCTTCATAGTGCTCGTTCGAAATCGCATCCAGAAAGTTTAAAGAAAGACTTTAGTGATCAAAATCATCAAACTGAGGAAGCTAGCGGATTTTCATCTGCCTCTTTTTTCAGCGCCAACCAACTTATTTTCATCTTTGAGGAAAAAGTAGGCTTGCTCAAGAGTGCGAGGAAACCCGTTTGCGTGTTGATGTAGACGCGTTAGCAGACGATTTCTTCTCCTGACGACTCGAAATTTTCGAGACCGGTTGCTCCGAGAAACTCAAATTAAACCGCGCGATGATTTGCGGCAAATATTTTTCTGTTTAGAATCGTTTCACATATTTATTTTCCGATTATGTTTTAGCAATGCGCTAGTAACCGCTGAAGTTATTAACCTGTCGCGTTTAAATCATCTCTTTGGCTCAATCTCAAGTTCCTTCCCCTGGCTCAACTAATAGAAACATTTTCAGAACGTTTTCATTTAAGCTGTCGAAACGTCTGTCAAGGATTTTAACAGTTGAGAATGATGATAGAGTTTTGCCACGATCTCGATAGACGATACCATCCAGCTGAATACGTTTAGGTGTACTAAGTCCCATAACTGTGAAGCAAATTGTTTAGTTTATGTTCAAATCTCATTACACGAGTGATTTTCAAGAGACATTCCTTGAGAAAGTTTCATTATCTGTAATCAGTTGTTTTCTGTAGCCCCCAGTGAAAGTAATTTCCGACTTCATTAATGAGAAGCTAAAATGGTATTGAGTTGAAAAAAGAATCGGTGTTTCACTCATAGTTAATTATAATATTACTTGAATTTAAGCGGGCTACATAGTCCAAATTAAAAAAATGTATAAAATGATACACGAGCAAAAAATTAAATGTAACAAAATAAATAAAAGCAAAAATACTTCAGGGAAAGTTATAATAATTTAGATAGGTTAGGTCTTATAAGATAATAACTTTATGTCGAGCGTATCAATTTTTTTATAATTCTTTATCTAAACAGTGCCAAAACGTAGCAAAAGTATTGTTAACTCAGTTGAAGAAACTGCTACTTTCACAACAAGTCAATTAGGAACTAGATTAAAGCCATTTTCATGGCAAGATAGTAGTTTGACCATAATCGCAGTTATTTTGGAGTTGATTCACGAACGGTCAGCTACCATAAAAAGGATCAATGTAAAAACTCCCTCTAATTTTTTTTCTGTTGCAATTTTCTGACTTAGCACTACTCGAATGATTTTTCCAGTATACGCCATAAATTTATAATCCTTATAACGTTAGGGTGACGGAAATTCATGAGTTCCTCGCCTAAAGTGCTACATAATTTGTGGGGAATTAACTGACGATTATTTAAGCGTTTTTATAGGATTTTGTGGAGATTTTTAAGTAGTTGATTACTAAAATTTGATTAATGCTTAAAGTCAGACACTTAATACGAAAATTCAATTTAATCCGTAGAACAATTAATTTAAAATGTAGAGCTGCTGAAAAAAATAAGAAAATTAAGTTTCATCGTATAAAAAATATTTTTTGCTCTAACAAGAAAAGAAAAATTCAACAGAAGTTTTAAGAAAAAAACCGCTAACGATTGAAAGGTGATTTCTTATTGCAAGCATGTAATCAACTTGATGTAATTCTAACCATGGGCCAACTAGCTGCAGTTGAACTTACTCCTTAGATTGCTAGTCCAACTCTTGACTACGAATATTTCTCAGCTCAAAATAGGAGCAGAAGTTGAAAAAGTGAAGCTTCACAGCAAAAAGTAGGATACAGGTAGGCGTTTCAATCACGCCATGGCAGTAATGGTTAGATCGTGAGAGAGCCGTTGCATTCAAGCCTGTATGACATAGAGTTGGTAAAAAGGGAATGCGCTTTTAACTTATTTCGAGAAGCTTAGGGGACTCAGTAAATGCATCTCTAGGGGCAAGGCCTTGGAGACGGGTTTGCATAGTTGAAAGCATGAGAATGACTTTATACCGGCCAACCTACGCTGTTCTCTTGCAGGATCGGCGATGCCACTCACGTCTCGCGGCTTCGTTCCGGTTGTTTGCCTTACGAGATTCTCAGATTAGCATTCAGATCTGTGCAAAACGGCGTGGCGTAGTTTGAAGATACGCAGTAGGTCGAGCTTGATGCGCTGTCATATTCAATCAGTTTTTTCGAAACGTATATTTTAACAACATGTATAATTTCGGGTGAAATTCGGTATCTGTGTTTATAATATGTCCTTACGGGGCTGAATTTTAACATTCTGATTTCTAGGACAGTTATCATCACCAAGCTATGTGAGACTATATTTATGATGTTTAAAATGCAGCACTATTTTTCGATATTTTTTCCTCGTAGTTAGATATTTAATATATTTAGATATTTTGATTTTTCGAAAAATTTGGATGTTTTGAACCATGATTTTTCTGTTTTTTTTTTTTAAATTATTAAAATTATTAACATTTTTATAAATTATAATTTCTCCTTAATGATAATTTTGTATACTTCTTGAATTTTTGATATCACCAAGCCAAAAATTGTAGCCCCTGTAATTTTTTTTTTAAGGTTGTTGGAAACATACAAATTCACCGATTCTGCTGAATTTTTACTTCTCGAAATTCGCATTATATCTATCAAAAACTTATTTCAAGGCCAATAGCTCTGCGTTTAACTTTAGATTAATGTTAAGCTATACAGAGATATAAATCATTTTCGAATCGGTGATCCTATTAGTCTTAAAAACAGATAAAAACCAAAATTCTTTGTGGGCTTCGCAGTCTTGTCGTGTTGTTAAATTTCCATTTACAGGAATGAGCTTAACCCATTCGCTTGATGCATTTCGAAATATCCAATTCCGCGTCAAACTCCGAGACACGTTCGTCCGCGGAAATGACAACTGCTTATTTGAAAACATGCCTTCAAATGAGGTCTGGTACGCTTGTAAAACACTCATCACAGTCGAACCAGACCCCCCAAGCATGTTGGCCAAGGCGACTTTCAATGCATAAATTTACGTGAGATACCGTGAAAAAGAACGGCCGAGATGAATCGATTAGAAGAAAAACGGCCAGTGAATGGGCTTCAGAATGGTTTATGTCAGGCCCCGTTCCACCACGCTCGAAACCAAAACAAAAATGTTCCGTTACATGAGAGAAGATAGGAAAGAAAAATGAAAAAATAAATGAATAAGACGAAGGATAAAAATCATGTTATCCTGTGGGGTATGGTATAAAGAACGCGAGGGGAAATTAATCAGCTCGCCGGTGTCCGTCCTCGGGCCCAACTGAAAACTTGAAACGGGAACGCGGCGGGGAAGAAACGCACGAACGTCCCAACACGGACACCGAAACGCAGAGATGTAGAAACTGAAAAAACAAAGTCGGTCTCAGGCAAAATATAGTATCTTTTCGGTTTTTCATCGTGGTTTTAACGGTTTTAATACAAAAAAACAGTTGAGGTCTGAGGTAGAGCAGTTTTTTAGAGGCTACCAAAACTGGTGGGATGTTTCGTTATAAAATCATAATTTATAGAACCAAAAGTTATAAGGAAAAACCCCAATGTACTGTAAATTGCGGAGTTTTTTTCTTCTTGAAGAGAGTCATACATCTGAATTTTTTGTGATTTAAGTCGATGGTTCTGAAACCTGAGCGAAAAATTAGTGGGAATTCGGTGATGTAAGCTCTCAGTATTGAGTCGATCGTAGACAGATAACTTCATGCACCAGACTCAGCTAAAGCCAAGCCGGAAACGCGGAAAAAGGAAAAATCTCATCTGGAAAAATAACTCCTAAACTTGAAAAATACTTTTTACCTACTTTTCGCTCTTTTACTGAAAATGTAAAATGTAGGGTTTTTTTTTTTTTTTTACCAGTTGGACTTATCTTTGTTCTTTTCACTTAGCAACTCTGCAAGCAACGTTTCACTCTTCACTTTTCCACAGTTCGGTTTCATAAAACACGAGTGAATTTGAAAAGTGGCTTAGTGAGGAGTGAAAAGTTGCGAAGTACTTGAAAAAAAAAAAAAAAAACGGGACCCTGGGCATTTTTTGCTGAACTTTGATGAAACCTCTGTAAATTAACGTAACGGTTTAATCCACTTATCCAATCCTACGATCGTATCAGCTTAACCAAAAACTCGTAGGCATGCGGGGACAATAAACAGTATTTTATCACCACTATATCAGTTTAATTAGTTCACTTGAGCGTTCGGTGAAATTCAAATGCCGGAATAAACGGCGGTTAAATACGTTGGTATTAAAACATCAAAATGAAATACGACATTATCGGAAGGATTCACTTCGAAGAGCATCTTTTTTACTGGTACGTCTCTTGAATGCTTAATCAATTCGAATGTCGAGCAGAGTAAATTTTTCCACCGACTACTGAGTTACGTATTCAAACTGGTTCAACAAGGCCGTATAAAAGTTTAACTCGTCCAACGTGAGATGCTTTCTGTTAACATCGATTATTTCCTTGATTCCAAGAGATTTCGATAATTTAAGTCGTAAAAAAAAAGTTTTTTCCGATTCTATTCTTATCCATTGGAAGAAGCTAGGTTGACGATTTATCAAAGGACGCGTAATAATGTTAGTTAAATCTATTGACACGGTGCGGAACATGCTTAGTTTTTCCGGAGAAGTAGGAGAAAGAAGTCATTGCGGACACATCAGGAAATGAAAAAATATTTCATTTGTATCTCCATTTTTGACGGAAAGGAGATTATGGTTTCGATCAGTTAAGTTCCTTGGTTTTTAGCGATTTTAGCGCTCATTCGGTCAATTTTCGAATTATTTCGGCTCAAAATTTCAATTTTTGATACCTCGTATCACGCAATTTTTTTCTCAATCGAATGAGACCATCGCCGGGTCGATAGCTTTATTGGTTCTCGAGTTATCGCAGCTTTTGTGCCGAATTCGGGAGATTTTCAGAAATTTGATATGAGGGTATAACTTGAGAGTTCTTGGAGCTATAAAAATCGTTCTATACTCATTGGAATGGTCGTCAAACACTCTTTCCAGCTATAAGATTAGGCAATAAGTTTAGCTTTTAATTAGAAAATTAAGAAAACAAAAATGATTAAAATGACAATAGTTGCTACGGAGTTTTCCCTTATAGTTACCATCTGTTTTTCGGTGGGGACGTTCACAAATATTCGGAATAGTTAAAATCACAGATGGATAGTCTTCTTGAATCATTATTGAAGCGAAATAATAATAAACCAATGTACAATCATTTGCAGCGTTTTTTATTGGATATTCGGATTCTACATGTCTTGAAACGTAAACATCAAATTTTTTTAGAATTTTTTTTCTTGGGCGATTACAATGGTTTATTATTGCATAATAAACCAAAAAAAACCACCTACTTTCTTAGCATTAGCTTCTTATTTGTTGCCAAGGTACGGCGAGTTAATTCATAAATTTCCCTCGTGAAAGGAGCTCAGCTCATCCAACTGTATATTTTGAAGTATCAATTAAAAACCTCTTAATTTCCTTTTACCAATGAATATGATACGATCATGGCTCGAGGCCTCCTCATAAAAAAAACCCCAATGACAATTGAGATTCGAAATAGGTGCCACTTAGCTGATTTTAATGAAAGGTCAACGCAGAGAACGTGAAGCACCTATGGAGTCGCACGAAGCGAACTGCGCTAATGTGATTTTCAGGCTATCGATCACTTCGGTTCATAATCACAGCTCGTGTGCTATTCCGAAGACGACAAGAAGAATAATCACCCAAATTCAAACAACCGAAGAGAGGAAATTTTTTCCATCCGCATACGTGCCATATATCAAGAATGGATTAAGGTGAAAAAATGTAAAAAATAGTGGGCGAGCCTTTCGGCGCGCTTTCTGTTATTCTTATTCCTTCCAGTATATCATCATTAAGTGAGCATTAAAGTTTTATAACGGGCAAGATTTAGTTCCCAAGGTTTTAAATCCTCCAAAACGGTCTTAATTCCTTCGCCGACGAGTCTTGCTCTCCGTTTCTGAAACTGAGTTGGCCGAGTAGGATTCTCACGAATCGTAAAGAACTCGATGAGCTTCTTTATACAAATTTCACCATGGCGCTTCGTTTGAACTCCATATTTTGAGATAGGAACATCACGCAACATCTGATTCGATGCTAATTTTTATGGTAATATTACAACCATCAGGATACGAAATTATCATCTTTAGCGAGACGATAATGAGAATGAACTAACGCCTTTCATCGGGTCGCAAGCCTCTGAAACGCATAAATTACAAACTAACTCAACCGGTGATTCCAACACTGAGCGCGATGAACAACATTTTCAAGAATGTTCACTCTTTAATTTTCCCAACTTTCAAATACAACTTTCCGTGTCAGATTGTGACATTATTTTTTCCATCCTATCCAACTGTAAAGGGATGGGTAAATCATTGACTAAAATAGTTGAAACTGAAAAAAGAAAAAAAACAATATGACACTGTAAAAACTGTTAATTAGGTTTCCGGTTGATAATTCGGATCAATTCATAAACATATAATCCGATCTTTTTTCGATATATAATCCTATACAATTCCCACCAATTCCTAAACACAAATTAACGATTGTTCACAGTTTGATGAGTAAAATTAGTTCCATTCCATGTTGTACTATTATGTTTCTCTTTCGTCTCGTCATTTATTATTGTAGAAATTTATTATTATTATTGTATGTACCTTTAAGGTCGAGGAGAACATCTCTAATTGTGTTTTCTAGTGAATAAAAAGTCCTCCGGAACCTAACACGAATTCGCTTCGGTGTAAAGCTAGCCAAAGGAAATTTTACGACTTGTTAGGGAAGGAGAAAGGACGGTTTTCATGAGTCACCTCGCACGAGAGGGATTAGCGTCAAAACCGCACGTTGGCACTTATTTACCCATTAGCAGCGGCTTTTTCGAAAAGAAACGCTTTTTCAAACGGTTTGTATATTTTCAAAAATCTCCACGAACCAGCGTTAGCTAAAAAAAAAAAAAAAATAACAATCCATCTCCAAAATAGAAAGGGAAATTACTAACTTGGATGGAACATCTGTTTTACTAGGCAACGGAGAAAACGACTAAATCAGTTGACCTAAAGAAACGTTTGAGTTTGATTACTAGGTATATGCTCACGATAGATTTATTTATTTATTTTATTTTTTATCTTTTTAGTATGAAATTACCACGATTTGGCGCAATTGTGTGAATCGTATACTGAGAAATGTTTACACAATTTTTAATCGAATTCAAAACGAGGAAGTTGCTTAAGTTTTTATTCTTACATCTGCGACTTAGGTACCTGAGAAATAGAATTAGAATCGATTACAAATTAAAAAAGGGCAGGGATTATTTTTTGTTTTCGAGATGTATTCCACTTTTATGTGAAAAACGTGTTTTGAGTTTTCTTCTAGCGCGAATATCTATTATAACTATGTACCTTGAGATTCAACACCATTTTCATTCCTGTTTTGGTTTTTTAATGCCAGGATTACCAGTTTTTTCCCTCTATTCATTTTATTCTGCGGTATGAAAGAATCACCAAACAAACAAATCGCATGAAGATTGTACCACAAAAAAGGGTTTTACACGGTGGCTCTGTTGAATGGAACAACAAACTCGTCTAAGGTTGCGAATGTTTTGTATCAATGAAAATAGTAATAGGAACTTCGGTGCAAAACAGGGCTATCACATGTTGACTTTGATTATTCCATGAAATTTCAGAGCAAAAGAGAGCTATCACATATTGACACTCTGTTGAACCGAACAATTTGCCTAGAAATAAGTCAATTTCTCGTCCTTAACAGCGCCAACACGTGTTAGATCAGTTTTACACGAAAGAAAGGGATCAAAATATTACTTACCGTCGGGTTATCATATCGTTATAAAAAATAGATTTTACTAATTTTACTAAATGGATTTTTTGCGAAAATATTTTTGAAATAGATTTCGCTCAAATTCAGCATAATGCTACTTTGTTTCTTTTGCACTAACTAGATGAAAAAAACATTTGAAGTTGAATAATGTGATATTTTCGCGTGTACTCTACTCATATTGTTGAATAAAGTACAAACGGTTGAAAAATGGATTGGGTGGCGAAGCCAACAGGGACGATCAGACCCTAGTTGCTTTATCTAATTCCAGCTTAAAGACTACTAAACAAACTAGAAAATCTCACGTCAAACTGAACTCACTGACTTAGAAGTGACAATTATACTGCAAAAAAATATTCTCTCCCTCTCGAAGGGCAGTATTTGTCGTCCCAACTGCACACTAACTTCTAAGCTTGCCTGAAGTCAACCATTGGCTGTTCGATCAGTAATCCATTAGATTACAAACTGATAAGCTCAATGCAAGATTAGATAACACCGTTCTGTCGAACGTCGGACAACTGAAATTGAAGACAACACTTGGTTATTTTTAGACGGTTTATCGTTTGGTAGAAAACAAAAACATCCGTTTTGTCACTTAAGGTTTTCCTTGGAAGATTCTATCTTTTCCTTATCGAGTCGGAATCGTTCGAACGAAAAGTAAATCCCGGGAGTTCGGACGATGCTAGGCTCAAAGATGCTAGCGAATTAACCTTTTTATTATTCGAATAGAATGCGATATATCTAGCAAGAAATGTTCGTTTCGAATCAAGTTGACGCGTCGTTGCGTCTCGGCTTGAAATAGTACCATTCGTCCATCCTTCAACCTTGGAGATGCCTTCTCGCTTCTCTCATTGCAGATCTGTGGAAGAGATCTTATCAACGAATGAATATATTATTCTACTCTTCACTTCAGATGCGCATCTGAACTTCAATCTTCTCCCTCCGATCATAAAGGTTGAATAACGTAAATGTACTGGTAAGACGCTGAGTGAAAAATGTTCCACAAAGTCATGCTAGACGCGTCCTGACTCCTGAAAATTCCGACGCCCTATTACTTCTGATCTGTAAAGACATTTTACGAGGAAAAAGTAGCCGGCGAAAATATGCGTGTAATTGATGGACGATTGTAAATTTCTTGCCTCGTTCCGGACAAAATGGAAGCAGTTAGCGGTCTTTGAAACATGTTAGCGAAGAAATCTTCTCAAAAGAAGGTTCCCCAACTTTTATCTACCTCAAAACCGCAGACATTCGAGCCCGACCAACTGTGAGCGTCCGTTCAACTGAAGGAATTTTTACGAACCAGCCACAACGGTAGGTGGACAGTTTTTTAAACCTAATTTCGCTTTTATTTTCTAGGACATAACAGTTCTGGGGATTTTTTCAAGCTAAGTTTTCTGATGGCTAAAGATAGACGGAGGAGGAGAATTAAAGGAGGAAAACGATTTCTTGGTTTAAACGTATAACTTGCTGCAATGAGTCGTTTTAACGACTTGGAGCGAGAAAGCGCTCAATTTGGAGGGCACCTCGATAAAACTTGGAAAAAAACTTGTTGCGAGAGCTGTACGGACCATTATGGCTGAATGGTGCAAAAAATGATGGGCAGCTTTTGAAAATGAAGATCTCAAAATCGTACACGGCTTCGAGTCGAAATTACGAACACAAGCGAGTTACGACTCTCGTCAAAAGCGGAAAATTGAACGCACAGTTGAACGGACTGCTATTTTTGCTGCTCTTCCCAATAGAAAACATGCAATGTGGCCTCTTCATCTGACTTGGAAGGGCCACTTACGGTTCAAATTGCGATCAATCACCAGAAGTCGTTTCGAACTCAGGCTTTTGAACAATGATTCGAGAGTACCAACCTGTTGAAACTACTTTGAGGAATTTTAGTTTCACTGAAGATTCAACTAATCAGTGTTTTTTGGGCTGAAAATTGTTAAATCTAAAAAGAAGTTTTCCACCCAAAACTCGTTTGTATAAGAGATCACAGTTTGCTAATTAGCCCCACTATAACATTGGTGTTACTATGGAATTTCCGAAGAACCATCATTTTCAAAAAAAAAAAAAAAGTTGACGTCTGTGGTGTGTCTGTGGTAAAAAAGAGACAACAATCTTCATATCTCCGTCAAAAATGAATGAAACTCAATGAAATTTGCAGAGAATGAAGAACACACTGCGCTTCCAAACCGTTCCCTCCACAGGAGGGCCAGATATGAATTGTTTTTCAAATTTATGGCGCTAAAGCGGCTTTATTTCCTCAAAGTCAAAGATACGAAAAAGGGTATGAAAGTCAGTAATCAGGGGAAGTAGTGGATTTAAAAAATTTCTATGATATACCTATACTGTTCAATTGCAAATCAAAATTCAGTTAAGGTAAGTCATAAATTGAAGATTTATGGTGGGCTTTGGTGAAAACCCATGTTTTGTGTTCCTATTATTGACACCCTTGAAAAGCCATTTCATTAGTGAAATAAGCGGAAAAAACAGTTCCACAGTATCTAAGAAGCACTATCAACTATTCAAAACAGTCAGAATCAATGAAATAGCAAATAGAGATGTAAATACAAGAAATAGACACTCACCTCCTTAGCAAAACCTCTAGCGAAAAGCACAGGATTTCGACTAATGGGGAAATTCGTTTCTCACGTAGTTTTCTTATCAGTCACTGACTTGATTTTGGCGGGAAACTGTAGCAGATTAGACGACTTCTTGGTTGACGTAGAGTTTTCATTTCTAGGGGGTTCCAAACGCTTATTTTCTGACAATAGAGTGGAACTAATAGGTACATTTACCTTAAATTTGGAGGGGGCCACCCGTGGTGTAGTGGTATGGAGCGTTAGCTCTCTACACGGTGGAGCCGGGTTCGAATCCGGCTGGGGTCAAACTCATGTTTGGCCCGACCCTTCGTCCTCCACACTCAGAGGGGTGAGGCAATGAGTAGCCACGAATTTCGCGGAATCGTCAGAATTAGTAAGTGCAGAATCGATTGATAATCTTCTGATTTCAGTATGGGAACGGCTGACGACGTCCACGACGGGGAAGTTTCCCCAGTTGGACGAAAATCCAAGGTGAAACTCCTTGTTTACTTTACTTACTTATTTACCTTAAATTTGGACAGCAATTAGTTGTCGAATCAATCTCAATCCGATGGCACACCGGTTTCCCGATTTTCCTGTATATGCAATGCGACCTGCTATTTAGGCCGATGGAGGCAACACAGTTGGAAAAGCAACACCATCGCTTACGTCAACTAGTCATTAGCTTGTTTTGTGGTTCGAACGCTCTCAAACGCTGCTCGTCGAACAGTGCCTAGGCACCTCATGGGCATGCAAACGCAGTCGACCGACATCATTCCTGATAGGACAGAATCCCACAGGCATCGCCGGTGTGTCTAAGGGTAATCATTATACGTAATGAGAGGTGTTAACAATGTCTGACGCTTCGGGCAACGTGAAACCTTTTAGATCCAACACTGATAACGAGACGGCGAACGTAACCGATCGAAAGCGAATTATTCAGCCGAGCGGAGTCCGTCGAAGTGCGAGAAAAGGCGCGCCTATAAGTGAATCAAAATGTGCAGACCGACATTTAACAGTCAAAGTGAATTCCGAGCGCTCTCGAAGCGAAAACGGTCGGAAATCGGAATAAATTCCTAGCGAACTAACAAGCCTTGTGGTTTCTGTTAGTCATCCGTATCTCGACTTGGAAAAATGATTTATCCCATTCAGATGTCCCGTGTAGGCAGGTAGGTAATGGTATTCAAATTGGCACTTCTTTCGAATCGTGAAACCCCACATGGGACAGGAGTACAATAAAGCAGGACGTTCCATATCTTGAAGCGACCATCTCCCAGTTGGAGGTTGGAGATTGTACAGCACGACCAACTTGACGTGACGTGAAGTCGGCTCATCTCTTGGCATTGGCATTGGGAATCCGTCCGTCTGTCACTCCTCCGCCTTTTGCGAAGTTGTTGAGCTCGCGGCGAAAAGGGGAACGAACTGTTCGCGTGACTCGAACCTAGCCGAGGTTTATAATAAACAGCGTGAACCGATTGGGACGCAAATTCAACGCAAGATGGAAAAGCAAACAGAAATAATTTCGATTGGCGAGCCATGCGAAACCACTCGAGCTCACTCGAGTCTGAGGTTATTTATTTCGAATCTTTCCCTTGTATATGAAAAGGTCACCGATCCTCGGCCGCAATATTTTGCGAGAATAGCGTGACACTCAATTTTCAGGCAAGATAAGATGAGCGATTACAGTTTCAGCGAACGAAAATACTAAAATTAAAATATCCAGAGGAACTGGCGAATAGTGAAATTTCAGATATAATTAATCATATATTTCAGATCAGATTGTCAACTCTACAAGTAAACGACGCAAGTTTAACAAGCTGTATTAGCCATTTTTCTAAGAGATATTGGTTACACGAGAGGTTTTACCATTTCAAGCCCAGCTCGAACGACTGATTTAGCGTAAAGAAGTATTATCGAAAATGGTCAAATCAGAGATTTTAGATAAAAGCTCCCGACAAGAATTTCTTGGAGGTGGAAATTTATTCAAACGACATTCTGTTGATATCGGTGCATTAAGTAATTATACAAATGAAAGTCCGTATAAATTTTGTAGAGATGGTTCCATTTTTCGTTAATTACGTACTTGATATGAAGTTGGAAAAAAATTGTTATCAGCTGCCCATTGAGATCAGGCAATAATGATTTTCACTTGTGATTGTTTTCAAGAAAAATGTATTCTTCCCTACAATCCATGACCGAACGTAGGTATCTTACTTAAACGACCGTTAAAGTCACTGAACAAAATGTAGTCAATCCTTGAAATGCAATCGCATTGTTCATATTGTGAAAATCTATTCTTTCCGTGGTAATTAGAGATTCACGCGAGAATAGCTGCTAGCCTTACAATCACTTTTTCCCATTTGAAAATCGTGGCATGGGATGATTTCCTTTCAAATTAATTTGCGATAGTGCGAAAGTGCATGCCATGAAAATTGGTGAATGATCAGGGAACAAGACAACGGCAGCGCCAAATGACAGTTTTATCTAACGTTTTCCCCCGTAAGATCGTTCATTACTCATGACGCAGGACGAATTATCTTATCCAGTCATAAACGCAAGTTCATCTAAAGTTTTATCTTCATATTATTTTTATCCCATGGCCATTGGGTTCCACTCCAGTTTTCACTCAACTACGGTGTGCCACGATTCACTTAACGAAACATAAGACCTTCCCCTTCCCGTAATTTCCCTTGGCGGTTTCCCCTCACTTTTCCACGCGCCGTGATTTTCAAAAGGAAAGAGTATGCGTGTATGGCCAGCTATTGAGTCGTAAATATCGTACATTGTTAATGATCCTTTGCTCAAGGGTTCTTCCGAATACATCCGTGTCTTCTGGATATTGACGTCCGTTGACCATTCCGATTAGAATATTCTCTCGTGAATTATCTTCCACATCAAAGCTGACCTCCCGCATTCCCTTGCATAGCGGTGCAACTTATAGAATATTTTATGCCGTTAAATTGCAGGCTAAGCCATTGCCTATTCACCTTCTCTATAATTATTTTGCATCTCGATCTTGGAATCCCATCCAGAACGTAAAAAATTTCCACTTTCGTTTTTCGACCGCGCGATCATCTTGGGCGTTTTCTTTAACCGGTCGCAAGAAGAGGAAAAACAACTTGAGCCGATGGAGCACATGCTATATCATATTTTTCTACAGAAAACGAGAGTCGAAAGTCCCCGTACTTACCCGCCCACCTAGGCATCTTGAGGTCTAAGATGCTTAAATAGAGGCCTTGTTCAATCATGCAGCTATCGGGTTTCGGATCGAACGATAATTACGACTGGATAGGACGATAATTATGCTACGCTCGAGGCGGTAGCACCCTGCAACGCACCCACTGCCTTTTTCACTTCCAATCCCGTAGAAAGGTGGAGCGATAATTTTCGCCATGACGCGGACAAGGTTAATTTCTCTTACCTTGGTAGAGGGACGCGAGCATCGGCTGACATAGATGCGAGCTGATATACTTACGGCAAAATGGTACCCGCATGAATACAGTAACAGTAAGTTTAAAGTTACGGGCGATAAAGAAACGGGGGAACGTTCGATCCGAAGAATTAGAAAATATTATAGGTACTTTTTTTTTTTTTTGGTTTGGTTTTATCGGGATTCGGCCAGTACAACAACGCAGTCCTCCTTAGTAATACATCCTTTTAATTTGCATTTGCGACGTTTCGGAAACCCCGGTTTCCCTCATCAGGCCTTAAACTATAAAAAAAACTACATCTACGGCCGACTATCTAACATAAAAAATATTATACGCTGTGGAGGTACAAATGGGTATTTTTAACGCTTTTTCAACGCTAGTTGCTTCAAGAAAATGTGTTTTGCAGGTAAAGAATTCTTAACACCGTTTTTTTAGAGCTAGAAAAATATCTGATTTGATAAATTTTGACAACAGTCCTCCAGAATTCAATCAATAAAAATTATCCAGAAATCGGACTGTGGAAATCGATTGAGAAATAAAATTAACTGCGGTGTTTCTGATGAAAAATTAGTTCGACAATGTCCAAGTCAGTTTGTCGGCGTATGGCTTTCAATACGAAAACCGCCAGTAATCGTTCTCGCGTTCGAGGATTATTGTAAAAGAAATAGGTTGACTCAAGTTGTATGCGAAAAGCGTGACCGTCGGATACTTTGTACGAAACTCGGAGACTAAAATGGATCCCGTTATTTATCTTTATGGGATCCTTGGACAGGCATTCCAACAAAGTATCCGAACCGAACGCGTATAGCACACTAGCTACTAACTATTGTATGTGATATAGTGAATTTTTGGAAAATAATTTTTTTTTCACTCCAAAAATCAAGAAAGGAGCTTAGTTTTGGTACTACAACTCTGCCATCGTCCATTCCGTACTCCCACGCAACTCGGCCGAAACGAGCCGGCGCTCGAGGTCGTTCAATAACCAGGCAAAAACTTTGACGTTTGCTTTTACGATGTGTCAGCGATGTAGTTGTCGAGGTGGTGATCATGTACCAGTGTTCTTCCACGCATTAGTAAACAATCGCTGAGTGACGTTATTGACCTTCGCTCAACTGGTATCGAGCGAATCAATTCCGATCTCCAAAAGGTCGAAACGCGTTGTAATACCAGTGCGCAAAATTGTAAATTTTCAATGTACCGATCTCGTTTATATATACGGAATTAATTAAGAAAGTTCCACCTTGTGTTGCTTTGATGGGATCCGCATCGTCACAAAATAATTGAGTTCCTCCACGACATTCAATAGGTCAACAGAAAAAAACATGACGCTGCAGCTTCTCCTAACAACGCTGACAGTTTGCCTTCCCTTGTCCCGAGACGTCAAGTCGCCAGACAACAGGTGAGGAAAGAAAACTGGCTGTATGCGTCTTGAGTGCCAAGAGAGGACACAGTTCCCGTATGAAATGAGGAGGCGTGACTTATAACACGAAGACGTCCTTTCAGACTTGCCCAACTCTACACTTTTCAATTTTTTTCCGCAGTGGACTCGATGAGAAACTATCTAACGAAGCATCTGTGCACGTTTTGGCGTGCGATTAAACGATAGCACTGTAGAATTTTCCTATTGTAATTTCTTCATCGAATGATGAATCATTTTCAAACAATTTTCAAGACAAATTGGGGTTACGAAATATAAGCCGAATGGTCATAACAGGTCAATTTATAAACTTTCATTGTCCACCAAGTTCTGAAATATTGTTGATTTAAGTCGCCTGGTGGCATAAAATCACTTGGAGAATATTTTGGAGAGGAAATTGGCTGTTTTAAGTGCGGTTGCAACAAGTTTACCTCCATAGCGCTTCCAGAGTAGGAACGCTCATTTATCGGAGGGCCATTATTGGTGTCATTTCAAATACGACAGTATATTAATTCATACTTATTTCATTTGTCGGTAGAGAATGAGTGCGACCTTCTCTTTTGTATATCGTTTATATTTTCTTCTCAAGCGTTTTCGTCAACAGTCATTCAAGTTCGTCGAGTCTTGATTAGGAACGTCATTTGTGTTCAGGTCACATCAAGTCTAGATTGATTTTTCAATTTTTATTTAATTTCCATCCAATTTTCTAACTTTATAATAAGATTAAATGTAGACTTGATGTGACCCGAAGACAAATGACGATCCTAATCAAGAGTTGACGCTCTTAGATGAATGTTTTAATTTATTAGATGAAAGAATTATGTTCCCTCAAGAGGCCTCGGGAGGCGAAAGCGCACGGGAAGAAAATATGAATAATATGCAAGAGAGAAGGTCGTTCTAATTCTCTTCACCTCACCTACCGACACGAAGTTCCCACCGGCTTAAAAAGATTTTAATTTCAATTATTGTACTGATTAATATCAGATCATAGTATGAAATTATAAACCGTTCCTTTTTGCAAATTTATGATAGAAGAATAGCTTACATCATTCTAATTTGAAATTAAAGTTGAGAACGTTTTACTTATTGAGCGTTTTCAACTTCTAAATTCTGAATTTTATGGAGATGATGTCAACAATAATTGACGTTGAAACACAACAATTTTTGCATAAAACACTGAACAAGGAATTACACTTGGACAATCCCTTGTGATGGATCTATAGCCGTGACTAAATTTATTTGTATTCATCCTACAGTTTCTAAGGAGCTAATAGTCATGAATTGCCACACATTGTAAAAGTGTTTGACTTGATATTGGGATTAGTAGTAGCTTAAATTAATCGAATTTGCAAATACGCCTTTTGTCATTTTGCTGATGATATTGCATTTTTATATTCATGGATTTTCACACGGATTGTATTTCATTTTTCATGGACTGGATGGAGAGGATTTTCACGAGGATTTTTCTATTCACACTGGATCGCGATGTTGTAAAAATTCGACATCGGATTAATAGCTTAGCGAATAGCGAATATTAGGAGGAAATAACGGTATTGTAGTTTGCAGTTGTGCAAAATGATCTATTCCAACTTTTTTGCCAGAACAAACCCAAAAAGATTTCAACCGATTTATCATACAGAATTTCTCAACGTTTTTCAAAGGACAAGGATATTGATACGGTATTAATGAAAAATTCTCCACCTGAGCTAACTGAAACAAATTGATATCATTACCTGCAGATACGGGCTGGATGCTGATAGCAGGACACGATGTGCTTTGAGACGCTTGCTCTGGCAGCAGAGCGTCACGTCAACGAATGCTTCGGAGTCAAGCATATGGCGAAGACAGTCGAGAAGCCCGAGCTGATGCTGTCTCCAACGCACGTGCATCGCCATTACTGTCCCCTGTGAACACGAAACAGTTATGTATTGGCATCGAATTCTCGGCGATGAATGCGAAAAACGCTGCAAATGATTGTACAGTGGTTTATTATTATTTCGCTTCAATATTGATTTGAGAAGACTATCCATTTGTCATTTTAAATATTCCGAACATTTGTGAACGTTCCCACCGAAAAACAGATGGTAACTATAGGGGAAAACTCCGTAGCAACTATTGTAATTTTAATTATTTTTATTTTTCTTAAGTTCCTAATTAAAAGCTAAACTTATTGCCTAACGATACAGCTGGAGAGAGTGTTTGACGACCATTCCAATGAGTATAGAACGATTTTTATAGCTCCAAGAACTCTCGAGTTATACCCTCATGTCAAATTTCTGAAAATCTCCCAAATTCGGCACAAAAGCTGCGATAACTCGAGAACCAATAATGCTATCGACCCGGCGATGGTCTCATTCGATTCAGCGTCCAAAAATCTATATAATTTGATACAACGTATACATTTTTCTGAAAAACCTTGGAAAATATGAATTTTCTCCCACTCAAAACCCCCCCAAAATACCCTTAAAATTGAGCTAGCAAGTCGGTTCAAGAATTGGGGCCGTCGTAGGACTGAGATTGATTTTTGGTGAAAATTTCGAATTTTTAGCTCTTACAGTTTGGCCGGAAAACTGCTAACGGCGGACGGCGTACGGCGGACGGACAGAATTTTTGTTATTGGATATTCGGATTCTACATGCCTTGAAACGTAAAACATCAAATTTTGAGGGGGTTAGAAAATTTTTTTTCTTGGGCGATTACAATGGTTTATTATTGAATAATAAACCAAAATGAGAGGTAAAGACGATATTATTACCTCTCATTTTTCGCATTCATCGATCTGTTCGAATGACAGAACTTTCAGCACGATCTATTCCGCCGTCATGCGACTGTACTTGCTTAAGTAAACATGAGACTGCTTCCACCGGATTTGAACGACCGATTGTAAAACGACTGGAAAACAATTGTAGCACGGCCCGTACATCTTGATAAAGCAGCAAAGCGGAGTAGCTTCCTGCATCATCCCCTGCTTCCGACCATTTATGCGCTTCGTTCCAGACGGTTAACCGCGTGGAGAAAGCCTATAAACCGAGCGCAAGAGATTTTGTCACTATTATCAGATCAAAAGATTGTCGCCGAGTTCGTAGCCCGTTCACGAATGGTCGATCGTTATCACCAAAGTATACGGCAGCAGGTGTACTCATTACTCCACGCTCATTATATGGAAATTGTGTTTATAGCGAGCTAATAGCTTTATAAACGAAGGCGCTCGCAGACAAGGCTGATTTATTGGTAATTAAAGTAATATTAAGGGAGGTTGACGAATTTCGTGAGATTTTTCCCGAAACTAATCGTATTTTTCACATTCTTTTGTATTTTTATGGCGATTTTGTCGATAAATGAGCTTACCAAAACATGAACGAATACGATTTCAATTTCGTTTTACTTAAACTATCTGTAAATTTGATATTTTTCTAAGAAATTTTAACGCTTGAAAAGGGACACTGGCAGTAACAAATTGATTTTATACACCCTCGGAAAAATGGAAAATCCCAATTTGAGATGATAGCCAAAATAAAGGAGAAGGCCGAATTTCGCTCCAAATAATCTTCGACAAAAATATATCTTTTTTGCAATGGTGCATGTAGAATCCGAATATCCAATGCAAAAATTCTGTCTATCCGCTTGGCATGATAACAGCCCAATTCTGTAGCTTAATCGCTAACTCAGTTTTCTGAGTAGTTTTGAGAGGTTTTCGGGATGATTCTTATTTTTCAAGGTTTTTGGACAACTTGTGTGTTTGGTTTCAATTCATGTAGATGGACGCTGAATCAAGCACTTGAGTTATTGCGGCTTCTGTGTGGATATTTTAAGAGAATTAGCAATGTTTTTGGCTTAACATTTTTGGAGTTATAATAAACGAGCGATACTCGTTTGAGTCCTTATCAAACACTCTCTTAATCTGCATCGTTAGGCAAATAATTTTACTCTAGATTAGATAGGTAATTAAGGAAAATCAAAAATATTGGACGGACACTTTTTTTTTGGTTTAAAATGAAATAATAAACCATTGTAATCGCCCAAAGAAAACATTTTTCTTATATGTTTGATATAAATTTAAATAGATTTTTATTATATTTATTTTGACGCTGAATCGAATGAGATCATAACGGAGTCGAGAGCATTAATGGTTCTGGAGTTACCGCTGCTAGGGTATGAAGTTTTCGTGATTAAGCAAAATTTGCGATGATTTGTGGAGCGACAAAAATCGTTACATATTTGATGAAGAACTCGTCTTAAACTCGCTTCAGCGAGCAATTTAATTTTTAATGAAATACGTAAGAAAAAAAAATTAAAATAAAAAAATAATAAAAATTAGGTTGGTTACTCAGGAGTTTTCTCTGTATTTAGCAATCTGTTGGTAGGTGGAAAAGTTCTCAAATGTTTGAGATACTAACCATTACTACAGGTGGACCATCAAATCACATAGATAACCTTTTGCAACGTTTGAGTGTTTTGAACTGCGAAATTTAAAATTTTTCTTGAGATGATGTCAACAGTTGAGATGAATCTATACTATCCGGTTGAACCGAGTGAATGCGAAACATTGCTGCAGTAAGTCAATGCGGTTTCATCACCCACTACCGCATATCCCTCAGTCTTACTGCAAAAAAAGGACGTCAGACGTACGAATTTGACAAGAAAAAATTACATCTCTTCCGTACGTATTTTTCTACCGTTGTTCTTTTTTTTATCGCTAACGATGTAACCAAACGGCTCGTGTGTTCATTTTATGAGTAAACATAAACTATAGTTGGAAGGCGAATCACGTAAAGCTATCAACTTGAGAGACGTTAGGAGAGGAAAAAAGCCGTCGCTTCTTTTGGAGGTCGTAGTGAAACCGAGTTTTCACTATTCAAGCCGGCTGTTTCAAATAATGACACCATCTTCCAACAAGGCCTTCAGGCAATAAACTCCATCGGATAGAATTGAAAATTATCGATTTTTCTTCTTTCGGTGAGACAGCTATTAATTTTGCAATGAACTATAGTTTAAAAAGTATTTTATAACCCTTGTACCCGAGAACTGATAATCATTAGATACCCATTTCATCGTGTAACAAACTAACAGTTCGATGTTAGAGGCTGATATTATCTTCTCAAGTGTTAAAATCGCCGTTACAATCTATGATGAAATTGTTGGGCATTTATTCAGGGAAAAACAGAAACCGTTATTTGCATATAAATTTTAATGCGAAGGAACGAAAAATCCCCAAATGCTGCTCTTGATTCTATGTAAAACTGTGCAATTAGAGACAACTGGTTTTTTTAATGCCTCACTAAGGTTCACTTTCTCTTCTAATTCGAAACTCGAAAGTGTATATTATCGAAACGTGGTAAATCGTCATGTTAGTAAAACTAGAAAATTGTGCCTGTAGGATTTCGGAATGAAAAATTGGACGTAATATGGAAATTATGTTCAGCAAGATAATTGAATTACTCTAATCGCTTACGTAAATGCTTCGATAGCTGATCGACGTCGCTATAAAATGCAAAGGGGCCCAACAGTGTAACAGGTTCCTCAAAAAGTTCTCACCACTGGCCGTTGGGCAGACGACTTTTGGAGCCAAGCCCGCAAAGCCGGCCTGTCCGTTAGAATAATTCTACATACAGGCATCAATTTTAATACCGATTTAAGTGTTCCTCTGGGGCGGAGCAGTTGGAGGCGAGCGTAAATGGACGCGCTGTCCCAAGCCCTCTCACGTAGCATTTTCCTTATTAAGCTATTAGCGCAACCATTCGTCCAAGGACCGTGGGATATATTCTCTAAATCTGGGCAAGGGGGTCGAACGAGGATGCCGGACCGCCGAAAACCACTTATCGGGGCAAAAATTTGTGTTTATAATTGATTAGGGAAATGGAACGCTCGAAAGTTGAAAACCAAAGTCGTGAAAAGTCGTGGGAAATTCGTTGCACTCAACGGTCCGACCATTGACGATGACAACTACTGTGTAAATCGAGATCGTACGTTTCGCGATGGTTCTTATGTTCCTGCGTGACTTCCAGTGTCAAGTTCATTTCTCAAGGAGTCTCGACATCTCGTGATAGCCCCCACTCTCTAATGCTACAGTTCCCGCGATCATATTTCGAGATGTCGAGCCATCTCGTTACGCAGCTATGCCACTTGACATTAACGATTGCTGACCATATGGCACGCTGTAAGAAAAACAGTATTTTTATGAGCTTACCGATCAACTTTTCTGCAGGTGGTACGATGAAAAAATCAAGTTGTATTCAACGAAGATGTAAATTATGGAAGGCTTCAGGCGGAATAGATTTGGCATTGGCCGAAGTTTGCAGTAACTGTTGTTATTTATCGCAAGGCCTATATTTGTCCCAGTTCAAATATTTCATAGTATCAACGGTCCATTCTTAAACGTTTTTACTCTGGATTTGCAATTCATTATTTCAGACTATACATTTGAGATTTACGTAGAGTTGGAGTAATTCTTCCGAACGACTTTTCACTTTGCTATTCTACTCAACATTAATTGCGATTTAAGAATAGGTAATCTACTCGTTGTAAGAGAACATGGTTGAGGTTGGTTTATGAATATTTTTTGTACAAAATACTACGTAAAAATTCAAAAGTTGAATAATTTATGTAATATATTTTCAGAGTTGGCTGTTACAAGTGGTACTACAAATGAATAATTTGTAGGAGACGTTGAAATCGAGTTCTCTGATGATGGAGAATCTCAATGACGATTTACGAAGCTGAATCTCATCACCAGATAACTAAAAATGTTGCGCTGTGAATAATAATGCCCTGTTTTGATCATTTAATTTTCTTTTTGCCTCGACATTTCTCATACCGGTTTAGAGTACATAATAAATAAAGTTCACAAAGTGAAAACAAATACCATGATTGATTGCTTTGAGCTACTGGGCATTTCAGCTTCATGGATCGTGGCAACTCGCAAACATGAAAATAATCGGTAGTTGTCTGCCAGTAAATATTTATCCAGCAACGTTTTCACCAGTCGTAGACTGGCTTTTAAATGAATGCTCATAAATAAGGCCTAAGGCCGTTAATGGATTTGCGTAAATTAGACATGAGAGAGAGTTCATGAGAGGGTTCATAACGTGAAGTGATGAATTTCGTCTGTTCGAATGTGAAGGCTTGATGGACAACGTTTTGAGTAGAGAATCAATCCTCACATAAAATTTTAGGACCATGTTTTTAAAAATTACAGCAACCGTATGTTGGTACTTGGCAGGAACTCATCTCCACATAACCAATGATTAGATGAATCTTGACTCCAGTATTTATTACCCCTCTTGGCAATGTTTTTTTCGGCCCCGCGCGACTAGCAGCCAACAGAAATGCGTTGAGCGGCCGCCTATAATTACTGCATTCTTCGCTTTCGCCAATGAAATCATGTTAAAAAGCTTCGTGAACATCGGAGCTCCATTGAGAATGATGAGTAAAGAGTTATTTTTCTGCGAATGTTGACTTATCCCATCAACAGCACGCCTATTAAACTTTAATCTCATTATGGCAATTTTTTATCGGCCTTCTTCTTGATAATCTTGTCCTATTGGGATTTGGAATGAGACTTCATTCAATGTTAAATACAGACGTGCGTTAAATTAATTATTGAAATGTTCCCGTCGTAGGTAAGTGATTTCAATGCAAAACGTAGACAAGGCGCCGAAGAGTCGCGTTGACAGATGCTTGCAACGAAAAGGATTGTTGCCGAGGAGCTCTTGGATGTTCTCCGTCGCTGAGGCCAAGAGGTCAAGCTGACCCCTTGCATTTACATGATCTTCCGACCTGTCTTGAGCCTAACTCGCCACTTCACCGCCGATACGTCGGCCAGACTGTAAATTTGCACCTTTTCAACTACCGAGTTCCCCACGCATCTTTTTTTGCATAAAGAAATATTAGTAACAAAAAATTATCAAAATGAGCCACAAATCGAGTTGATATGTTCAATTAAATGAAAATGAGTGAAATTAAATTTATAGCAAAATAATTGTTTGCTCAGGTTGAATTATACGTGTGTGAAGGTGCTTGTTGAAATTGAGGGATAGAATGCGAAGGGCAATTTATTGATGAATTACCGGATCAGAAAACGTGGGAGAAACTAACCCGAATCACGTTTATTAGATTTCGGTGATTCGGCTGAAAGGATTCCGTTAGGAAAAGCTGCACCCTTTACAGTAAACAAAGTATGTAAAAAAACAAATTTAAATATGCACAAAATTCTATTTCAATTCTTAAAAACATGCGAAAAAAAATACTAAAACTTTTCAACGTGCTGAGAAAGACGAGAAAAAATTATGCAGACGAAAGATTAAAAAATGTCAACCGAAACAAGTGAGGTGAAAAAGTGTTTGTTCTAATGTTCAAACAAACGTGACTTCTTTTCAAACGAGTAGTTCGCAACCGCAACGTATGCTCGAGAAAACGAAAGCAGCGACCAACTAACAATAAGAGACCTCACTACAGAAGTTCACTGCCAAGCCTAATGTTCCGCAGAGAACGGGTCCCTTTGTGCGGCTTACCTCAACCACAAAGTTCACTACACTACAGGAGGTACTGCAGTGGCAGTAAATAGCTAAATAATTTCGCACCCGACCACTAACTATAAACTGCCAGGTAATGCCTTGAGGTCCTTGTTCCGTTGAAATTTTAGTTGTTAAATTTGAATTTCAATGCCCAAGTTCGTTTAGGAGTCTCAGGAATCTCGAGATTATAAGAAATCTATTGATAAATAAATAACGACATGAGTTAACTTCTGCAATAATTATTATTATCATGTTGCGGTAAAATTCCTATTCGGGGAAATTCCTTTCTATCCATAAATGTTTCTATTACTGTAAAAATATATTAGGTTTGGTACCTATAGTTTTTTTCATTCTATTGATTTTTACAAGAGGAAGTTCCTTGTCATTTTTATATGGGGAAGTTATCTATATATTTTTCCATCGTAGGAACTAAAACTTTACCATGTTAATATATTTTTAATTTGTGCCATCTATTATAAAGAATGCAGATGAAAACGACTCGAGCTTTCAAAAACGAACAAAAAATTCTTATCTCTGCATGGAGAGACTAGAGTTATCTAAAGCTTTTTTCATTCTCTTTTGACGTCAGCTGTCTGCATAAGCAAGTTCTCGTCATAGCATAAGTACACGATAATTTTACACTATAGAGTAAAGGTGTGCACGTCTGCCGTGGCGTTTGAAGAGAAAATCGGACGCTGGAACTAGATTTTAGAACGGCATTACATCGTTTATTAAAATGGAGCAAAGAGTGGAACGAAGGCGCATTTGACGTGAGAGCAAGTAGCCTCTGCTATTAGGCGCAATCATTCATTAAAACGACCGACGGTCAGTAGAAGGAGCTGCGTTGTTAGATAAATGCGACCAGTTTCTTCAATCCTCGTCGAGTTTCGCATAAGATTTGTCTGACCTGACAAATGATTTACATCGTGTTTACACGTATGATTCCTAGCCTCTTTAGAATGAAATTATGCTTCAGTTCAAGATGGAAATTGACTACATTATCAGTAATTATCTCACGCGTAGAAAACCGCTTCGTTTGCAACTTGAAATTAATGAAAACGGAACGAAGAAAAAGTTTCAATCTTCGGTAATTTTTGGTTTATTATTCAATAATAAACCATTGTAATCGCCCAAGAAAAAAAAATTTATAACCCCCCCTCAAAATTTGATGTTTTACGTTTCAAGGCATGTAGAATCCGAATATCCAATAAAAAAAATTCTGTCCGTCCGCCGTACGCCGTCCGCCGTACGCCGTACGCCGTACGCCGTACGCCGTCCGCCGTACGCCGTTAGCAGTTTTCCGGCCAAACTGTAAGAGCTAAAAATTTGAAATTTTCACCAAAAATCAATCTCGGTCCTACGACGGCCCAATTCTTGAACCAACTTGCTAGCTCAATTTTAAGGGTATTTTTGGGGGGTTTTGAGGGGGAGAAAATTCATATTTTCCAAGGTTTTTTAGAAAAATGTGTACGTGGTATCAAATTATATAGATTTTTAGACGCTGAATCGAATGAGACCATCGCCGGGTCGATAGCTTCATTGGTTCGCGAGTTATCGCAGCTTTTGTGCCGAATTTGGGAGACTTTCAGAAATTTGACATGAAGGTATAACTCAAGAGTTCTTGGAGCTATAAAAATCGTTCTATACTCATTGGAAAGGTCGTCAAACACTCTCTCCAGCTGTATCGTTAGGCAATAAGTTTAGCTTTTAATTAGGAAATTAAGAAAAATAAAAATGATTAAAATTACAATAGTTGCTATGGAATTTTCCCCGATAGTTACCATCTGTTTTTCGGTGGGAACGTTCAAAAATGTTCGGAATATTTAAAATGACAAATGGATAGTCTTCTTAAATCAATACTGAAGCGAAATAATAATAAACCACTGTACAATCATTTGCAGCGTTTTTTATTTTTAATACGGTCATAGTGAATGATTAAATATACGGTAAAATACCACAAGCTGTTTAAAATTTTTCTCTCTACAGACGATAAAATTGTTCTTGTCCGTAGAACAATTAGCCAAAATAAAAGCTCTGTCGAAAAAAGGTTTTGGTTTTGTTATAATATCAGCAAGCGTAAGAAAGTTGTGGTAATGTGAGCGCAGGTATCTCAAGTATTCTTACGATAGTTTCACGAATGTGGAAAACCAAAAGACCAAGTTATGTTAAATATTGATGGAGGAATGACCACTTGGCTCCCTTTCTTCCGCCTTTCAGCCTGGTAGGAAATAAGTATGTTGAATAGGTGCCAGTAGGCAAGAGTTTTCGGTAATGTCGTGACGTGTGGGCGTTTTTTGCCGTTGCTGCATAAATAGAAGCTATTATAGAACGGAGCTTCGCGCCTTAACAAAATAAACAGCTCCTCGCTATACCGCCCGTGAATGTCTCCCTCGGAATAGCAGGTTGGTTGCTCTGTGTACCAGGTAGGTGAGGCAGAACCAACCTTGATAAAGGTTCGGTCAGTCATAAAATAGCGCATAGCACGGGGTAGCTCCATAGAGATCATTCGCCCTATCTTGGGATTCGTTTACTCTTGAAGGTCAGAAGGTCTTCGGCTAATCGACTCGCACGTTCTGCTCGATCTAACAGTCCCGGCTATGGTTCCTGTAAGAAAGGTTAGGTTTGATTTCTTTAAGGGATTCCTCCTCTATTTTGTTACGGTTCCATGAAGCTCTGACGTGTTTTATGAGACCCTCGGTTCGAAACGTACGGTAACTATATGAATGGGTTCAGCAAGGTTGGTTTTTATCGTACTCGAGCGGTACAAATGCAGCTCGCTAGTGATCTATTGGATCCGTTCGAACGATTTGCAAGTGTAGTCTTAGTCATACAATTTCCAATTAATGCGCTCTACTAGGGAATTAATGCCCTTATTATTTATTGGATATTATAATAAATTACAACAGGGATTTTTTTCTTTTCTTTCAACATTGGCATACCAAACGGTAGTCTGACCTTGAATTGACGCAGTTATCAGGATGTGATCCTGAGTAATTCAGTATTACTCTAACTATGCAACCAAACGCCCTATTTTTTAACCTATAGGATTCAAATTGAAGTAATTATATCATGTCCTCGTCAATACTTGATGTAAGAACGTAGAGATGTTTGAAAATATTTTTTTTCTCTGTGGCAGTTTAGCTGCCATTTATCAGCGGGAATATAAACATCTAAAGAACCAAGAATCATTTGGTGCATCCTACACTGGAATATAACATTATCTCCAACAAAGCAGCATTTTGTATAAATCTTCAGTTAAAGTGAACGATCGAATTTCAATAACGAGATTGTCAATTTCAAGTGTGTCAATAACGGTGCCCTCGAATATTCCTTATTATTCCAGCCAAAATTGCACAAAATATAATCCAGCGCTTCAGGGTTGAAAAGCCTCCTCCGCTGATTCATAGATTGTCGCAGGGTCGAATAATAACGACGAGGCAACTATTTCTAAATCACAAGAAATACCTACTTTAACGAATGCTGGTTCGTGTCTCGCGATCTCTTCGAAAAAAGGATCTCGAGAGATTTCGAATTCTCTTCCGAAGTTTATACCTACGCATCGTGGAATTGACATTTGCCCTTTCGAATCACTCACTTTTTTCCTGGAGTAGATTCATTCCTGTCCTTGCTACACAATCGCCCAGCGATCGGGCCGGTTTTGATCGAGATTGCCCAAAACAAGAAACGATTCTAACGGACTGGGAGAAGAAGTTATGTCTAGAAATAATAGTTGAGGAACCGGGCCTAGATCAAATTTATTTTGTAAACGAGATGCGGCTGGATTCGAGTGCGGTGGGAACCGGGCCGGGGCTTGAAGCTTCTGCGATTTATCCTCATCATCAATCTCTTTTGGGTAGAATTTTTCGTCCAACGCATAACGTGAGCCAACAGATGGCTATTTATACGCAGCACTGTACTATGCGAGAACATTTGAAATAAATAGAAAGTCAACTGCCTCAAGTTATTTTTCGAGAGTTGAAATTCCGGAAATATTAGGTATTGGCTAGCGAATTTCACCGAGTACAATTTCAAGAAGTTGAATTGAATGAATATAGTATTATTTAATGTTTATAAAAATTTTCTTTTTGAAGTCGGTAAAAAGCTGAAGATGACGACTAAAGAAATTAGGTACTCGAATGGGACTGTTCAAAAATTACTATTCCACGAAAGTCCGCCTCACCTAAATTTGTAAAGGTGTGCGCTTTCCCTCGTTTGGCAATTTTGTAGAAAGATGGGAGGATCAGTTGTAGTTCACACACACTGCACCATAATATTATGGTGTACATTATACACAATATTGATAAGTAAGGGTGAGAATGAATCAACAATTCAAAGCAATAGTGTTCGAAAACTGATCTCACCTTTCAATCCCTTAGAAATTTCCTGACCTTTAATTTTACATGATAAATCACGTACAAAGTGAAACTTGGTCCAAATCCGTACCTCCACTTGTTATACGGTCAAATATATGAATAAAATATTTCACCCGCCACTGCGACTCGAAAAGCGAATATCAAATCGCTGAACATTATTTCCCGCTTGTGCAATCGATAGGTGTTTTCGGTCACGATAATCCCCCCAAGCCCCAATTTGTGTTTCGGCAAGTGGAGAGCCTTCGAATGAACTGAGGATAGTTTAACATTGAAGACCATGACTCCTATATCCAGAGCGGCCTCTTCAGCCGGCTATTTAGCATTTTAGAGCCCTAATAACACGTAAGCGAGCGGGTAGGGTTTTTGAATTTCAAAAAGGTATTGTTAGACTTGCAGCTTCGAAGTTCTCGCTACCGCTCTGTACCAATACGTTCATAATATTGCGAAGAGGATCGATCGTCGGAGAGTTGGGATTTCGGTTGAAAGTAACTACCAAATTCTATTCGCTTGTTGAAAGAAATACCAAATAATCCGTTTGCTCGAATTGTTTAGATAGAACCATTTGTATCGACTCAAGTAAGACACACGTAAATACTACTACGCACGACACACATACTGTGCACGTGTTTGAAACGGTGAAACAAAGCCTGTCCTGAATTTATCGGCTATTAATTATTAGGGATGGTGTTTCGTAACTTTGACACCCTCTATAATTTAAAATACATCCTATCAAGAATACATTTAAAAGAATTCCAACCAAAAAGAATATTTCAGTGTTTGTTATTAATTTTTTAACGCTGAATCTAATGATACAATAGCGGGTGAATAGCTTTAATGGTTATCGCAGCATTTATGAATTTCTTTTTTCATGAAATTCGGGAGGTTGGATAACTCGATCATTTGTGGGCATACTCTTTCTATTTTTATTGCAATGCTTATCAACACTCTCATATAAAATCTATATAAACGTGTGACTAATTTAAAATCAGTGGAATTCGTAAAAATCTCTATGTCTTCTATCCTGCACTGTATTGTTAGGCAATTGAGTCGACTTATAATAATGTAGTCGTTAGGAAAAATATAAATATTTAAATTGACAATTTTCAATATGGCGTTTTCCTTAGTTACAAATATGTTTTCAGGATTTCACGAGAGTTGGGGTTAGTTAGCATAACAAAAGGGTAATATTGTTAATTATGATTTACTATAGCCTCAAAAAAAAAAAAAAAAAAAAAAAAAAAATTAATACTAACAGTAACATTTTTTTTAAAAACAGAGGAACAAAAGGGCTGAGATGATCATACGAACACAATGGCAAAAACATGACCATGATTTTCTCATTTTAGATCTACTGTAGAGGCGAGTACGTCAAGCTTTAAATTTTCTACTCAACCCGTAGTACGCTAAAAATTGGTAGCGCTCAAGCAAGTAGCGAACGCCAATGAGCAACGGAACTCTCACTCTGAAACACTCTAACCATCGACGATTCAGCTCGTTTAGTTATTAGGAATTGACATCTTCGGTAGAGCATACCATTTTTCAAGAGTTTCGAAGAACCGTTTTTCTTTTCACATTAAAGATACGTCTGTAATGACTCGCACTTCGCGGAGTCCGAGATCGACGCATTTCAGTTGAGCCTCGAGCGTCAGGAACCATTTGAACCTGAAAGTGTCGGATGGAATCCACCTTTATCCCCCACGCAGGTTCCCCCTAGGTATTATTAGGCTTCCATTTACGGCTGCGAATGGTAGGAAATATAAGCCAGGGCCTGCCAACGCTATGGCTACCATATACGAAATGCATGAAGGCACGGACCAAAAGTCGACTCATGAGCAGCACGTTCGGCAACTCAGTGATAATAATACACGCGGGGAGTCGCTTCGGTGGCAAACGACCAGGTACGAACTAAAAATGCGCTATTGGTCGTTAGCTTGGCGGCCTTAAAACTCGCGCTGTAAACGGCGGAAGTTCCAAGCTCGACTCATCCCATGATATCTACCCGAACAATAACCTACCTTTTATGTAGTTGTAGAAAGCGACGAGCACGAAGAATCAAATTTTTATTTAATTAAACTACTTTTGTCTTACAAAAACTAAACAATCTGGTGGAATTAGATAGTGTACAATAAACGCAAATATAACTGATTCGAACAGAACTCAGAAACCGCAGAAGTACTGTGTGTGGTGAAAATTGTTAGAGCATAGATCACACAGCCTTCCATATTTGAGCCGCAAAAAAGATTATTTAAATATAAACCGATTATGTAATATAATGAAATTTATATGAGAAGCATATCAAAGTTGGTGGACTAAAACAATTGACAATTCAAAAATATTCATCTTAATAGCCTGTAAAAATCAGATTAGAGACATCTTCGAACGGTTATATATCTCGAAAGTATTGTGTGTTGACCGAAAATCCGAGAACAGGTAATTTTGAAATTCACGGGGAAAATACGCTCTGAAAATTGCATACCTACATTTTTTATGTATGAACAATACATTTTTTTTCCTCAGACATAAGTCTTTTGACCATAGACAAACGGACAGACGGACACACTGACATGCTAGTTCAGGAAATGTTTCTGTATTATAGCGCTACGGATTTTTTTTTCAAATTCATTATCGTTGCGAATTTGGCTTTTTGAACAATCCCTAACTTCCATTCACTACATAACATAATACTAAGTAAACACGAAAGTCAAATTTCGATAAAATCCTATCGAAATGACTCTCCTCCGATTCTACGACACCTCTAGGTGAAAATATTCATTCGTTTTAATCATCAACTGACCAAACGAAGATGCGAGTCGATAGAAAACGATAATTTGAAACCGAGCGAGCACAATCTTACCGTCAATGCTATTTTATCGTGTTCACTTAATTACGAGCTCTCGGTAATCAACAAACATGTTAACGTCCGCCTAGGCATTTAATCGGTGCGGGCCTACGTACGTTGGTGATTGAGTAGCACTAAAATTCCCAACTCGGGGTAGTGCGTTCCATAAAAGCGAAGCCTCTCTTGTTTAGACAGCGTTGTTTGAGACATAACCCCGTAGTTTATGGTTTAAATGGAATTTCATACGCGTCACACGAAGGATGGTACCAAGGTCTATTTTACGACCGCCTGGCTCCACCTCTGTGACGTTCATGTTGGAAAGTCAGCCCGTGGATCTTAAAAATAACGGCTCAGACCTCGCGGAAACCGCGATTTGCCGGTATATAAAAGATATTCTTCGCCATAGAGTTGCTACCCGTTATAGTCATCGGCTAAATTTCAATTCGTTCCTTTTTGTCATCATGTAAAGGTTGGTTTTTGAACGTTTGAAACCGCTCGGGAAAACGGGCAAAACGATTTCTTTTGGAAATTGAAAAACTGGCTACATTATTACGTTTAGGGCTGATCTATTTCACACTATGTTTTCGCTGTCATATTGGCAATTCACAATCACTGAACTTGGAATTCAAATCTTTACAAACGTCAGAGTTTAATAATTTATTTTATTAATGAAGAATTCATTAGTTTATCTAATTAAGAATTTATTAATTTTCCTTTGTAATACCTTACGGTTGTGCAATAAACAATATTTCATTTCATTTCATTTCAATTTATTAATTTAGAATTCATTAATTTATTTAATTTAGAATTTATTCATTTATTAAATTTAGAATTTAATATTTATCCAATTTAGAATTTATTAATTTATCTAATTTAGAATTTATTAATTTATCTAATTTAGAATTTATTAATTTATCTAATTTAGAATTTATTAATTTATCTAATTTAGAATTTATTAATTTATTTAATTTAGAATTTATTAATTTATCCAATTTAGAATTTATTAATTTACTTAATTTTTAGTCAAAGTTTACAGAAATGCTAAGAATCAATAGGTAACTGTTTTTGCTCTATTTCGCTCTTACCTACTGCATTCACTAACGACCTACCTAGCATAAAATCTCCAGATAACTCTGTAGGTATGTAATGTTTGATTTTGGAACCGCTGACATGAGATGATCAACAGCTAGGTATTGTCTTAGCGAGCCGTCTGCCTTCAGTAAAACTGGTTCTCCAGTTTCTGACTCCTCTGCCTAACGATTCGTGCTACAGGTATAGCTAGTTAATAGACACACAAGGTAAACTATCGAGGTGACTTGCATACTTCACTAAGAAGAAATACTACCCCTCAATCTCGCATCCTATGGGGTTTTCATGCCTAACGTACGGCCTATTCCTTTCTCATTACGTCGACGGTAATGCGGACGTTAACTAAAACTAATCGACCGTTAAATCATTCGGAGGAGTAAGTCATCGTTTCGAATGCAGCTTTGTCTACAAAACAGTTACATGAGAGAAAACCTTTCATTGGATACTAAGCGAAGCCTTAATTCGGTGTCAAACATTCGCGGTGCTGTAACTAAGGTAAAGCTATGAAATTTACAGTGTTGGTAGAAGAATAAAATAAACATTTAACGGACGAGAAACATATTTGATATTCTTAAATGCAGAATCAGTATTCAGAAAGAAAGAACGAAATTTGAGAGAATTCGCCAGTTTGACGACAAGAAGAAACGAATAACGTACCTATGAAAAATGTAATTAAAAATTGTCAGTGTTCCTTTAGCCATTTGATTTACCACTCGAATGATAATTGATTTGACAAACGTGCGACCGAATACTTGAAGCATCCAGAAAACGACTGTGTTCTTTATTTATTTAAACTTTTTTAATAACCAGTTTAGTCTTTCTACTCCATCACATTCCACCTTTTCAATCGTTGTCGATTCCCTCGTGAAAAACGTAAAATCTCCGAACCGGATAGTGAAGAGTTCGAAAAATTCGTGCTGCAAAATGTGCACTGCATTCAATCCAGATGTAAAATATTTACATATTCATGGAACGATTAACCCCTTGAAGTCTTGCCAGTTACTAGGTAATAATGAATATTCATCGAGCGGTAAAAAGGCTCGAACCATTAATACCTTGAGCTGCTCTTATAATTGGGGGACGTGAAAAACTGGAATATTTCAACCAAGTATTGCTATCTCACATTGACAGCTAAATATTCTCCGAGTCAAGTGAAAGCTTACTTTCTCGGAATTATCATCATTTTTCTATTGGTCTATTAATTTTTTTTTTTTTAGTGGTTTTCCGAAAAAATAATTTTCAGAATAAAACCAGTTTTCATACTATACGAAAATTATTTAATTATGAACCACGCCGTATCCATTTCATTCGCTCCAACATTGCTCGAAGTAATTTACATTTCATTACATATTTTAAAAAATCCATTCGCCTAAAAACGTAGATTTTCGTATCACGAAAAAAATCAGTTATCTTGTTAGGGCGTTCTCGAGGCTAGATTAGATCTATATCGATTCTGAGAGGCCCACAGTCGCGCGTTTACTCACTTAATCGAAAACGTGAATCCTATCAAGTTAAGAAACGGGAGAACTCTTTCAAAATTAAATTACCCAAGAGGTTAATTGAATTAAATTCCACCCACGTGTTGTTATAAACCTTGTGGATTTTTAATGTTCCATTTGAAACTGAGAATTAGGTGCGATAAATTCATAACTGTTGATAAAAATTGAGGTTAAACGAACCCGAAGGAAATAGTCTTCAAATAGAAAGCTCACCTCGCTGTATTCCTCGACCTGCAAAGGAGAAAATGCAGTTTAATCCAATGCTCGATTCAATAATTGGATTATAATAGGGTAGACTTTAACTGATTAACGGGACAATAGATGGCATGCTTAGACACTATAAACATAAGTATAAATTAACAGTTGTAATAAATTAATACTGAGCGGAAACAGTTCTTCGATCTCAGTTGGAGAATCTCTTTTGGAACACGCTAATGACGTGTTCATAACGATTTTTTATACCAATGATCTCTCTGTGCTTACTTGTATAATAAAGTACATTGTAAATTAAGGGTTCATCATTTGTTTGCGTGTATTAAGAAAATCGTATGCCTCAATTAGTGCGCCTGAATTTGTTTCACGTGAAATTGGAATCTATAAAATCGATACACTTCTGCTGGTTGAATTTCGGTTGCGATCTTTACTTCAATTTTATCATTAAAACGCACCAAAAATCGCTTTGTATTTTCAATCGTCTAGTATCGTAACACGGTCTGGAATAGAAAATTATCTATGGATCAGCAGAACTAGCCTACCTATACGCGACGAGATCGAAAACTATGTTAGATATTCTATTGAAAGACCAGTTTCGGTGAAACACGATGACCTTATAACTCAGAAAAAAGTCTATTCTCTCTCGAAAATGTTATACATTTTTATACCTGTCGATTGTTTCGACATCGGTAAATCACTCGACCTGGGGCTATTTCGACCAGTTTCTCGTATACCAAGTTCTCTACTCCGTAGTTCATCTTATTCGCACATCTAGACCTCTAAGACGGAGACCGCCCGCGCCGTACCGACAATAAGCGTCATTATTTTGAGGGCGTTCAAGTAGGGGATTGAAGCTGTAGGAACCGTAAGAGCTAAAACTAAGCGATCCGGCCAAACTCGCATTTTCTCGTGTGCTCGAGGTTCGCCTGGCACGAATTGATGACCGTTCATATATAAACCTTGATCGTAAATTTTTCAGCCCAAACATACGCGATAGTAATACGTAAAAATCTGTTCATGCATTTCATCAAAGCTTTTATTAAACAATTTTTGGAAATTTTGAAAATACGACCTAAAATGTTATCTAGTTTGGGTATAAGTAACAGGAAACGTTGAGTGTGCAAACCCGACTTAAATCTGAACAGTTTAAAATCATAAACGACGAAAAAAGCATTGGTATTATAGACGTAAATATTCCTTCATTATGATAATAATTATGTAGAAATAGTTCCATGCCTGCCATCATTTGATATGTTTTGAGCCCTTTCAATTGCAAGACTAAGAGAATTCAAAAATCCGTTTCACTTTTGTCGTTGAACTTTCTTCAGCCATATCAGGAATTTACAAAAATATTTTCAGATAAGCCGTAATAGGCAAATGAACTATAAACAAAATAACGGTAAAAACTTACAACAGAGCAATTATCTGTAGCATCGCCGGATCAGGAGTTTCATTTTGGCGGAAGTCACTTTTTCCTGCATTTTTCCGGTTCTGGGGCCGTTATTACAGAATGGATTTAATCATCTACCTGAATAGTCACCCTTTCAAAAAAAAAGTAACCCGATTAAATTTACAGAGGCTTACAACAGAGACCGGAAGTAAAAACTGTTCAATTCATAAAAGTGGATCACGTCATGAATAGCAGCTCAAGATTGAATTTTGTACGAGGAACAATTTTATTTTTACATCTTACAGCCGTCATGTGAACGGACCAATACAATCATGTAAAAATAAAAATCCGTAGGTTTTTTTTTTTTTTTTTTTTTGGCGACTCTGATTTTAATAACAAACGAAGCAGTTATCTCCTTGAAATAATTTGACATTAGCTGTCATTGAGTTTAGGTACAAAAAATAATCTTCAATTGTAATTGATTTCAAGTAAAATGTATCATTCTCTACAATTCGTGAACCTTATCTTATTCGACCGTTGAAGTCACTGTACAGAATGGTGCCAACGTGTAAAATTTCATCTTTTCTTTCATATATCATGAGAGTGCTTTTCCTCAGCCATTCTTAGAGTGGAAGTTTCATTCCAACAGTTATTTATTTATTTATTTTTTTGAGTGAATATATAATATTTCCGATCAACCATGTTTCTCCGAATCGATTTTTTGTAGCCGATTTGAATAATTTCTTAACTCATACCTATGGCTAGCGGTAGCTACGTATAATAATAGTCCTCGCCCCATTCAACGATTCTAATGGCAAGATATGGCTTGGAAGATGGAAGGCACATTAAGAAGTTGATCGATCGTAAAATGAATGTTGAGCAGTGGTACTGAACCCAAATCTAGGCAAACAATATCAACTTGGCAACCCGAAAAAATCCAAAAGAATAGCACGAGCAAGACAAAGAAAAATTGGAATCCTAAATGTGTGATGGAATTCGACCATTTATATCGCGTCTTTTTTAAATTCATCCGCACGCGTTGTTCGCTAATTGAAAACATATGCTTGGTCTTCTCTTTACTCGCATGCGTCGACGTTAGGTTGGAAGCCCATTATAAAGAAGTATTCAATTTCCAGACGGTGCTCGTTTTTTATTATACTCGTACATCACAAATGTCTTGGAAAACGAGCTCACATAAGAGAATTGAATTAAGAACAGGTTAAATCAGATTTAAAGCGATGTTATGACGTTGCATTTATCCTTAGTCATGAGACGTACGGTGATTACTCACTGTAGATCGCAATCCCTTCGCAGTACGAACTCCGCCTGTTTCTCATTACCTGTCGGCTTGCCGTCATTATCAAGATACTCAGTGCGCCATTATTCGCCAAGATTAGTTTGTATTACGACGTCTCAAGGGATAATACCTACGATTCTCCGATTATGGAAAGTTAAGCCCTGAAAATCCATCTTCAAAAATGAAATATATATACATCTCAGGTACTCAATTTGGAAACAGGTGAACCTTCGATACGCATGGAAGATTGCCGTCTGACCGACTTGATTATATAAGTAATTTTTTTTTTTTTAAATTTGAATCTAAACGTATAAATAACGATATTTTTCGTGTCAAAGTTCCGTATATTTGTTTCCGCAAATTGGCGAAGAAAAAATATTCTGTTGGCTATTCTAGAATTTGGTTCTAAAACATCGAGAAATCAACGCCGGAGATAGTTACATCAAATTATCAATATATTAATTAGCGCTCTATGATTGTACGAATAAAAATATAACCGGATTGCATATATAATAATACTACTCCGTTCAAAAAACCAATTGGCTTGAAACATTTCCTTTGCAACTGTCCGGTAAATCTGGATTATATTTAAGTACCTAGTTATCTCTCTTTACAATGGGTCGGGAACTACTCTCCATCGCTTAAGACCTCACGGAATACCCATCACAGCTAAACCTCGACAGGCTGCAGTAACGGTGCATTTTGAGAGATTGCCGTCGTTTTCTGCACGATATTGTACGTAGCCTATAATTATTTGATATTATTCCTAAGATGAATAACGCCCGTGCGGTCTAAATATTGGTCAAAATACTACAAGAAAAAAGCAATTGCCGTGATCCTTTCGACAATGGTTATCTCACTATAAATTTCGCTGTCTTGAAGGCATTTTTGATTCGATGAATAGATGCGTGGTAGTAAAACGTAAGTTATATTAAGGTAGCAATTAAGAGCAGGAAATGGCACGTGGTTTGAATTGGACAGGGGCTGAAGATGTTGAATGAAATATATACTTGTGTTTTACCTAACTAAGCTCGTCCATTTTTTATTTTATTTGTTTATTTAAGCACTATACTTATAAATACGTTACGATAATATCTATAATCAAGAATTGGGTCGTACAGTTACCGTACACCCTCGTGATATTAATAAGGAAAAATAACCAAAAAGCCCGAGGGTAGTTTAAAATTTCAAGGAGATCAGAAAATCATTAAGCTGGGTGTGATCAAATCAAAACAGAGCGGTTTGAGAGAGTTTCCCACATCCGAGGTAATGGCTCAGCGGTTTAGCGATGACGCACGTCCATTTCACCTTTCCCAATTATGCAAAACACCGTCAAAATCCGGCGAGAACTTTGTTGCTTAGCAGATGCTTAGCTCGTAACGCCGCTAGAAATAATCGCAAGATTTCCTCATCGAGAAATCTATTATCAAAAGTTTCTATAACGGTTATTGAAGCACTGCTAATATTATTTGTTGTATAGCCAGAGCTCAGCGGCTACAAAAATAATGTAATCGAAATAAATATATTTATAAAGATTTACGCTGTTTCTTGCAAAATAAGAAACTGCACACTAACTTATTTAGTAAGGTAACGGATTTCACGAGCGTTACAATTCCATCATGGAAAGGGATCGATTTGATAGAAGCCGCTTTTTAATTCGCTCGCGTAGCGGTTGATTTGGAACTGATCTCCGTAATTAAACGTCATAACTCACGAAGAATCGGAGATATCTATACTTTCGGATCCTCCTTTCAAAGGATGAGTCGAGGTCAGCTGCCGGGGATAGCTTAGCGTACGTGAGCGGTAATTTGGGATCGATAGCTTCTTCAACCAGTTCAAACTTGTATCTTCGTTTATTCCGACGTTAATGTAATACAAGACTACTTATAGAAACGCTGAATTCATTCGGAATAAACAAGAATACAACATAACTAATTCAAACCAAAAACATTTTTGTAGGTAGCCGACTGTTTTTATGTCAGTTCAGTTTAGCTGGAAATTAAAGTCATTTATGTTCCATCGAGTGTATGGAGCCGAGAAGTTTGAAGCACAGATAACGTCAGCTAATTCACGTAAGTAATTTAGTATAATAATCGTATTTGTTTTAATTCACACCTGCTCCACGAAGCAGGTGATATTCAGCGAAATGGGACACAAGGAAATTAGTAATTTCTTGTTACTTCTTTTTTTTCCATTATTTAAAACGAAACTTTATGTTAGATGACGACGTATTTTCTGATGTTGCCAAGTGAAGAGAATAAAAATTCATGAAACACATTGAAATAATAAAAGCACTCCCATTTTCTACATCAACTCTATCGAGTTTATCGATATTAAGCGGGATTTTCGCTAAGCAGGCTTCATTATCAGGACAAGAGATTATAAAATTCACTAGTAAGAGGCTTAGAATTCGCTAATGAAATACAATCCATTATATTGCGCTGGATATTTAACCATGACTGCATAATTATAATTTCCCAAAGTTCCAACTCACATAGATAATCCTTGTTCTTGATAAAATCAAAGGTGCCGCTAATTTCCAACGTAGGTACCGTTTAATTATATGAGACTTCCCTCGTATGGAATTTCAGGTCATTCCGTGAAGAATCGTGTTCCAGCCACATAAATTATGCGTTTATAAATTAGTACTACTGAACCACATAGGTATCCGACGCACGAAAATGCCTAATTTCTTCTTCGATGAAAATGAACATCTCGCACGATAGGTTATTTATTAAAAGCGCTGATCTCTCATCGATAATAACTATGCGGGCGGGATATTTAGTTTTTATTTTGCTACTCATTTTTTCTTGGGCGATTAATAATACCGAAGTTTTATGAAGGTCAACTTATTTTTGAATAAAATTCGACTTGGATAGAATTCTTTATGTATAAGAGTCTCATTATGAATAAAATTAGGAAGTTGATTCATTTTCTCATTTCATGTTTTTTTTTGTTTTTTTTTTCACGCAACGGAAACTCAAGTTGGAAAAGATGCATCGCAATCGATGGTAGTGTATTTTGTTTTTTAACGTCGGTCAAACATAGGTGGAAGACCATTTTTTCGATACCAAAATTCAGTCATTTTAATATAATTTTGTTCAACCTAATGACGATAATTTTTTTTTTTCATTATTGCACTGCAGTGTTTTAGGTACCTAAGCTATTAGTAGTACTTACAAGCCTCCAAGGTCGAAAAAAAAACTAATGGTGTCGGACGTCTGTGACACCTTCAGATCCAAAAACGTAATATAAGTACACCATGTTGCGTGAAACTGGGGAGTACCATGTTTTTGGAGGAACACCATATTCCCCCTAGCAGATCACTATACTGGATGAAATCGTTAGAAGTTTCTTGAGTGATTTTGATAAATTTAATTTGGTCAATATTTATTTTTTTTTAGATTTTTTAAAATATTCACTATGCAGTCAACAGTGCAAAAAAATACGGGCCTAATTTAATTTCTTCCTAGTAACAGAAAGACTATTTTCCTTGCAACTTTAGAAAACCAGGCGACAGAAAATGAAAATATTTCAACTTTTTACCGTTCATCCAGATTAACGATGCTCCAAGCAGATCATAGTGAAAAGCGATTTGAACCTTCAGTAAACCAGAAATAAATTGCTATAGGTAAAAAACAGGCGACCAATTTTGAGAAAAATTTATATTGGATTTATGTAGGTAGTTTTTCGTCGTTAATTTTTGACATTGCATAATTTCACCCTAATACCTATGTATAATCATTGTTTCCTTGGTGGCATTCAAGGCGAGGTTCAATAATAATTCAGAGATGTCAATTTGTTCATAGAGAATAGTCGATGTGTGGAATTTATATTATGTGTGGTAATAAATATCGTTCCAATCAATTCTATGGTTTGAAATAATTTATACTTAAAAACTACGCCTAGGTAATGAACAAAGCTTGAATACATTCGATTTTCACAATTTTAAGACCTCGTCAGCTGTAAACATCCTGATCTTACCTAATCTTTTTCAGCTGCGATGCAGTTTATGGTGAAGCTTAAGTTGATGATTATCGGTTGACCGATCACGTAGGGATTAGATCCACGCGACCGTCGTATATATTCGCACGTTGCCTCCCATACGACGAAATCGCGTGGCTATGCGCGACGCGCGGAACTCGACTATCGGCGAGATGGGACGACGACATCCAGGACCTCCTCTCATCTCCCACTTCGGGTTACTTCCCTCTCCTGTGTCAGCTGTATCGCATTAGGCGGGGGGCGTTAAAAGGGTCAAGGCTTCAGGATGCGTTTTCGGGGAAATGAAAATGGAGGACGGGGACTCCTATATGAGAGATCCTCCCCTTCCGAAGATACCGTAACGACGAGGTGATCTCCCGCTCCTAATGCAAACCCCTTCAACAGGTGCGCAACGGAACCTCGAGCTCGAGTGCTAATCGGGAAGAACCGGGTTCAGAAATGTTTTCCATGGCGGTCCTTTTTTCGAGTAGCCATGGACCTAAAAAAATCCTTCCTTCCTTTCCTTCCATTCCTTTATCGGGTGCAAATAATTTATATCGTCAAAAATGACAAAGTTTGATGTTTTCAGTCGTCTGGTACTTATCAACGTACTTTCGAAAACGCTTTATTAAAGAAGCTGTATGCGATTTTGTATTTCTTCGTTCAGATGTGATTGTAAGAGGTGAGAGTAAGAATATTCGAACAGTATATCCCAGCCAGGTCTACTTTTATTTTATTTTTATCATATTCCGATGGCTGTTGGGAATTCAACGGTTGTAAATAGATGCAAGCAGTCATAGAATTATTCACATGAGATAACTAAAGTTTACATATTACTAAGTACGCGAATTTTTACGAAAGAAACGTAAATCAGTTACGTCGTTAGGTAGTCGCTGTTCGTTTTACGATTTGCATTGGGAGGGAGAACACCAGGCGACTCGTTTTCCATTTATTTGGTGCAGTGCATTATCGTACCTCCGAGGCTCATGTTTTGTAGAACTATTCGGTCTATGGCCTGATGGCCAGAAGGGACGA